>BMAU01010592.1:0-445884 GCA_019973935.1 Trichonephila clavipes | reverse complement strand
AAATTAATTAATAAAACTAATGAAAACATTTAATGAATAAAATTAATAAATACAATTAGTTAACAAAATTAATTAATGAAGTTAATTAGTCAAATTAGTCAATAAAATTAGTTAACAAAATTAATTAATGAAATTAATTAAGTTGATTAGTCAAATTAATCAATAAAATTAGTTAACAAAATTAATTAAGTTATTTAGTCAAATTAATCAATAAAATTAGTTAATAAATTTAATTAGTCAAATTAATTAATAAATTAGTTAATAAAATTGATTACTAAACTTAATTAATAACAAATACTTAAATTTTACGCATTATATACATACGATGATAATCAACAAGAAAAATCCAAGGGCTTTGTGGGGTTTGGACCCGGAGATCACCCCTTGTGTTTGCTACAGCTAATTTTCTACTTTTATTAAACTCAAAAGTCATATATTTCTGGTTTTCATCATATGTAATACATTTTTAAATAGCTCAGAAATTTTGCCTCAAAAAGGATGTACAAAGTTGTTAAATACAAAAAAGTTTTATAAAATTGGCCGATTAGAAATCATTTCTAAATTTAGTAAACTTATTACATTTTAATTGTTTATTTTATCATTACATGCTTAGTTTTATCTTTGCTACAGTTATTAACATCTTCACGAAATAATCACATCTCTAATTTTTTTATTTTGATCAAGCCAAAACTAAAATTTTTTAACAATTTTCAGTGACATGATACATTTTTAATAAGTACACATATTTAAAATAGATAAAGATAAAAAAGTTACTTTTTTCTGAAGTAGAACGTAAATAAATAAAAATAAGTAGTTTATAAAAACATGTCACAGCTTTTTTTTTTTGCTTTTTTTTTGTATTTAGCCTTCAGCACGAGTAAGATATTTTAGTTGTCATATTTCTAGATATAGCCTTGAGTTCTGAATTTGGAATTGGGATAAACAGATAAGATACTGAGTAAAACGAGTGAAATGACGTTTCATAAGAGATAATAACGGATAATCTTGCAAGATAAAATTAAAACTGAGAAAAAATTTGTCGTATAAACACAAGTTTTTATCGTTAAAAAATCCTTCAAAGTTACAACATATTTCCCGTAACTGTGCTCGAAAATGTCTTTAAATAAGCCAGTTCTTTTTTCTTATTTCCTCAGCTCTTGCTCTTGGAGAGTTAGAATTGCCTTGGCTCATAAAGGAATAGAATATGATTACAAAGCTGTAGATTTAGAAAAAAACGAGCAGTTAAATGAAGATTTTCTGAAGGTCAATCCACATGGTCAAGTACCAGCTTTGGTCGTTAAAGAAAACGTTCTCATCAACTCTACAGCAATTTTAGAATTCTTGGAAGAAACCGTTCCGAATCCTCCACTTCTGCCTAAAGATCCTGTTCAGTCGGCGGTCGTTCGAAGCATTGTGGATGCAATAGCCAGTGGCATCCAACCTCTTCAAAATGATCGAGTTCTTAATTGTGTGGGACAGAATTCAAGCAACTGGGCCAAACATTGGATAGAACTCGGTTTCGGATCCATTGAAGAAATTCTAGGGAAAACTCATGGGAAATATTGTGTCGGAGACAGTGTTACTCTTGCAGATGTCTGCTTAGTGCCCCAAGTGTTCAGAGCTCGTATTTTCAAGCCGGATATGTCGAAATTTCCCTTAATTCAGGAAATTTGTCTAAGACTGGAGGGGCTAGCAGCATTTCGAGACTCTCATCCGTTCCAACAACCAGATTGCCCTGATACATTATGATAAACTATGTTTGCTTTTGTTATCGCAACTTTTTGTTACAAGTTTAAAAAATTTCGCCAATCATGAAAGTTGGCGCACTTCCAGTTAAACTTACGTCAATAAAAATACATTATTGGATTACACCGATAGTATCCTTCGGCAACATTTTTCTAATCGGGTGAAAATAGTCGGTGAGAGAGATTTTACACGTGTACAGTTTTTTTTTTTTAAAATTGCCTTATATACCTGTATATAATCTCACAGCTTATTATTTTGTTTCATAAACTTGATTTTTATAGTTCAAAATTGCGTGTAAACAATTTAAAACTTTCATTAAAGCAAATGTAAGTACTTATCTCATTTGTTAAATGTATTTGCTTTGAAATTCATATAAATTTACTTGAAATTATACTTTTGATTGAGAAGGGGGGGGGGGTAACTTACATAATACGATAATTGTAATTATTGTAATGATTATGACTTAAATAAAATATTACACAAATATATAAACTACTTGTAAAACATTAAAATTATATATTGTGAAATCTTTTCAAAGATAGATTGTCTTAAAACGGGAATTGATGTTTGTGTAGTCCTTTTTCTTAATTATTTCAACAATCTCAGTATATATATTTTACAGTGCTACATAAATTAAATTCTACAAAGGAAGAAGTGATAGGTTGACAAATGTTGAAAATACAATATATATAAAACATTGAAAAAGTAAAATATTTTAATCGTGATTAAATATATGATTCTTATAATTTTACTCATTTTTTGTTATTTATCAAGAAATATAAGAATATTGATTATTGTTATTATTTTGTTTAACCTTCAAAGGTTCATCATGATCTATTATAATTAAAAAAATATCATGATTTGATTGTATGAATTGAAGACTTGTGTATTTCAAAATGGAATTTTATCTATTGTGAAAATCATCCCCCCCATCGAACTGAGAATATACAGTTGCTAAAGTAGAAGAAATACATAACCTATTATTTGCTGAGTTCAGCTTTCTTAAATAGAATATTCCTTAGAACAGTTGTACCCCACCCTCGGGCCACTGATCGGTACCAGTCGGTTGATCAAATGGTTCCGGGTTTCGCAAAGAGCATTAAATTATTTCCATTTCATTTATTGCGATGTATTTCTCTTGGTTTTTGTGTGATTTACCATGGAAATTTCTTTATACTATGCTATGTTAAACCCCTTTATATCCATTTTTTATTTTGTAACTTTTTTATTCTGAAGGCATGTTCAAATAAAATTAAATCAAAATAAAAACCGTTAAAAAGCCGATAACCGATAAATCGATCTAAACATAAACCGTAATAATAATAAAAAAAACTATCAAAGGTTGACCAGTCCACTACAATAAAAAGGTTGGGGGGCTACTGCCTTAGAATGATTTTTTTTGTAGGCTTTATAATTACTACATTTGGTATATTACAGTATAAAAAAGGTTCTTTAACCCCGAGTTAAAGTTTATTTCTCCCATATTTCTATTTAAATAAATTCGAATGTTGTGATAGAGAGAACTGAGTGAAAAAAAGAATGCTGCGAATGGAAAATTTCATGTTTGAGTTTATTTTGTTTGTACTCTTGATAGAACTAATGTTAAAATCTTAAATTCTCTCTCACTAATAGTTTTTTCTCATTCCATTTATTTAACTATAAATTCGAATTAAAGAATACGTATAAGCAACACTTTCAAAAATTTAATGAAGTTTTTTGCAAAGAGGAAAAAATAAATGTGTTGTGTTCATTGAAACTGATTTATTTGTTATTTATCAATTTCGCACTTAGAAGCAAATCAAGATTTATTGACGACCGACCTCGTAATTTTGAACCATGATCAAGTAACGAGAAAGACATCTACTCTGACATCTCATTCTCTAAGTTTCAATCTGAAGACTTTCATTGGAATTAATCCTTCCTTCCTCAGTGGCTCGACAGTCCAAGGTGGACCTTGGCCTTCTCAAGAAGCCTTTCCCAGGCTATCCTTCTTCCTGCTAGTGTTCTCCAATTCTTTGTTCTCAAAACTAGGTCTTTTTCTAGGCCATAATCCATCTAAGATATGGCCTGCCATTTCTCTGTGTGCTAATTGGTTGGGTATTGAGACTTTTTTAGTGGTGCGGTCTTCGTCCATTCTGACAATGTGACCTGCCCATTTAGTTCGTTGTGTTTTAATGAAGTTAACCATGTCAGATTCTTTATATGAGGGTTAGAGTTCGAAATTTGATCTTCTTCACCATGTTCCATTTTCTTGAATTCCTCCAAAAGTGAATCTTAAAATTTTCCTTTCGTAAATACTTATCATGTTCTCATTTGTTCGAAGCGTGTGGACCAAGTTTCACATGCATATAAGTTGATACTGATTTTAAAAGACTTATATAAAACAGAACCTTTGTTTTTCTTTTGATTAAAATTCGATTTAATTTATTTTCGAATTCCATTTAGACATCTAATATAGCCGTAGTAATTCTCTTTTGAATTTCAGTAGTACAGTCGTTTCTATTGTTAATTTCCGAACCTAAATAAGTGAAACTGTCAACAACTTCAAAAATATACTCTTCAATTTTAAAGTGGGAATAGTTAAAACATCATTGGAATTAATACTTGAGTAAAAAGGCACATAGATTTTACTATCTGATTGTGTCAGCTCAGGGGCTTAATGATAATGTGCCCGCCTCGTAAACCTAAGATTGCGGGTTTCATCTCAGCTGGTGTCGATAGATTTTCTGGATGTGAAAATCGTAGGCACGCATGTCGTATGATTATATGGCAAGTGAAAGATCCTTTGAGTATGAATTTGGCTCTGATACTCTCAGCAAAATAAAAGCATGGCTGTATTTAGCATTCGACGAGAGCTAAAAAATTAATTCAAGCATCAAAATTTGGTAGCTAGAGCCGCCACTAGATGGTGCCACCATGAAACGGCTCTCACATTTGGGTACTTGCCGTGTCTGTGAAGGCTTAGTTGCCAACATGCAGCCCATTTGAAAAAAGAATTATCTGAGATATAAATGACTTACACCTAGAATCGATCGGAAAGACATAAAGCTTTAACATGCTGCCAAGCACGCTTTTATTTGGCTGAGGCAAGACTGACCTTATCTTAAGAATCTTAATTTTTAGTTATCTGTAATAGATTTTACAAAACATCCCTCATTTGTTGCATCCAGGGACGTTTTAAGGAATGAATCCGTGTACAGGGCCTCGATCGAGGGAAGGAGGGGGGCTCGTCTCGTTCTCGAATCGGCCTCTGTAAGATCATAATCCGGATAATTTTAATCGTCATATGTTATTCTCGGAAATATTCTTCCAAAAATTTGGGAATTTGGAACTATGCCAACTGGAAACAGTGGAAAGACTGCATTACTATGTCATGCCAGTCGTCCGTATCTTGGTGTAACGAACCTAGACCCGTTCTTAAACTCTAGGTGGCAACGCGGACTGATACGAAGCACTGCGCATGCGTGAGTGCCACGCCAGAGTCAGTCAGAGATTACCTTTCGACGAGAGAGGTCCATTTTTGTGCTCCATCCGTGAGCGAAGAGTGGAGATTTGGTGAGAGTGATTTCTTCTCGACGAGAGAGGTCCATTTTTGTGCTCCATCCGTGAGCGTAGTGTGGAGATTTGGAGAGAGTGATTTCCTCTCAACGAGAGAGATTGTATTTTTTTGCTCCATCAGACAGCGTAATTTGGATTTGTGAAATCTACAAGCGAGTTTTGAGTCAAAGCTTTTGCATCTGTCGGAGGCAGATGGGTTAGATGCCACACCGACTTGCTTGAATTTAATATTTTTTTTTAAAAAAATGTAAACAATGATTAATGTTACAACAAGTTTTTAAACCTTTATGAATACAAAAATATTTTTTAATGAAACTATTTATGCCAAATAATAAATAAATAAGGATTTAATTTTTTTAAATAATATTTCTAAATAATACACAAAATTGTTACAATACTATACAACCACTATAATAATTTAATAAAAGTCGCATTTATAAGTACACTCAGGAACATTGACAATAGCGACCCAAGAAGGAAGCTAAGTACAATCGCGAAACTTTGCAAATAAGTACAGCGTAATGTGATATGCAAATGATCCAAGTTTTGTGCCAATACGCGTGCTCATACACGCCGAGGTGGCGCTACAACCAGAAAGAGGGTGCTATATAAGTCAGCGCAAATTCGAAGATTCATAAACGCGACGATTACCCGCCGATTGTAGGAAGACTTTGGTAAGAGAAACATGCCAGGTAAACGTGCTAGAAGACATTTCTCATAGTTAAGCGAGTTTGAGAGAGGCCTGATCATCGGGATGAAAACTGCAGGCTGGTCGACGTGCCGTGTTGCTGGCTAGGTGGATCGTTCGGAGTGTGCCGTTAGAAATTGTTGGGAGCAGTGGACACGAGAAGGTACCCACGCGCCGAAAACCGGGTCTGGAGCGACCAGGAAGACCACGAGAAGAGAGGATCGAAGAATCGTGCGGCAAGCACTTGTGGACCCCACAGTGACTCGTTCAACGATACGAGCAGACGTAGCAATTGTTCCACAAACAATTTCCAGACACCTTGCAGAAGCAAATCTTAAATCCAAGCGCCCTTTCCGTGCACTTCCTTTAACACCGGAACATCAGCAACTGCGTCTACAGTGGTGCCAAGCCAGATCAATGTGGAATGTCACAGATTGGCAAAAGGTTGTGTTTAGT
The DNA here is from genome assembly GCA_019973935.1 of Trichonephila clavipes. NCBI lineage: Eukaryota > Metazoa > Arthropoda > Arachnida > Araneae > Nephilidae > Trichonephila > Trichonephila clavipes. Next base: position 439,436 of record BMAU01010592.1, on the reverse strand, counting down.
GATGAATCCCGGTTTGTTTTGGGGACAGATGATAACCGTGTACGGGTGTGGAGGCGTCCTGGTGAGCGGTACAATTCCCCACACTGTTGTACGTCACACTGCTGGTGTGATGGTCTGGGGGGGGCATAGTCTATGATAGCCGGTAGACTTTAATTGTGATGCGTGGAACTTTAACGGGCCAACGTTACGTTGATGATATTCTTCGACCCCATGTAGGACCTTTCCTAAATGGTATCCCAGGGGCAATTTTCCAGCAAGATAATGCTCGTCCGCATACAGCAAGAGTTGTTCAAGACTTCCTACGTCATTTTCAGACTTTTCCATAGCCGGTCCGCTCCCCCGATTTGTCCCCTGTAGAGCACGTGCGGGATCAGCTAAAACGGCAGATGCCATCGTGTCACTCTGTACATGATTTAGAGTTGGCTGTTCAAGATTTGTGGGCCCATCTGCCTCAGGACAACATAAGGTGTCTAATCAACTCAATGACGGACCGTGTGGTGGCATGTATTGCAGCTGGAGGGGGTCCAACGCGCTATTGAAGTTGCCCAGTATTTGTTTCGTTGCACACCCTATATTCGTTCGATTGTCTTGTTTTTGAGATCAAGTGAATCTCTCATCTGTGTCATTATGTGTAGTAAATTTCATTTCAATCCAATGATTTCTTCTTGGGTCGCTGTTTTCAATGGTTCCTGAGTGTATATCAAACTATGCGGCCTCCTTTATATATATATATTCCTACATAATCTAACATGCAGCCTCTAATGGTAAAAAGGCACCTCACCTCTGGTATAGGGGCGTGGGGCCTCAAGAAGTCTTAAGACGTTACTAGTTGTACTGGTTCGATGTTTTGCAATTCCCGAATCTGGTAGTCTACCATAACTCTGCAATTAATATCACATACTCAGTTGGATATAAATACGATGGTCTTGTTGATGAAATATATTTAAAAACACTAAAGCAATCTAAATGCAAATTAACATATTCGTGAAACCCCTGCCCTACTACCAAATGTGTTGGAGAGTGGCAGGTGCACCCCCCAGACAATATGGAAAGTGGCTTGTTGTGTGTTGTGCAACACACACACTTTAAATGTATTGCTTTTAATGCCTTTAAATGTATGGCCACCTTATATTTTGCAACTTAAAAAGTATGTAAAGTTGTGACACACACACGTATGCTCACACACCGATTCCCTTGGAGCTTCAACTTGTACCACCAGCAAATCTTATCTCGCATTCATTGTGGTTTCTTAAAAACCTTCGGTAGACTGTACTTTACATTATCGTTATTACACATGTAGAAAACACGCCTACTGCTTCATGCGACTAACTCACTTCATGCACCCTAATATTTGACATCATTCAATGTCGTTCATTAGTCCATATGGTTTGAGAGTGCATCGAAAGGGAATTAGAAATGGCCCTGTAAATATATAAGTGCAACTTCTAGAAAATTTACGTCTTCAATTGCCATCCATTGTCTGGAACATCATAAGACTCTTTGAAGGCATGGGGCCAGAGAAATCTTAAGACATCTTGAGGCCCTGGGCCCCTATGCAAAAGAAGGCCCTACATGAGATCTTTAAAAGTAGACAGCATATAGCATAAATTGTCAAATACTCGCTCAAATGGTAATTTGAAACAAATAAATGTGCATGACTCACGATCACAAAAACCTAGACACAAACCGGCTCGACCGATGGCCACATTTTGAGTAAATAAGTTGAATGACTGTTTATGGTATTAGGCTTAGGCCTGGACGTGGACAATGGTCATCGCATAATAATACAGTCTTACCACTTTTTCCACTTGACATGCAGTTTGAAATTCCCTGTTTTTCGCAGAATATGTACGGGAATAATATTTGACCATTAAAATTATCTGGATCATAGTCTTATTAAGACAGTGTTAGGAATGAAACGAGGCCCCCACCAAGGGTGAGGCCCAGGGCCGGACCCAGTTAGCCCATGCCTTAAGGTATCCGGCTACGTTCGGAACCGTGATTTTTCAAAAGCGAATAAATGGATACTATTTTTGATATTTAGTGTCACTTAGATTAGAAAATGTATATAAAACTGTTTTAAGAATAGTATTACAATAAAAAATTATTTAAGTACAATATTTCGGCTAAAAACTAACTTAGAAAAACTTTTTTTCAAAATGTTCTCCTTTAGTGAAAAATGCTTCCATTAGAATATTATTTTGCATGTACAGTTGGCAAAATGTTTATTTGTACACTTAAAATTTTGTATGTTCTTCAAAAATAAACTAAGTAATATAACTAAAAGTTATTGAGATACATTTACATTGTTTTAAACAATAAGATTCTTTCACAATAAAAAATAAAATAAGCATTTATTTCAAATAAGTGAATTTTTTTTTTTAAAAAAATTATACAAAAGATTATTTGTACACTTGATTAGTAAACATTAACAAAACATATGCAACAATTTAATGAAATTTCAATACTTTGTAAACAGTCCATTGGCTTTTGTAACTGCTTCAAGACGCCTTGGTATTGACTCAATTTCTTTTTGATTTCTGTGTCAATGGAGTTCCAAACTTCTTCAAGTTTTTCTTTTAAGTTCTCTTTACTAGTTACATTTTTTTTCAGAATTTCAGTGTCCAAATACATCCATAAATTTTCTATAGGATTAAGATCTGGAGATTGTGGAGGTGTTTCAAGTTGCCTTGGAGCATGATAATGCAACCAGGTCTTAGTAGCTTGTGAAGATCCCCTTGGATCTCACTTTAAGAACGAGAATAATTTGGAGTCAGATTAAAGTTAAATGTTCAATAGGAACATCATTGAATATAATTCTGGGATCTCTTATCGCGGTAATCTCTACGTGATCGATATTCTAATTGTTAATTAATTGGATCATTAAATATTTAAGTTTATTTAAAGGAAAGTCCCTTTTAAACCTCATATAACTATTTGTTAATAAAAGTCTTTGATTCTATTTGGAAAAGATAACCAAATAAAGAAAGTTATTTATAAAAATGGCTACTGGTTCTTATCTGACTCCAAATTATTCTCGTTCTCAAAGTGAGATCCAAGGGGATCTTCACAAGCTATACCAGTGTGTGCTTCGGGTCATTGTCTGGTTGGAATATACAAGTGCTCTCCATGCTCAATTTCATAGCACTATCTAACAAATTATGTCGCAACACATCGATATAAGCTAAAGCATTCATTTTGTTGTCAATAAATGCTAAGTTACTCGCTCCACTATGAGCTACACATCCCCACACCATAACATTTCCGCCACCGCGTTTTAAAGTGGGAAGTACGTTTTTGGGTCCAAGAGCTGTTTTATTTTTTCTCCAAATTTTTCGAATACTTGGTGGTGTATAAATTTCAAACTTGCTCTCATGAGAAAAAATAACCTTTTTCCAAAAATCCATGGGCTTATTTTTGTACTTCATGGCAAACTCTAGACGATTTTTTCTGTTTAATTCACTAATATAAGGTTTCTTTCTGGGAGTTGTGGCTTTCAGACCAGCACTGTGCAGTACATTTCTGACTGTCTAAGCAGACACTGAAACGTTACATGACAGAAGTTCATTGGCAATATTTTGAGCTTATGTCATTGGTTTATTTGTTGCTGACCTTACAATCATTCGTTTAGCTCTTGAAGTCAATTTACTCGGACCACCAGGTCTGGGCTTATTTTCAACACTGCCGGTCTCTAAATACTTTTTACGATGTAACCAAAGGTTGTATAAATGACAGCTATAAAATTTTTCCTATTTCCCGGAAAGATTTTCCCTCTTTATGGAGCTCTGCAATATGTTTTCTCATATCTAAAGAAATTTCTTCGGCTTTAGGAGCCATTTTTCAAGATTATATATGTTAATTTAAATATAATCTGAAACTATATTTAAATATTATTGATAAACTAAGAAAAACGTATGAAAAACTAAGTTGAATCTAAAAAGTTTAATCAAAACTTTTGCCATACTTACACCAAAAGAATTCTGTACAAATACTCCATTTGCAACGATTTTTCACACATTTCCAGATTACAATTTACTTTTACACTTAAAAAGAATAATAATTTGCATACAACAGTTAGACGCATTAAAGAAATGCATGATTAATTCGCAACTAAAATATAGGTATTTATTTCATCAAAAGCGAAGAAAAAATAGTGTACAATTAATCATTTTGTCAACTGTATATAGCTCAGACCTCTGTACAGAGGCTTAACTAGAATTTTTGAAATATATAACTTAGAAGTGGTTTTTTGCGACAGCAGAGGGGAGAAATTTAAGAAAAAACGCCGATAATTATTTCAAATGGTTGTAACTCTGAAAATAATGTGAATTTTTCAAAAATCATTATTGAGCTTCTGTACAGATGTCTGAGCTATATACAGGCAAAATATTGTTATAATAGAAGCATTTTTCACGAAAGAAGAACATTTTGAAAAAAGGATATTCCAAGTTAATTTTTAGCCAAAATATTGTATTTAAATAACATCTTTTGTTAAAATGTCCTTAAAACAATTTTATACATGTATTCTCTAATCTAAGTGACACTAAATATCATGAAAATTATCCATTAATGCGCCTTTTAAAATCACGGATCCGAACGTATTCAGATACCTTAAGACGTTTCTGACCATTGTACAGGTTAACTACGTATACTATGAAGTACACTATTGAAAAGCTTATCAAAGTTTACCCTGATCTCGGAAATTTTCATTGAAATAGGAAATGGTGGCAGGAAAATTAAATTTAACTTCGGAAAATTCCCGTCTTACTAATAAAGAGTGTTTTTTTCCAGGTATAGAAGTTTAAGTTGGCATTACTTTCCAAGATGGCGACCGATTTAACAGCTGTCAAGTGATTTATTCTCAGTTTGGTTTGGCAATTCATCAAAACGATCATCAAGCAAGGCGTAGATTCGTCGAATGGGCCCAAAACGAGATTGCCGTTGTTCCCGATTTTCATAAGCGAATTTTGTTTAGCGATGAAGCGCACTTCTGGTTGAATGGCTACGTCAACAAACAAAACTGCCGCATTTGGAGTGAAGCTAATCCACAAGTGTATGTCGAAGCACCGTTACATCGAGAAAAACTGACTGTTTGGTGCGCCAGCTGGTGGAATCCTTCTTCAAAAACGATGAAGGCCACAACGTTACAGTCAATGGTGATCGGTATAGAGCCATGATTACTTTCATTCCTGAATTGAACAATCATGATGCCCAGGAGCTGTGGTTCCAACAAGACGGCGCGACATGTCACACAGCTCGTGCCACAATCGATTTATTGAAAGACACGTTTGGTGACCACCTAATTTCACGTTTTGAGCCTGTGAATTGGCCTCTAAGATCTTGTGATTTAACACCGCTAGACTATTTTCTGTGGGGCTATGTAAAGTCATCGGTCTATGCGGATAAGCCACAAACGCCTGACCATTTGGAAGACAACATTCGCCGTGTTATTGCCGATATACGGCCACAAATGTTGGAAAAAGTCATCGAAAATTGGACGTCCAGATTGGACTACATCCGAGCCAGCCGTGGCAGTGCTATGCCAGAAATCATATTTAAAATGTAATGCCACAAGATTATCTTTCGAATAAAAAAAAATTCATGTCAATCGAGTAATACATCGTTGTTTTATTGCAATTTAAAGTTCTATACCTCTAAAAAAACACCCTTTAATTGGGTGCAGGATTTCTATTTGATTTTCACAATCTCTATTTGACAGGATTTGTTTTGTCGGGTATTCCACGTTTTTTCTCTTTTCTCCTTTTTCTTCTAATGAATGTATTTTATTTAAAATGTACACACATTTCCGAAATGTGATGTTCAAAACTCTTCTATTTAATTGTGGACTTCATTCATCTTAATCTATTCTTGTTTTTTTTTTAGTTACAAAGATTAACTACGTTTCTTCCAGAATGGGAAGGAAATACTTTGATAACAATGTTGCAATTCAAAAGTGGAATATCTCACACGTGAAAAAGATTAAAAAGTGTTTCTTTTTATTTTCATCTAGTAGTTCCCAACTGCTTTTAGCAGATACACTTATATGTAGTATATATAAAATGTTCTATGAATGCACGTGAAAACTACTTTTTAATATGTAAAATTGAAACATCGCTTAACTTTTTATAATATCGAAGGTGAAATATAGAGCATAATTTATGGAAGAAATAAAATGGATTCATTCAAATAGAAATGAGGCAGTAAAATAAACTATTTCTATATATAATAAAGGTCAAAATTTCATATTGATAATCGGATAATTTTTTTATTTAAAAAAATTTCTGTGTTTCTGAATTTTATTCTTTAAAATGTAATGAAGATATACTTTTAAGTAAAAATTGGGAATTTTGTATCTCAACTATGCAGTGTTTTTAATCAATGTAATATTTTTTAAGAATATATGTGTCGATGACGCTTTTATTACAGGTTGAACATTTTACGGCTATACGACATTTAGAAATATATCTTATTGTACCATATAAAAATCAATAAATATAATTTAAATAAAATAGTGAGTTTTATTAAATTATTGTTCTATTTTCCTATAGCTGCAAGCGTATTTAATTTTTAATTGAATGATTTGTGTTGATTGATAGATCGATTTTTTCGGGGTTAATTTAAGATTGTACTCCTTAGGTAAGATTATCGTTCCATGACACAATAAACGCATTGCTTCATTTCTTGTATTAACAAAAAATATTTGTTTGCCCAATCTTCATTAAACGCGCAACATTCGCTATCGACTTAATGGTTTTCGGAGGGCTTCTGAGTTTGCTAAAGTTAAAAGTTTTTATATTTACGTCAAAATTTAAATGAACCAGATCACAAATGGAAAATTACTGCGCATGCGTATTGACGTAGCCGTCGTAGTGGAATATACGAAAAGAAATTTCGTCCGTGCAAAGGAAGGAAATATCGATTCAAGGTGGATTTTGCGACTGTATTGGCGGACCACAAAAAAAACTCTTAAGAGAATCCAGCACATGAATTTTTGAAAAATTATCGATTTTGACACTTTTTATATATTCTAAAAGTTCAAATATATTTCTGTTTAAACTAATATATGAAATGTGCAATATGGCTATTGCACAGTACAGTTCAATATGATTCATGTAGCAAAATTAATAATCTTAAAACATTCTGATATTGAACCAAGATATAACTGTGTATCATGCTTCGAAAAACTAGATGCGCTAGATTCGTGTAGCCCAACGAAAGCATCTTGAGATAAAAAAGAACTAAAATTGTTAAAAATAATGAAATAAAGAGAAAATTAGATGAGTCTTTTGTATGAGAAGAGAGTAGAAAAAAAGGTTTCATACACTTCTGGAAAGTACTAAAAAAAGTAAACGAACAAAAAATTACAAATTTTTTCTTTATAGCCTGTTTTCTCAAAATGTAATATTTTTCACTTTTTATGTACCTTTTTCTCAAAAACTACTTATCATATAATCCTCAAATTTTCAGCGAGTATACTTTTAACATGTTTACACATTTCAATGGAAAGAATTAGATATATCTATTAATTTTTTTAAGTTATGATTTTTTTAACCTAAATTTAAAGCGAAAAAATTGGACAATTTTTAAAAAAATTATAATTAATTTCAAAAAGATAAAATCCTTCGTTAAAATGTTATTTATAGAACACATAACCTACTATAAAATTTTATTCATGATAAATAAGTAATTTAGGAAAAATGGTACATAAACTCTTATGCAATTTAACATGGGGTCCCATGGACGTGCCGGACCCTTTACCAGCATATGGCCTACGGACCGCTATTTGCCCATTCCTGAACTAAACTGTAACCATAACCCTATTGTTAAATAATATTGTGAGCCCTGATTTTTTTCTTATTATACAGTCAGACCCCGATTTAACGAATTTTTCCTTTCTGCGATTAAAATGAAGGCAAAACTTCCTTATTCAACGAATAATAAACCCCGAATTAACAAATTATTTCAGCAGTTGGAATTTTTTTTTATTAGTTTGTATTAGAAAAAATTTGATTTTTTTTTCAAATGACATATTCTTTTTGTCTGGAACAGAAAAAGACTTTTCTTGAACGCAGCAAATATCAACGGGAAAGGATGGAGGCTCTTATTAGACTTTACAGGGGCAGATGAGACATGAGTGTAACACGTCGCGTGAGTCTTGAGTAGGACAGGAAACTCCTTTCTTATCTCATCCCACTCCACAACGCAGGGTAATATTTTAATCATTATGTTACATTTGTGACAAATCTATACGGAACTTTATCACTAACCTTCTGAGTCGTCTTTTTTAGGAAAATTTAATTCCCTACCTATTTCCAATCAGCTCCAAAAAGAGGACAGGATTCCTTGTTATGCAGATTAGATAAAGTATTTAAGTCAAACGGAATCGTAAAGTTAGAGCAGTAGGAGAGAGAGAGATTGAAGTAAGAAGTTATAATAGTGAAATTAGAAAGATATTATTGGAGATTTCTAGGAGGATAAAATCTCCGAAAAAGCTGAGCTGAACTGCAGTGTGGTAAATATTGATTAAAGTCTCATTAAAGTTTTATATTAGGAGTGAGATTAAAGTTAAATGTTCAATAGGAACATTATAGAATATAATTCTGGGATCTCTTATCGTGGTAATCTCTGCGTGATCGATATTCTAATTGTTAATTAATTGGATCATTAAATATTTAAGTTAATTTAAAGGAAATACCCTTATTAAACCTCATAATACTATTTAGATATATTTGTTAATAAGTCTTTGATTCTATTTGGATAAGATAACCAAATAAAGAAAGCTATTTATAAAAATGGCTACTGGCTCTTATATGACTCCAACTTATTCTCGTTCTCAAAGTGAGGTCCAAGGGGACCTGCACACATTTGTGCAACTGAACTTCAGGATGTTGATTTGTCGGAGCTAATGAATAGCGATTCTGATGCAGAAACCGATAACGAAACTCTTTTCAAAACTATTACTTTTTCTAATGTTTTACATTGTTTGGAAGCTTTGAAAGCAGACTCCTCGCTTATGCAGCAGCATGTAAATGTCAGCATTTTCTTCTGCGCATAAAGTCGCAAAAGAATATTTTCGAGTCAGGAATCAAAAAGTTTTTCAAGCATCTATTAACCAATGTTTTAAATTTTCCAATTAACTGCGGCGTAATAATTCCCTTGTAGTATTTTTAGCTGTTGAATAAAAAAATTACAAAATCTCTAGCTATGGATATTTTTTGTCTAGTTACTTATTGTAGAATTTCCAAAATTACATGCAACAAATTAGTATTTTGTTGGGACTCCGATGTAGCGAATAACTCCGATTTAATGAACAAAATTCCCTATGAATTCGTTAAATCGGGGGGTCAGACTGTACATATCTTTTTATACTTTTTAAAATCAGGAGGGATAGATGGACGCTTTCACACAGATAACTAGTCCAATATTTTTTAATCGACTTCGAGCTTCTCATTCGACTTAAAATACCTATCGATGACACAAGCCTCATTCAAATGAGATGTTTAGATGTTTTATTTTCTTTTGTTGTGACATCGCTTTTCTTTTTAAACCTAAGTTTCGACCATTTCCTTTTCCGGCAAGGAAGCCGACGACTTGGTTCCGGAAATTACGAGGTCAGTCTTCCTTTTTTGTTTCCTCGGTTACAGTGTGATTTCCGTTCTGAAAGTGCTGGACTTCCACGTTGGAAACTTTTGCGATGACCACTTGAATCTAATGTTGACTAGAAAATGAAAGGGGAAATATAATAAAATTAAAAATTATAAGCATCGAAATAATAAGAACCTGAGTTATATTTAAAGTACTAAATATTTGAATAAATAACAGAGAGACTGTGCGTGTGTATCTTATAATTGCATGTCGATCCAACGAAATAAATACCATAGCGTTTAATGTAACTGTATAATTTTCTCACTTACGCTCACCCTTTGTAATAAAAAATCTTCTCTGTGAACTATGTATAAATATTTTTTTTTGGGAAACGAATATGGTATTTATCACTCTAAAAGTAACAAGTAATAAATTTGTATCCATATAATGTAAAAAGGATAAATTTTTCTCATTATATTTGTTACTAGCATTTACTCGTCCTCTTCGATTGCTATTTCACGATCCTGTATGACTATGTATTATTTTTAAACTATTGATATCTAAATCCTAGCGTTAAGGTTTCGATTGAATTGAAGTGGCCGCGGTAGCCGAGTGGTATAGGTATCGGATCGTGGCTTGCCTTGTCACGAGTTCGAGCCCAGTACCACTAAAGATCCGCCGTGTAGGGCAGCGATGCACGTTAAATCTGTTGAGAGCCGAAACGTCCTCCCGTTGGTATGGTGTGGTAGTTAGGAGAGGGGGTGCCAGTTCAGGTGTCATCCACGCCACTTGACCATGGTTCAAAATTACGTAGTCCGTCGCCAAAAGCCCTCGTGTAGCTGAACAGTGCGACGTTAATATTCAATCAATCAATCAACCGATTGAATTGAAAAATATTCTTATAGCCCCGCTTCTTGATTAGAAAAGGACAGCACACCCAAATTCATAAAAAAGGTAAGAATAATTATGCCGCCCTCCCCCCCTCGTAGTCAATTTGCGAAAAACTCGTTTTCAGTGAATAACTTACTCCATAAAAGAAATATGCCTGCTAAATTTCACGTCTATAGGTTTAACAGCTCGAAATTGGAACTTTTTTACCCACTACGTTCCCGCAACTCCCTCTTTTGGGATGAATTTATTATGAAAATATGATTATTATTTACTTATGAAAATATGATTTTTTAAAGTCGGATCCACCATTTATACTCACCCTGTATTATTTAATGCGTATCTAAAACTTTCTTGAAATACGATCACTAAAACACTACAGGAAGACTTTAACTAAATAATTTATTTAAAAACTATCCGCTGAATTCTTCATCAAGCTGGTTACAAATCCAGAATAGCCAAAAGAAAACAATGCATTAGCTAAACTAATCGAAAGACTTGTTTTTTATAAGGGATCCTTTGAATATTGATAGTGCATTTGAGTCGAATGTATTGCTTTTCGATGAAAATAAATTCGCTTTAATTCGTTGCAATGGAAGGAATTGAATTTGGAGGCAACCGAAAACTGAGCTACGAGATAAGAGCTTAAAAGCATATATAATAGCGATTTCTTTTCTGTTAAAAAATGTATTGAGTAATTTAAAAAAGAACGACCCAGTGGTCGAGTGGTAGCGTATCGCGCTTCCGCACCACAGGTCCGGGTTCTATTCCCAGGCTGGGCAAAGTCGACTCAGCCTTTCAACCCTACTGCAGTGGGTTGTTAAATTAGTATCAAACTTGCTTGGGGACTTAAACACTGGGGTCTCGCTTCAGACTGACCACCTGATCGGGACATCTGCTCATGCACCTCAGCGCCCAATGGTCACGTGTATTGGGATGGGCACAGTTGGTCCTGGCCCTCATGGGCTGTTGCGCCACTGAGTTTCAGTTTGAATTTAAGAATGAAGTATAAATTAAATTTCTCTGGTGAGGTATTTGAGAGACAAATATGTTGTTAATGACAAATACGAGGAAATATCTTTGAATAATTTTTAAAAAGATGTATCACGAAAATTTCAAAAATGTGAATATTAAATCAATCAACATTATGTATTATTTATCACAAAACTGAGTTTCTACAAATTAGGTCTATGATTGAAAAGAATCTACCGCATATATACTAAAAAAAAATCAAAAGTATTTACAGGTTCCCTCTTAAAATCCCGATGAGGTTCAGATTTCGTCTACGTCCACTTGACATAATTTAAAAATTACGAGATCCGTCATTTGTAGTCCTCGTGTTGTTTTAAAGTGCGACTTTAAGAAACAATCCATCATCAAGAAAGTGAAGATTACAATATTTTTTTAAAAAACGAAACGAGTTTCTTATGAAGCATATAATAAAATTTTATAATAAGAATATTGAAAATAATGTTTCTGTTAAACGAGATCGTAAAGTTTTATGAAACACTTTTAACGTTTAAAAATTGTAATGATGATTTTTGTTTATTTATTTTAACCGTTTGTTTAATCAATAGAGAAAGTTTCATGCAGTTTCACCCTAGACAAGACTTAAAGCATCTCAAGTGTCATTTTTCAAATTTCGTGCTATTTTTAACACACTTTTATTAGCTTCACCTGTATGAAACAGAATGTGTGACGGGCTCATCGGGTTTTCAACTAAAAGCTCCTCTTGGGTTCTTTGGGGTCGAAAAGGCAAATTCTTTCCAACCAAATCCAGAAGCGAAGCGTGATTATGCAAATTAAGAACCTTTTAAATAGCAGAAGTTTAGCGTATGCAGGGTGTCCTTTGGGAAGTGATTATGCTAGTCTGAGGTTATGAGTGTTAAAGTTAAAAGTGAGAAGTTATCCGACAATCAAGAGTACAGCTATTCGTGCCAGTGTGTTCAAGTCAAGTTGGATACCATTCCATGAGAGATAAAGAAACTACATTTAGGACTCGAGAGAGTTGCTGCTACCTAGGATATAGAGGTAGGACCATTCTATTAAATACTAGGAACTGTGTATATGCCGAGATTAGGATAAGGTAGGGATGGCGAACCAATGGCACGCGTGCCAATGATGGCACGCGACAGAATATTTTGGGCACGCCATTGATCAAAAACGATTTGCATTTTAGCTTAAAATAATTAAGTTTACTATGAAGTATTATGAACAAACGCGAGTGATCCATCGCGACGCCGACAAGTGGGGGAGCAGACTCGTTTGTTATGTCTTGAATAAATACTTAGTATATTATAAATTGCTAATGATGCAAAGTTTATCTACGCATAGTGTGTGTGTATGTAACTATTTCTAAATATATTCAAGTTGTTTAAAAAACATATTCTAACGTTTACATTAATAGTTCAGATTGTATACATCTAATTTATTAATGTGATCTAATTCTTGTCTTGTAAGTCCAATTGGTAAAAAATTATTTTTAAAAATTTTAATGATCTGAGACAAAAGCGAAAGAGCAGACACTACAGAAATTTCGTACAAGCACTCAGTTTCCTAAAAACAAATAAATCTGCCCATGAGCCCGCAGTTGTGCGCAGTCAGTAAAAAGGTTTTTTTTTTGGCGGGGGGTAATCAAGCGAGAGCACATAGAATAGTCAATTTCATCAACCCAACTGTACATTTAAAGTTTTGTGTTAAATTTACGATTTTTAACTGCTATTTAACATGGCTAGTTCAACAAAAAAAAAAGTGCAAGATAGTAATTACAGCAGAGAATTTCAAACTTGGTGGGCTGAGAAATATGGCATGATCAATAAAGGCGACAAAGCGGTGTGTGTTTTATGTTCTGGAACAGTGGTATGCAGAACATCGTCTGTAAAACGGCATTTTGAAACAAATCACAAATCCTTTTGTGAAAAAAGCGAACCAGAGCAAAAAGAATTAATTGCAAGTGCAATAAAAGACAGAAATAAACAGTCGACGTCTGTGTTTAAATATGTAAGCAAAAATTGTCACACAAGTGTGGCAAGTTACTCGGCTGCAAATGCCACTGCTCGGCATGGTAAACCTTTTCAAGAGGGAGAGTTTTTGAAGGAAGCTTGGTTGGCATGTGCGCCCTCACTTTTTGGTGATTTTGATAATAAAGATAAGATAATTCAGCGCATCAAAGATGTTCCTCTATCTAGAAACACAATGAAAGATAGAATCTTGAAATTGGCAGAAAATGTTACAGATCAACAAAAAAATGACATTAACTCCGCTCCTTTTATATCGCTATGTCTTGACGTAAGTATTGACATTACTAAATCAGCACGTTTAGCTGTCTTTGCTCGATATTGTGTAGGAAACATCATTAAGGAAGAATTAATTGCGATAACATCGTTGTTAACAACTACAAAGGGCACAGATATTTGTACGGCAGTAAGAAATTCGCTTGCTGAGAAGGAAATTGATTTGAAAAAAATTGTTTCAGTAACCACTGATGGTGCTCCAAATATGGTAGGCAAAAAATGGCTTCATTTCTTTATTTAAAACAGACGTAGGACATTCGATTCTTGAATGCCATTGCATTATTCACCAACAAGCCTTATGTGTAAATAGTGGTTTAAGATTTCTTGATAATGTAATAACTTTAGTCACAAAAATAGTCAACCTCATATCGTCACAGGCTTTAAATAAACGAAAGTTTGATGCGAGCTTTGTTGAATGAATTCAATTCGGTGTATAATGGCTTAATAATGTATAACGATGTTTGCTGGTTGAGCCGCGGGAACGTACTTCAAAGATTTGTTGATTGCTTGGAAGAAATCAGACTGTTTCTACAAAATGAGAGCAAAATTGAACAATACCCACAGTTGATGGATATTATGTGGCTTTTATAATTGATGTTTTTTACAAACATATGCCAATATTTCAACGAATTGAACATAAAGCTTCAAGGCCCGCATAAAACAGTTATCGTCATGATGGATCTCATTCGCGCTTTTGAAGCTAAACTGTATGTTTTCAGAAACGATATTATTACAAAAAACTACAAGTACTTCCCAAACTTGAAAAAAAATATCACAGATTTAGATGCCCAAGAGAAACGAAACGAAGAAAAAGTTATTGATGACTTTATTTCCATAATGGATTCTTTATAATCAAAGAATTTTCAGCGAGATTTTCTCAGTTCAAGGAATTATCGGAAACGTTCACATTTATTATGTGATTGATTTCGTTTGATAAACTGAACTTGTCTCAATTCGATTGGATGGAAATTGAAGAACTTGAAATGCAACTGATTGATTTCCAGTCTAGTTCAATATGGATTCAAAAGTTTATTGAAACAAGGAAAAAGTTAGAATTGATTGAAGCAGAAAGATTGACAAGCAATATAAGTAAAAATACCAGTAACGAAATTCGGAATTCGATTCCAGACGCATTTAACTGTTTGAAGAAGTTGGCGTATGCTATTTTAACCATATTTTCATCTACCTATGCCTGCGAGTCATTATTTTCAGAGATTAGTTAGTTAGTCAATATTAACGTCGCACTGTTCAGCTACACGAGGGCTTTTGGCGACGGACCACGTAATTTTGAACCATGGTCAAGTGACGTGGACGACACCTGAGCTGGCACCCCCTCTCCTAACTACCACACCACACCAACGGGAGGACGTTTCAGCTCTCGACAGATTTAACGTGCATCGCTGCCCTACACGGCGGGTCTTTAGTGGCACTGGGATCGAACTCATGACATGCCTGCCATGGTTGGATACCTTAACCACTGGGCTACCGCAGCCCTTTATTTTCAGAGATAAAAATAACATCAAAGACTCGCTTAGAAACCGTTTAACAGACTACTCTAATTCAGCATGCATTATACTAAAAGTAACATCTTATAATCCTGATATAAGTTATTTGTCATCTAATCTACAACAGCAGAAATCACACTAATGTTACTTTAATTTAAATTACAAGTATAACTAAAACATTTACTACTATACAGTACAAAATGTATTTTTTCGTATTAAATAAAGAATTTTGATTTGTTCGTATTTAGTTTTATTAGTTCTTCAATAATCACAAGTCAAAATTATTTGATGGCACGCCAATAACTCATTAAACGTTTTTTTAGAAAAAATGGCACGTTGACCCAAAAAGGTTCGCCACCCCTGGGATAAGGCGTTTAAGTTAAATATAGTGGTCAGGGTCGCGCTTATTCGGTAGTACGTATTGTGTGTCTCTTCACTTCATCTTCGCTAAGTTAGAATATTAATATCCTTATTGTATATTGTTTAAGTTAAAATCTTAATAAAGAGATATTAAGATTATGGCAACTCCTAGTTCTTCATTCACACCCACACCTTTAGGTCACGAGGAAAACGTAGGAGTAGGGCAACCCTCACAGGCCAATGCTTTACAAATGTTTGAACATGACAGAAGTTCATTGGCAATATTTTGAGCTGATGTCATTGGTTTATTTGTTGCTGACCTAACAATCATTCGTTTAGCTCTTGAAGTCAATATACTCGGACCACCAGGTCTGAGCTTATTTTCAACACTGCCATTCTCTAAATACTTTTATACGATGTAACCAACGGTTGTAAATGACAGTTTTAAAATTTTTCCTGTTTCCCGGAAAGATTTTCCCTCTTCATGGAGTTCTGATATGTGTTTTCTTATATCTAAAGAAATTTCTTCGGTTTTAGGAGCCATTTTCAAGATTATATCTCTGTAAATTTAATTATAATCTGAAACTATTTAAATATTATTGATAAACTAAGAAAAACGTATGAAAAATTAAGTTGAATCTAAAAAGTTTAATCAAAACTTTTGCCATACATACACCAAAAGAATTCTGTACAAATACTCTTTTTGCAACGATTTTTCACACTTTTCCAGATTACAATTTACTTTTACACTTGAAAAAATAATTTACATACATTAATTAGACGCATTAAAGTAATGCATGATTAATTCGCAACTAAAATATGGGTATTCATTTCATCAAAAACGAAGAAAAAGTGGTGTACAAATAATCATTTTGTCAACTGTATATCGAGAAATGTAAAACAAGGAAAATGACTGACAAATAATGGAAAGGAAGTTAATCAAATTCTTTGAATAATAGAAATAAAAAAAAGTGTTTGAAGGTCAATGTGACAAAAAGAAAATTCAATATATGTATGTTTGAAATGGAAATATGTTAAATAATTTTTTGATGAATTGCCAAACTGGTAAGATTTGTTTTGAAAGATCTTTTTTTTATCAATGATGACAGCGTTCCGAATGTTACTTAAAATAACTGACGACGTTCCGAACCCTGATTTTAAAAAGGCATATAAATGAATAATTTTTTGAAGTTTAATGTCAGTTGAATTAGAAAATACATATAAAATTGTTTTAACTATATTATTGCAAATTAAAAAATTAAAGAAAAAATTATTCAAGAGCCATTTTTTGGCAAAAAATGAGAAAAGATTGACATATTTTCAAAACATTCTTCTTTTTTGAAAAATACTTCTATAATTATAAAATTTCTCTTATATCTAGCTAGAACTTCTCAACAAAGCCTGAAGTAGGAATTTTGAAAAATTCATATTATTATAAGAATTACTATTAATAGAAATAATAACGTGTTTTTAGTTAAAACGTCTACTCTCTGATATATTAAAATATACGAATAAATCCACTTCTAACTTATGCATTTCAAAAATCTTAGTTAACGTTCGATACAGAAGTTTTTTAGCTATACATAGGCAAAATATTATCATTATCGAAGCACTTTTCATATAAGGAGAATATTTTGAAAATATGTTATTTTTTTTTCTTCACTTTGTTTGCCAAAAAATTGCATTTGAATTTTTCCATCATAATAATATTCTTAAAACAAATTTATATGTATATTCTGATTCAAAAGTGACACTAAGTATCCAAAAAAAATCCATTTATACACTTTTGCAAAATCACAACACCAAACGCAGTCAGGTACCAAAATGTGCTAAAAAACATTCTCTCGCTTCGAAATTTAACTCAAACAAAAACTTGTCACTTTTCTTAGTTTTAAGTTTTTGATAAGAGCACATTATCAAAACAACAGAGAGAAAAAGAATTGAAGATCACAATGCTCCGATCGAAAGATGGCGCTTTAGTGCGCTCCAACTTCAAATAACCAAACGATATTAGAAGCGCGTTTTCTCCTGCACGTGCCAGACCACCGAACGTGTTCCAAAGCTTCATTTCCTGAGATTCTTTTTCCAGAATACTTCTCATTCCGTTAAGTGATGTAAAAATTCGATCAAATTTTGGTGACAAAAAATATATGCATGATCAATTTTGATACGACTGATAAGTTATGAGACTAACCTCAAGATAAATTGTAGAACATTTTTCAATTCGAATTCTAATCTCAATTTTAAAGCAAGATGAACTCGAAATTTATGCTCGTTATTTGTGTTTTGGAATGCCTTTTCTGGTTTTCTTCAGTTTATGGACAACAGGGGTATAAATACGAACCTTATTATCCTTATCAGCCTCAGCCTGACGACGATCTTCGTGGGGATTTCTGCAACAGGAGAGGTATCCAGAAATGCTGTCCTCAGAGAGATGACACCTGTTCCGTGCCTATTCTAGGCACCTTGTGTTACTGTGATTTGTTTTGTAACAGAACGAACAGTGAAGACTGCTGTCCCGATTTTGAAGAAGTGTGTTTAGGAAGACGCGTGTCACCCCCCGAACAGATTGTTCGACCCCGTAAGTTTTTTGTTCTTTTTACATTCTATAGTTGATTTGATAAGTATCTAGAATTGAATATAATGTTCTATTTAAAAGTATTTTATTTGGATGTATTTAAGAAGAAAATCAAAACATTTGATTAATATTAATAAATGTAAATAAAAAGAATATTTGAATGTTATCAAAATTGATTGGAAAATATTTAATTAAAATTATTTGCAGATAAAAATTTTTTTAAAAAATACTAAATATAATTTTGAGTAAGAGTAAACAAATGTCTCTTATTTTTTCTTCTGAATTCCATTCTTCTAATATATATATTTTTAAAAGCATCATAATAATTTTGAGATGTGAAATTCCATTAATCGTACTGATTTGATTTTATACATATTTGATTTTGATATCAAATTAAATTTCGGAATAACTATTTTTTTCCCTTGAAGAAAGCATTAAAAGTAAGCTTTTTGAAGCTTTTCAATATAAATTGTTGATCCGATTTATTTAGTTTTTCAATATTATTTTGCAAACCGAAACAGAATTTTTTAATTTGGTTTGATTTTTGATTATTTTATTAAAATATTTTAGTTCACAAGCGGTGAAAATATTGGAACTTATATAAAATATCTTTTGATTTATGCATTTTTTTCTAAGAGATTGAGGGATTGTACTCAATAACAATTATTTAAGAATGAAGAAAGTTTAATAAATGTAAATAAAGATTTGTATGATATATTTTTTGACAGTTTTTTCAAATAAAGCGTGGGCTGTAGAGATCTTGAAGACTTCTGTTAATATCTAAAGCTATACATCCAATAAATGTTTCTAAGGATATGAGATCAAAAAACCTTTTAACAATTAATAAAAAAATTGTGAACTTAATACAGAAAAATTACGTAGTTTACGGAAATCGTTTTTATTTTTGTACGAAATTGTTTAAGCCATTCGGTAGCATGGTATAATATATGTATTTAGAACCAAATGACGCTATTATAATTATGTATCTGTTATTGTAATTATATATTATAATTATGTGTCATTTTCCAATATCATGATTATTATTGCGAGTAATGTATTAGTCCTTATAATGCTATATAAGCGTGAAATATCAGTCTCTAATATTAATGTGTATGAATATTTTTTACTTCTAAAATTGAACTCTTTCGAACTTGGGAAGAAATGAACAATGGATTGATTCTATTATGATAATTAAAATTCTAGCTGTAGCGTATGTCGGATAATTGAATCTGAAATGTATAGAATCTAAATCGGGTTCGTAAAAATCCCACTGCAGGAGATTTGAAATTTTATATTAGAATCTTTTAAAACTTGCTGTGTGAAATAATGAAGGTCAGTGGCGTAACGTACACCCCTGCGATGTGGGGGAGAGAAAGGACTCTAAGGGGGCCCAAAGTTTGATTGACGCCAAGTGCGTAACCCTTTGAAAGATCCGGCTTGGGGTACAAAACTTGGCTTAGCAGGGGAGTCCTAATATTCTCCTTTACGCCACTGATGGAGGTTACGCATTTTAAATCCAGTTATTTCTTCATGTCATCTCATGGTATGGGGTTGAAATGAGAGAATGGTACACCTGTGCGCACTTAGGAATTTTTCTTGTCGTCTATCATTTGAAATTATTGGTTTGATGCAAATCGCTTGTTCTGTAGTGAGTGAGTGAACATTAACGTCGCACTGTTCAGCTACACTAGGGCTTTTGGTGACAGACTACGTAATTTTGAACCATGGTCAAGTGACGTGGACGACACCTGAGCTGGCACTCCCTCCTAATTACCACACCACAGCAACGGGAGGAAAGATCTCGACAGATTTAACGTGCATCGCTTCACTACACGGCGGGTCTTTAGAGGTACTGGGCTCGAACTCGTGACGAGGCTAGCCACGATCCGATACCTTTACCACTCGGCTACCGCAGCCCGCTTGTTCTGTAAATGATTGGTGCTTCACGAAAGAATTGTTTTTAATAATGTTCTTTGAACAACGAATGTGCTATTTATAGTTCATTCGATCCATCAATAAAATTTAATTGCCCGCTGTTTTCAACAGTATGAATGGCGATACTTGAAGTCGCTATTTAATATAAGTTTTCTTCTTTCCAATTTTTGATAGTAAATTACATTTCTTAGTCTATTCTCTTGTGGCTGCTATAGCTAAGACATCAGGGTCGCGAGCTATTGGTTGGTGTTGTCGAATTGTGGCTTCGAGTCCTGGTGCTACTGAGTGGCCGCGGTAGCCGAGTGGTCAAGATATCTGATCGTGAACGGCCTTGTCACGAGCCCAGTACCACTAAAGACCCCCTGTGTAAGGGGGCGATGCACGTTAAATCTGTCGATTGATTGATTTAATATTAACGTCGCACTGCTCAGCTACACGAGGGCTTTTGGCGACGGACCACGTAATTTTGAACCATGGTCAAGTGACGTGGACGACACCTGAGCTGGCACCCCCTCTCTAACTACCACACCACACCAACGGGAGGACGTTTCAGCTCTCGACAGATTTAACGTGCATCGCTGCCCTACACGGCGGGTCTTTAGTGGTACTGGGATCGAACTCGTGACCA
Organism: Trichonephila clavipes; assembly: GCA_019973935.1. Taxonomy (NCBI): domain Eukaryota; kingdom Metazoa; phylum Arthropoda; class Arachnida; order Araneae; family Nephilidae; genus Trichonephila; species Trichonephila clavipes. The sequence goes on along the minus strand of BMAU01010592.1, from coordinate 418,664 downwards.
GGCAAGCCACGATCCGATACCGGGCTGCGGTAGCCCAGTGGTTAAGGTATCCAACCATGGCAGGCATGTCATGAGTTCGATCTCAGTACCACTAAAGACCCGCCGTGTAGGGCAGCGATGCACGTTAAATCTGTCGAGAGCTGAAACGTCCTCCCGTTGGTGTGGTCAATGGTATGAAGGAAAAGATACTTCGTCGTCCATCGCTATTTCAAAACCCCGATGGTCCGTCGCCAAAAAAACCCTCGTTAACAGTGCGACGTTAATATTAACTCAACTCAACTCAACTCAACGATCCGATACCTATACCACTCGGCTACCGCGGCCACGTTAAATCTGTCGAGAACTCAAACGTCCTCCCGTTGGTTCTGGTGTGGTAGTTAGGAGAAGGAGTGCCAGGTCAGGTCCTTGTCACTTGACCGTGGTTTAAAATTACGAAGTCCGTCACCGAAGCCCTCGTGTAGCTGAACAGTGTGACGTTAATATTCACTCACTCACTTTAAAGGCTTACACAAGTTAGTTCTGCAGCTCAAAGTCCTCACTTTGGCTTGGTGTAGTAGTCGAGATTGAAGTGCCGGCTCAGGTGTCATCCTCGTCACTTGATTATGGCTCAAAATTATGAGGCTCGTCACCAATAGCCTACTTGTTGCTATATAGTGTGACGTTAATAAAAAAAAATCAAACTAATATCAAATTTTATTTCGTCAGTCTGTGTGGAAAACTATTTTCATTCGCGTATCGTAATGTAACTTTTGAATTTAGAGATTTCCACAACAATTGTATTTAAAATATCTCGATGCCATGATGATCCACATTTTAAATTAAACCATGCTTTTTCTTCTAAGACTACGAAGAATTACATTGTTTTGAAGTTATCTTCAAGGTTTTTTTCGTAATTGATATTCTATTGTTTGATTATCTTAAGTGTTTTTTTTTAAAAAGAAGAGAAATAGATTTAAGAAGGAAAAAAGATAACTAAAAATTTTCTTCTTCTTTTTTATTCTTTATCTTCTTACTCGGACGGTTACAACCAGTCCGTGAGGAGTAATAATTTCAAAAATTGCTGAGAAATGACATTTTTGATGTCCCATTAAATTTAGAGACTAGTTATTCAAAATGATTTAAATATATGTTGAATGCAAGTCTCTCTTATGAATTATTAGTAGTAGCAGTTTTACATAAATTTGGTGGCCTTCGGCTATATTGTCGACGAACCATTTGAAATTAGAAAGTATATTTTATTTTTGTAATAAAATTTTAAAAAAAGCAACATTGCTAAAATGGTTGAAGAATTCTTAAAAATGATCAAATGTCATCAAAATAATTATAACAACTGGCAATTTTCTAAATACTTTTCCAGAGCCACTGAGTTTTTTCCTATTGTGACGAACGGATTTTGGACCCGAGTAAAAATAAGTAGATTTTAACAAGTTAATAGAGTATTTTAGATAAATAAAGAAGTAATAACAAATGGATTTTTGATTATTATACAAAATACCAATATATTCTTGCACAGAGAAAAAAATGATTTATTATTCATATAAACATTTCGTTGAATCACTAGATCAAATTTCACGTGTGTCAATTAAAAATTACAAAAATACTAATCAAAATAAAATTACTATCAATATTTTATCTATTTATATCTGAAGTTAATAGTATGAATTTATTATTATCAAAAGATAAAAATATCATCAGTTTTTCTTGAAGTGCATATATATATTTTAAATGAAGCAGAAATTATATTTTTCAGTTATGAATCATTGTTGGGATCAATAATTTATTAACTTCTTTCTATACATAAAATAGGGTTGGTCCCAATATCAACTTTATTCTAACAAATCCTTTATTGTACTAGCATTACTCGTATTCAATGCAGGTGACGCAATAAACTCCATACTAAAAATTTGAACTATGGAATAATTCTTTCCCACAAATCCCATTTCTAATCAGTTACAGAAAAAGTTATCAGTTAAGAATTGCAGCAAACGATTTATATATTTAAACAAATCTAATTAAATGATTATAAATATCAAACGATTTATAAGAAAATGTAGAATTAATCCACCAAAAGATATTTTAAATTATACTTCTCATGAAAGAAAATAAAAAAAAAATGAAATTTAATAAAGCACACTTTTTTCAGTTTCTTTTTCAATTCCTACTATTAGCTCACACTTTATGTATTTATTTACCTTGGTGGAATTTTCAATCGTTAATGAGAAATTCATTTTAAAGAGCTTAATTGAGCTGAAATTTTATATACATGATTATTTTGGATGACAATACAGTAATTTAACTATAATTAATAAAAATTAATTGATTAAAACTAATTATTAAAAGAATTACAAATACAGCCACGTTGGCATCACATTTTTGGCGACTTAGCGACCCTTTTGGTGACTAGTGACAAAACTTAGAAAGTTTTTTTTTCGCATTTTTTAAAGCGCTCATTTGAGCTGAAATTTTCTATACGCAATTGTTTTGGGTAAAAATACGATAGTTTAATTATAATTAATTAAAATTGACTGAAACTTATTATTTAAGGACTGAAATTTTATACCCACGATTGTTTTGGATGATAATACGATACTTTAATGATAATTAATAAAAATTAATTACCACTTGATGTTGCGATTCTGTCCTATGTATATACATATTTATGTTAATTGAAACTATTTAATAAAAAGTAGCTAAAAGAAAATTTTGCTTTGTTGATCTAACTAGGAATTGACTTAATTTTTTTTTAATATTGTTTGTGTGTGTGTGTGTGTGTGTGTGAAAGTAGTATTGCTCGAGTTTGAATTTCTTTAAATTAAATCAACAATTGGACTACTTTAATCACACACACAAAAGAAGGATGGAATATTTAATTCACCATAGACGTTACTCGTTGAATAATTCGTCAGAGGCCGAAATCAGGCCAAGTATTGATTAAAAGCCTGAGCGAGTCTTTTATTGTCGGTAATAGAATAATAGAATAGACTGAGAGAGAGAGAGAAAGTACCTAATTGGTTGCGTCGCGTCTCGGCAAACTGTCAAGTAGTAAATTTTTCCACATAAATAGCCATATCTTTTATCTCGAAGAAAGATTTCCGCATGTCTACATTTGTCATTTAATGAAATATTTAAGTTTTATTTGGAAATTAAAGATAGAATTAAATACAAATCCAAATTTTTAAATCTTTCCATCTCGCACAGGGTTCAAGCACATGAGACAGAAAGGATGTATGTGTGTGAAATAGCCCTTTGTGTAATCGGAGATAGAAAAGAGAATTTGCAAGTTTTAAATTCGAAGAGAGAATGTAATTAACTAACTCATCTCCACACTTCCAAGTTAACGAAGAACGAAATTTTGTTTTATTTCGATGGACTTGAATTTTTAAAATTTTTGCATTTATAGCATTGGCATGTAGGCTAGCTGTCCATAAATTTTTTGTTAATGTAAAGAACCCATCGACCCCACTTTGCTGGCTTTTATGATGGTACGCAGGTGTCGATGAACAATTTTAATGACCTACACCAAATTCCTCGGCTAGTTCCTTGACAGTAACATTGGAATTTTTTTTAACCATAGGAAGCTCACAAGCTTACAGAATGAGATAGATTTCTAAGATAGTTTCTAGCTCAAAATTTCTACTGGTGTGGTATTGGTTTGTGTATATTAAACGTTACATACAATATGCATTTCTGTTGTTACTTTACCGCCACCTGATCTACAGTAACATCAGATCAAGGCCCGCGAAATTCATCGTGGTAAAGGGCTACTTGCACGCCTGTCGTTAGCCATAGTTTTGAGCTCCTTACAGGTGACAGTGCGATATATGTATTTCTAAATATTATATTCTAGAGTTGAATGGTACAGATTATAAATTTTCGTTATCTGCAGTAAACTTAGTATTTACAAGCTTGTACGCAGCTCCGTAATTCACTTTTGTTCAGCCTTCGATGACAGATAATCCATCATTGGATTCTAAATCACCCTGATAAGCGATATTGTTAGTTTTCCATTTGAATTATTTATTAGGTCAGTGATTCTCAACTTTTTTTTGTTGTTGCGGTACACTTTTAACAATTTCAAAATTTGGTGGCACACTAACAATAAAATACGTTTAAAAGAATTTTACTTATCTGTCATACTCTATGTAAAATAGTTTTTGATAGTAATATTTTCAGTGTTAAATAAAAGAATATGTAGGACAAAGACGATGAAATACTTATTGAGTAAATAATTAAAAATTAATTATAAGAATACATTTTTAATGTGAAATTTGTGCTTGATGATTTCGTTTTTACTGTGGGTTGTAAAAATGATAATGCCACTCTCATTTCGTCATCTACATTTAAAAGTCTTGATCTTTGTTTTTCCCTTTTTATATTTGTTAATGCTGCAAAAAAGATGTAGCAAAATCCACGCGAAAAAGATGTAGAAAATTGTAACAATACTTTTAAAGCTTTACTCGTTTTTATGAGATAATCGCCTCTAATTTTAATCAAAAATGAATTAATTGACCTCTTCCGTATGTTTAAAATTTTTTTTATATCCATCTATCCACACGAAAGTATAAGTTAAATATTTTTCGAATATTCGTGGTTTATTTTGATAAAACTGTAGAATGATTCGTTTCCAGATTATTAAAAAATTTGGAGGCACACAAAAATGCTGCGGCACAGTGGTTGAGAATCATGGACAAAAGTTTTGATCCAAGGACAAAAGTTGAGGATATTATTTGAGCTGTTACCTCACTCCAACTTTCACATTACGTGATTCACGTTATGTGACAATTCTTTGACCGAGTTGTAGCTAACTTTCTACAACCTCACCTTACTTGCCACAATCTTTCTTGGAACTAGGGTTCGAAATCATGACTAGTTACCCTGGTCACGGATTCTTGTGGGTGTGTCACTCGCCGTCTTCAATTTTTGATGTACTTTAAATCGGTCGTGACTCAAAATTCTTCACGTTGGCGTGATGTGTAAATTTGGATGTGCCAGCTTAGATGTCGTCCTTGTTACTCAATTGGGGTTCAGAATATAAGAACTGTCCCCAGTGGCCCTCGTGTTAACTTTATAGAGCGACGTTGATAAACACTCGCTAGGAATTAATGCTATTAGGTAATGGTCATTACAATTTTGGTTCAGAATCAATGACGAGGATACCATTCGAGCTTGTACCTCACTCTTTCACATGACGTAATGTAAGAACTCTTGGGCAGACAGAGGATATTAACTTTCTGTAACGCTCCTTGTTTCCAACAGTTTTTTTTTGTTTTTGGAATTGGGGTTTGAAACCATGAATTTAACTTTCACGATAGCGGTGGTATAAATGTTCAAAGTATATATTGTGTGTAAAATAGGCATTTATGAGTTTAAAGTTTCTGTTTTTAGTTGATAAATATAAAGAATTATATTTTATTATGTAATCTCAAAATGAAATAAACATATTTCCAACAGTGAAAGGATTTGTTCTCAATTTTAACTTCTCCAAAAGGTCGTTTTTAATGGATGAGGGTTGCTTGTGGTATTAAAGCTGGAGATTCTCCTTAGTCCTCCTCTTGATGACTTGAGGTATAAAAAAAGTTTTATATATTTGTAATCTGTCTTTACATAAGAAAAGTGACTCATTTACTCGTCACGAGTGTGGAATGATTAGACCTACTGACTTGAAATTAGGTAAGCATGTTTCTTTATGTTGAGTAGAGATCTGCGGAGAACGGGTATTGTAAAAGTAGACTCCCCCCCAAGGGGAGTTGCAGACGTATTAAAGACACAAATCCCCTTTTAGAAGAACTCCACCAACACGAAATTTGGCAAATATGTTTTCTGTTGCGTAGAGTTCTGGTAAGAACTGACTTGAAATTTGGTGAGCATGTTTCTTTATGTTGAGTAGAGATCTTCTGAGAACGGGTATTGTAAAAGTAGACTCCCCCCAAGGGGAGTTGCAGACGTATTAAAGACACAAATCCCCTTTTAGAAGAACTCCACCAACACGAAATTTGGCAAATATGTTTTTCTGTTGCGTAGAGTTCTGGTAAGAACTGACTTGAAATTTGGTGAGCATGTTTCTTTATGTTGAGTAGAGATCTACTGAGAACGGGTATTGTAAAAGTAGACTCCCCCCCAAGAGGAGTTGCAGACGTATTAAAGACACAAATCCCCTTTTAGAAGAACTCCACCAACACGAAATTTGGCAAATATGTTTTTCTGTTGCGTAGAGTTCTGGTAAGAACTGACTTGAAATTTGGTGAGCATGTTTCTTTATGTTGAAGAGATCTGCTGAGAACGGGTATTGTAAAAGTAGACCCCCCAAGAGGAGTTGCAGACGTATTAAAGACACAAATCCCCTTTTAGAAGAATTCCACCAACACGAAATTTGGCAAATATGTTTTTCTTTTGCATAAAGTTCTGGTAAGAACAGATTCCCCCCCCCCTCGACAATCGACTCCCAAGAGGGAATTACCGGACCTTTATAGAAAAAAAATTCCGCTGATTGTTAAATAGAGATCCACTAAAAATGGGATTGGAGGAAATCACCTCCAGGAGGAAGGGGGGGGAGGCTACAGAGGTCTAAATGACAAACTCCTGTTTTATATAGAAATTCAAACCTCGTCCATTGTAAATTAGGTGGCAAGGGCTATATTTCAATGCAACCGAAAATTTAATTCTAAGTCTTAAATAAAAAAAATAACCTATAAAAGAATGTACTCTCTTACAATGTTATGTAATGCATATAAATCTGATGTCTATGTTTATATCTATCAGTAGTTTTATCGATTTGAAGTAAATACATACTCTACCTGCATGATTTTTTCACAATCCTAAAAAACTCGTCGAGAGAACAATGAATAAGTTTGATACTAATAACAGAGGAAGTGTAAATTGCTTTTTTTAAGAGCCCAAATAGCTTAGTCCAGCTCTTGATTCTCTTCTCCATCAAATTGCATTCTCATTCTTGTTGAGCAATGTCATAACATCATGTCAAAGAACTCCCATGGGAAAACATGTTTTCTCTTGTAAATTTGACCTATTGAGTCAAGATCTACTTGGATGAAATTTTACACTGTGACACTTAATTCAGGAGGAAGCATTTAAGACAACCAAGTGGCTGTTTGTAAAAACGAGCAAAGTTTAAGGTGATTTATCAATACTTCAAGTAACCTTTCATACTGATGGAAACAAGTGATTATTTCTTTAAAGGAGTAATTAACTGCGAAGTTTCTTGCCGGTCACGTAATAGAATAAAAAGTGAGTGACTTAAAGGGTAATCACTCAACAGAGAAGACCTCTAGGTTAGGTTTTGAGAAGTGGGAAAAAGTAAACACAAATTATATGTGAGAGATGGTATAATGAAACGCCAAGTGAGTTTATTATGACGTAGTGAGGGAAAAAATTGTTTTTCAGAGTGCTTATTCGAAAAGAAAAATGTTTGCTTAGAAAAATCGGAAGAGTTGAAGAAATATTGAGTTTTGATGAAAAAAAATTGTGTAAAAAATGATTCAATATTGAGTATTTAGAAGGGCAGATCAAAACTTATTTCAGAATTTCCAAACCTTACACGGAAAAGATGTTTTCTTGTACATTAAGACTACACAGTACCCTAAAAATTTCATTTTTACCGAAATTTTTTTTGCATGTCTTGATGGCCCATATCATTGAGATGCTTGCGACAAAATTTCAGATCTGTTAGCAAATTAGTTTTTAAGATATTTGAAGTTTTATGAGTTATAGTTTTGGTTTCGGTTTTCTTTTAAAGCATTTTTTCGCACTTAAGTTGAATTAATTAAAAATATTTTTGAGCTTTTAATTTGAAATAGTTATTAATTCCAATTTTCATTACTAAAATCATTTTTGCTTGATTATGTTTTGAGTTTTTTGAGTTCTCATAATTAATTAAGATTAATTTCATGGCCAATTTTTGCTTTAAAAATAGTTTATATTACTTAAAAGCTTTATCATTAATTTTTCCTGTAGAGAAAATGCCATGGCAAATGCGTTCTGGGTTTCTGTGAGAAACAATATTTCGAAGAGATGGAATACTACTGAAAATGATGTATCTAAAAATCAGTCCTCAGCTGATTCTGAAATTAGACTTCCGAATACAAGCATTTTGAATTCAAATGCTGCAGATATAACTGAATATTACCTTGATGTATATATATACCAAACTACATTATACTAAACATATTGTAGTACTATATTTTAGTATTTTAAAGTCGTACGACAAGAGCTAAAACTTCGAAAACTGCCCCAATTTAAAACTAAAAAAATTAAATTTTATGAGCAAACCTGGCTATTTTTAGCTTAAGTTAGTATCATTATTATTTTGTACATAAATGCTTCGTGTTTCAAAACTTTTGTGAAATATTAGGTTAAGATAAAGCTGAATAAACTGACGTCTTAACAAATGCTATCAATATTATGCAAAAATATATTTTGAATTGAAAATATAATTTTCAGTCATATTTAATAAAAATAGTGTTTTAATGTAGAACATACATTGGAAAATAACATATTAAAAATTAGTTTTACAGGCATTATAAGTTTTTGTTTTATGACTTTACAAACTTTAAATGCGTTTTTCTCAGACTTTTAATTTTGAATGTATAAGTATTCTCTAATCCGTAAGGCTTTTTTCCTGTTCAAGTTAGAGCCTTGAATTTTTTTCTATATTCTCCCAAATGTATGTTCTATAGAAGTTAGTATGGATTTAGGGCTGAGAACTCTAGTTATATTTTTCTAAAAAATGCCAAAGTTGATATTTTAAAAATTTTCGTGTTTTTTCCAGGTTTTTCTAGAAAAATAATTATTAAAAATCAACAAGGGAATAGATTTTCAAATCCATACTAAATATTGTTTGTAATATTCTTAGAATTATAAATAACTTAAAATTACTAAAATATTTTAAAAATTGAGTATTTTATACAAGTTTGAAAAAACTTCAAAAATTCCTAATTTTTTAAAATTGTAAAATAATGGCTGGTCAAACTGACTTTTTGCTTTCAGAATCAGCTTAATAATATAATCTAAATATAAAACATCAATTATTTTTACTGTAACTGTCTCCAAAAACTTTTTTGAAAAAGGGTACCGTGTAGCCTTAAGAAAGAGAAAAATAAAATTAGACATTAATTTTTTATATTCAAGTATTGTAAGAAGAGGAATGAAGTTAGGTGTTTGAGCTTTTTTCAGGTAAAAAAAATCAAAGTAATGTATTTTAACACCTTTTACATTTATTGCATGTATTTTAACACCTTTCACCTGAAACATGTATTTTAATTACCTTTTACATTTAGTGCGATGACAGGACACCTACTAAATAGTTAGAAGAAAAAAATGAGGTACGTTTAACAGATTCTTTTAAATTAAATTTAAAAAAGAAAATACTGTTGAGATGACTGAGTATGATAAAGCGGAAGAGGGTGAAAAGCCAGGATTGAACTGATTTTCGGCGGTGCAGGGAAAGAGCTGGTGTTATGAAATGCTGTACTGTAATTGCACTATTCAATATTCAGTACTTATTTATCAATAGCCGTTGTTTTTGGATATTTACCGTAAATTCTGGCGTATAACGCTCACTTTCAAGCTGCAGTTTTAAATTTATTGATATATTCGCCGTGTAACGCGTACCACCTTTTATCAAGAAACTTGAAATGTAGGTGCGCATTGTTCTTACGTTTTGAAGCCATTTTTTCGAGGTATCGCTTCAAGCTTTTAAAAAAAAGTGGTATATTTCTAAAACTACAGCCCTTTAAGTTCATAAGAGGAATGCGCCAATTCTTTTAAATAAACAGTATTTCGATATATATAGAAGTTTAATTTTTTTTCTATGCTCACCTTTTTTTATTTTTAAAATTATCATTTTTATACCCACTGCATGCCGTGCACCCGTAAACTTCGATCTTATTTTTTGCGTTAAAAGTGCGCGTTATACGCCGGATTTTACGGTATATTGTAGAAAAATAAATTTTTTTTTGAGTTCAAAATTATCTTGCCAAAATGAAGTCTTTTCCCATTGTTTCGAAAATTAAACCCTTTTGTGGCAATATTAAATTTTGAAATTATTTTTTAAAAATTATTTTTCTTCTAGTCTCTAAATCATTAAAGATCTTTTCCGCACCGGTAGGTATTTTTTCTCAGTATTACAGTGATCCACCATAGTATTTAATTTTCTTTCTAATCACACATTTATAGATAATTATTACATATGTATACAAAAATCTCAATGTGAAAAGTCACTTCGGGCCTGTTTTTGGTATTTATATGGATACCAAAAAATGTGTCTTGTAATAAACCGTCCTTAAAATTTTGATTTTGTATTATACACAAAGATTTTAAGAGATTTCGATTAGCTGATGTTCTTCTTTCGGTCCTTACAAGATTTGTAGATAATCATAAATTTCCGAGTTTTATTAAATGGGCTAAATTTATGATATATCAGTCACATAGTACAATCCTGTGTTTCCAGCCAGTCCTATCTATCGTCTCACTGATGCCAACTTTTGATTTTTATAGAACCTTTTTTTAAAGAAGCACATATTAATAATAACGCACATAGGTTTGTTTTTATTTATCCAACACCCGTGCTTAGCTTCTTGATCATTTGACGCCAAGCCTCCCTCACCGTCAGTCGGATGTTCATTGAGTCCCAGTGCATTGGAGAAAGTGGTCGCCATCCATCCTGGAATGGCCGCTGAACTGGCAGGCCTCGTCAGCAGTTAGGCCAAACTAGTGGAGGTATACTCCCAGGCGGTGGCGTAGCGTACACCCACGCATTGCAGAGGGGGGGGGTAGCAGGATTCTAGGGGGCCCAAAACCTGACTTTGCAGGAGGACCCTAATATTCGTTATGCCACTGCTCCCAGGAAGTCGCGTCCGCTGGTGACGGCCTCGGCTCTCTCCAGTTGCCTCGGAATAGGGCCCAACCTGGCCAGGGTTTCCCTTGGCTTTCTAAGGCTCTTGAAATTTGGGTTTGAGAGTCAAGTGGACTTCCAGTTGAGACGACTCGGCTCCCTGCTTGGCTTTTTGGTCGGCTCTCTCATTACCGTCGATCCCAACATGATTTGGGACTGAATTGTGTGAAGACAGTCAGTTGGATTGATTGAATATTAACGTCGCACTGTTCAGCTACACGAGGGCTTTTGTTTTTATTTATCCAACACCCGTTTTGAACCATGGTCATGACGTGGACGACACCCTCACCGTCAGCTGGATGTTCACCCCCAGTGCTCCTAACTACCACACCACACCAACGGGAGGACGTTTCAGCTCTCGACAGATTTAACGTGCATCGCTGCCCTACACGGCGGGTCTTTAGTGGTACAGGGTTCGAACCTGTGACCCTAAATTCAAGCCACGGTCCGAGGACCTATACCACCGGCTACCGCGGCCACTTCAGAGCTACAAGAAATGAAGGGCCAGTACGACGGATCAATACTACAAATGAACGGTGACTAGTTCAAGGGATACGAGAATCCACTGAGGGTAAAAGGGGATATCGAAGATGTTTCAACTGAACTGGAGTGAATTGATTGAATATTAACGTCGCACTGTTCAGCTACACGAGGGCTTTTGGCTTCTGGCCACGTAATTTTGAACCATGGTCAAGTGACGTGGACGACACCTGAGCTGGCACCCCCTCTCCTAACTACCACCTCACACCCATGGAAGGAAGTTTCAGCTCTCGACAGATTTAACGTGAATCGCTGCCCTACACGGCGGGTTTTTAGTGGTACTGGGCTCGAACTCGTGACAAGGCATGCCACGATCCGATAACTATACCCCTCGGCTACCGCGGCCTCGACAGTCAGTTGGAGTGTTACTGCTTAAGGCTGAAGTTACTGCTTGGGAATCGATGAGGAAGACAACTTTCACAGGAACCATGCCAGCAGCAAGTAATTGTGCAATAGCTTCACAGACAGCCGCTGCACATCGCTCAAGAAGCACGAGTAAACAAAATGCGCTTGGTTTAAAGAAACTCATGTAATATTTTTTTTTATTTAAAAAAAAAATTTGTAAAGAATCTTGTTTATCCAATTGTCAAATTTGAAGTCGTATCTGGAGTTTACAAGAAAATGTACAAGCCTGAAGTGAGCTTTGAATTCAATATATCACGCAGTTACATTTTTCATGTGGCCGCCATGGATTTTACCACTTTTACTGCCATAGAAATGAAACTCTTGCTTCTATTAAAAGTAACTGCTAGTGAAATTAACAAAATGCAATTACCTAACTTTTTAAATTCTTAGTTAAAAAAATATTTCAGTTCGTTTTCAAATGCTGAATTGATATTTTATATAAAATCCGAAACTTTTTGTAGAATTAGTAATAAAATATAAAAACTTGCAGTGAAGTTAGCCAACAGCAATAAAAAAAATGCATGAAATTCATTTTAAAATCTAACAATTTTAAATTTTTAATATTTCAGATAGATTTTGGATAGTCAAATGGTATTTCAATAGTTGTAGATATATTAAAAATTTTTTTTTTTTTTTTGATACTCGTATTTTTCTAATTGTTACCAGGAGAAATTGGGAAGCTGTTACTAATCCCAATATATTGTGACAATGTTTTGAAAGAACCAGTAGAAAGGAGTTTAATGAGTATAGTATTTTTTAAGTAAAACTCCTTAATTATTAAGTACTAATATTTTACGCACTAAAATATATCCAGAAATTAATATAACTAGGATAATTTGTCGATAGTGAAATTCATTGAACAAAATAGATTTATCATAGTTTATAGTTTACGTGTGTGTTGATATTCATTTATGAAGTTAAGAACATAACTATTGTTATGCAAAATCTGCATTTTTTTGCCGGAATGCATTCATGTATTGTTTTTGGCAATCTGGAAAATGGAATTTTACAGTTGTTCATAGTTGTAGTCTATTTTATGATGATTTTTTAAAAAGAATCTTTACGATATTTGTTTTATTGTATAGTTCATTTTTTTAATTCAAAATATCCTCACATTGGTTTAGAAGTTAAACAGTGGGGTTTCGACTCGGGTGTCGTCTTTGTCACATGAACACTATTCAAAATTACGAGGTCTCTTGGCAATAGCCCTCGTGTTGCTTTAAGTGCTACTTGAATAAATACTCGCCCCATCCAACGAATATAAAGGGTGTTTTTTTAGAGGTATAGAACTTTAAATTGCAATAAAACAACGATGTATTATTCGATTGACATAAATTTTTTTTATTCGAAAGATAATCTTGTGGCATTACATTTTAAATATGATTTCTGGCATAGGACTGCCACGGCTGGCTCAGATGGAGTCCAATCTGGACGTCTAATTTTCGATGACTTTTTCCAACATTTGTGGCCGTATATCGGCAATAACACGGCGAATGTTGTCTTCCAAATGGTCAAGCGTTTGTGGCTTGTCCGCATAGACCAATGACTTTACATAGCCCCACAGAAAATAGTCTAGCGGTGTTAAATCACAAGATCTCGGAGGCCAATTCACAGGTCCAAAACGTGAAATTAGGCTGTCACCAAACGTGTCTTTCAATAAATCGATTGTGGCACGAGCTGTGTGACATGTTGCGCCGTCTTGTTGGAACCACAGCTCCTGGACATCATGATTGTTCAATTCAGGAATGAAAGTAATCATGGCTCTATACCGATCACCATTGACTGTAACGTTGTGGCCTTCATCGTTTTTGAAGAAGGATTCCACCAGCCCATAAAGCGCACGAAACAGTCAGTTTTTCTGGATGTAACGGTGCTTCGACATACACTTGTGGATTAGCTTCACTCCAAATGCGGCAGTTTTGTTTGTTGACGTAGCCATTCAACCAGAAGTGCGCTTCATCGCTAAACAAAATTCGCTTATGAAAATCGGGAACAACGGCAATCTCGTTTTGGGCCCATTCGACCATTTTGATGAATTGCCAAACCAAACTGAAAATAAATCACTTGACAGCTGTTAAATCGGTCGCCATCTTGGAAAGTAATGCCAACTTAAACTTCTATACCTGGGAAAAAAACACTCTTTAAATGTGTTTTTTATTCTTTTTAAATCAAGTCACATTTATAAATAAACTGCAGATAAAAAACCAATGTTTACTAAATGAAACATACTAAATATGTTGCTGAACAATATTAACTGAAAATCTAGAGTATCAAATATGTTTTCTTTCGGCTATCAGTTTTTGGGTAGCGAAATTTATTACAGAAAATGAGTTCATCCGCCAATCAACTAGTGGAAAATTTTAGCTTTTATTATAACTCTACCAGGTATCATCTAGTTCAGTCGGACAGTTTGCTTCAAGCTGATAAAGAAAATGGTTCACCATATGGCCAATGATAAAAATTACGATAAAGATAATTTTAAACACAGTCTATTTTTATCAATTCATCAACTCTGATGAACCTTTTTATCTTACGTCATTCATGGTTCTCTATCCCTAAAAAATCCCCCACTCTCGCTAAATCTGACGATTCTGCTTTTTCTTGAAGTGGTCTATTACCGGCCAGAGGGGTACATGAACAAGTTATTCACCCGCCAACGCTAGATCCTGGATCCATTTTTATCCCCAACTGTTTTTAAAGTGGAAGAAAGAACCCGACATCAATGAAGTCTTTTGGAGACGCGGAAATAAGCGAACGATATTGTTCGTCCCCTTTTGTAGGGCCTATTTGTTCCAATTAGAAGACCTCTTTTTATGACAGCCAGATCCCAAGAAGCATCAAGTGTTCCTTTTTTATGATCTTGGTATGTGTTAGTCCTGGTTCTGCGACGTGCCGTCACCCACGTGCCATCGTTTAAGTTTTAGTGGAAAAAATGTCGTTAAATACACTTTTTAACGAAAATGTGTGTTTTTATCCAAATTTCTCATTTTGTGTGGGTTAGACTTAAATGCTTGTCTGCCTCAGTATTGACTTAATAGCGGAAGTTAGTCCTTGTCTCCCATGTTTGGTGATGACAATTATATGCCATTAGTAAAAAAAAAAAAGAGAATTTTTTTTCATTAAATGAACAATCATGTTTTGGCAGACACTCTTGTATATTCCGGAAAGGAAATGGAAATAAACTTAAATTAGAAAATAACGAATAATATTTGTAAAAAGTATTGAAAATATTTTTAAAATTTAAAACGCATGTTTAAGGCTTTTGTCAGGTAGCCATTTTTTAAAAAATGTTGCCATGGTAGCCTAGTGCAGGGGTGGCGGACCTTTTTGAGACGTGGGTCAAATTTTGTTCATATTTTTTTAGTATTAGCGTATGGGGGTCATTAATGCTCATTTGTACCACAGTTAGGTTTAAAAATTTTTAACCGAGTATTTTTAAAACTAAACATCTTTAAATTCAATTGGCTTATAATGGGTAAAAAAGGGCGCTATGGAAGTCTCTTTCTACAAACATAACTGATTAAAGTGCATTTTATCCGAAGAAAGTGCTTTAAATATGGTTTTTTGCTTTGGTTTTTGATTGCTTTTCAACAAACAAAATGTGAGCGAACTTGTACACTTTATTTAATATTTTGTAAACACTTTTGCTTTTTTTATTTCAAATACTACATACTTTTATATACATTTGTTGTCGTTTGTGTAACTTTGGAACCAGGGGTGTAGCTACCGCCTTATCAATGATAAGGGGCCGCCAATGGAGGGGCCCTAAAATGTATAAGAAGAGATCGTAAAATGTTGAGAGCTCACCAAAAAGGGGAATCCAAGAGAATTTGGATTCGGGATCCCCCCACTCAGGACTAGCAACGCCAGTGTTTGGAATTGTAATGATCAAACTGAAGGTTATAGACAGCATTTAAATTGCTTTTGTGTCAATGGGCTTGAAAAAATTCAAATGGAATACCCAAATCCAAGTCCACACAAATTAGAAAATTTCAATAAACCCGTGTAAACAAACAAGTGGTTGCCTAGCAATCGGGGGTCAGTGTCTGACCCACGGGTTATAGGTTCGCCATCACTGGCCTAGTGGCTATGGTCGCGACCTTGTCATGAGTGCATGTCGGCGTGTCATGAGTTCGATCCCGAGTGTCAGTGAAGTACCGCCAAGTAGGGAGGCCTATAAAAGTTACATCTGTCGAGGCTCGAAGTCCTGCTGGCGTGGCGTGGTAGTTTGGAGAGGGGGATACCGCCTCTAGTGTCGTTCTCATCACTTGACCGAGGTTGAAAATAACGAGATCCGTCGCCAATAGCCCTCATGTTGCTTTTTAGTATGACTTTGATATAACTCTCGCTTTTTCTGTAAGTCATTTTGAATTATTAAATTTAAATGTACTAATCCTATGAAATTTTTATACTATCGATGTTCCTAGATTATTTTTTTATACTAAAATACAATAAATAGAACGCGGAAAATGAAAAAATAATGGAGATTTGTCATTGTATTTTTACGCCGAATATATATTTAGCAAGTATTGTATATTTTTTTGGTGGGGAAGAAGCCTGAATATATATCTACGAACGTGTTATGTTAATTGAAAGAAACATTTTAGATTAAAGAAAGAAAACGGTAGTTAAAAGACACACACACACACAATTGAAATTTTTCTTATCTTGGAAGTTTTTAAATTATCAAAGAACATGAGTCATGCTTTTTTTTTCTATGAAGAAAACTTGTTATTTCATTTTAGAAAGGACATCTACGCACTTTTAATGTTAACTCAAACAAAACTAAATCCGGATGAGAGCGTAATTTCTTTTCACAAATTAAAGTCGCTTTAGCCGAGTGGTCACGGTATTGTGGCCTGCGTGTCACGAGTTCGAGCCTCAATGTCACTGAAGACCTGTCGTGTAGAGGGGCTGATGCACGTAAAATTTGTCGTGAATCCAAGTCCCACTGGCATAGTGTGTAAGTTTGGAGATGCTGGTGCCAGCTCTGGTGTCGTCCTCGTCACTTGACCATGGTTCAAAATTACGAGGTCCGTCGCCAATATAATTCGTGTTCCTTTATAGTGCGACGTTAAAAGACACTCACTTTATACATAATTTCTGCTTTGCGCTCTATTCATTTCACTATATCCCCCAAAATTAATTTCTTTTCATGTGTTAAAAAAGCAACTTTTCAGAATTAAACTTATCTACTTTTAACGTCGCAAACTTATGTTTTACTCTCTTAATTTTACTATTGTAGTGCAACATTTTCCTTCGTATACTCAAATTGCAGAGTTAATGCTCCCCACGTGAATTAATTTATGAAATGTTTTCAGGACGATAAAAAGGACCTATACAGTAAAATAAGATAGTATATTAATCCTTATAAAGAGTGTTTTTTTCCAGGTATAGAGGTTTAAGTTGACATTACTTTCCAAGATGGAGACCGATTTAACAGCTGTCAAGTGATTTATTCTCAGTTTGGTTTGGCAATTCATCAAAACGATCATCAAGCAAGGCGTAGATTCGTCGAATGGGCCCAAAACGAGATGGCCGTTGTTCCCGATTTTCATAAGCGAATTTTGTTTAGCGATGAAGCGCACTTCTGGTTGAATGGCTACGTCAACCAACAAAACTGCCGCATTTGAAGTGAAGCTAATCCACAAGTGTATGTCGAAACACCGTTACATCCAGAAAAACTGACTGTTTGGTGCGCTTTATGGGCTGGTGGAATCCTTCTTCAAAAAAGATGAAGGCCACACAACGTTACAGTCAATGGTGATCGGTATAGAGCCATGATTACTAACTTTTTCATTCCTGAATTGAACAATCATGATGTCCAGGAGCTGTGGTTCCAACAAGACGGCGCAACATGTCACACAGCTCGTGCCACAATCGATTTATTGAAAGACACGTTTGGTGACCGCCTAATTTCACGTTTTGGACCTGTGAATTGGCCTCCAAGATCTTGTGATTTAACACCGCTAGACTATTTTCTGTGGGGCTATGTAAAGTCATTGGTCTATGCGGACAAGCCACAAACGCTTGACCATTTGGAAGACAATATTCGCCGTGTTATTGCCGATATACGGCCACAAATGTTGGAAAAAGTCATCGAAAATCGGACGTCCAGATTGGACTCCATCCGAGCTAGCCGTGGCAGTCCTATGCCAGAAGTCATATTTAAAATGTAATGCCACAAGATTATCTTTCTATTAAAAAAAATTCATGTCAATCGAATAATACATCGTTGTTTTATTGCAATTTAAAGTTCTATACCTCTAAAAAAAACACCCTTTATAAATGTTCTAGTGTATTTTGTTTTCTCTGCGTTAAGTGATGAAAGTAGTAATTTTACGAACGTCTTAATAAAGGTTTTGTCTTTCTTGCTTAAGTTCTTTTGCCAAAATAATTGTAACTTTTTTCTCTGAAAGTGGACCTTCTTTGTCTTCATACCTAATATACAAAAACAAGTTCAAACCAGCCTCAAATATTTTTGTATATTTTTATCCAATTATCGAAATAAGGTTGTAAACAAATGATGAATTTTAAAGTTTAAAAAATCAACTAAGTTTTATTTAATTCTTTTTTAAACAAAATTATGTAATTTTATCAATTAAATCTTATATTAAACATAAATCCAGAATTGGATTTAAATATTCATACTTTATTGATAATTTCCTATATTTTATATACTTATAATTTTTCTTGTTATTATTGCACTCAATTAGTTTCTAGATTGTAAGTTTACAATTCAAATACATAAATAAATATTTAAATGTTTCAGAATGCTTTGTTTCCTTTAAATTTGTTTAAAATAATGGTTGTTTAATTCCGCTGATTAAAATTATTTTTCTTAAAATTCTGGGAATCACACAATCCACAAAATGTAATAAACAGTTTATATTTAATTATAAGTAAAACTTAGAAAATATACTCACCTTTTTTGTTTGACATTTTCCCTTATATTCTACAATAAAGAGTGGGTATTGTATGTTGACACTAAAATATGTGTAATATTTTTTTGTTAAAACAAAAATGCTATCGAATACCATAAATAAGCTTTGTGACTTTGACAGCCAAATCGACTGTGTTTCAAATTCTTTATAAAACAGTAAACACAGAATTTATGTGAAAATAAAAATGTTAATGTATTCAATTGAATGTCTTAAAAATGTTAAACTTGATTTTTCAAAATAAATTTGCTATTATGTTTTGAATAAAATGGTCCATTTTGCGTAGAATTTTCAGAATGTTTTACCATTTTAATATCTGTTTGGAAAACTTCCGTTTTGAAAGTTAACCATCTTATTGTTCTTTTAAGAGCAGACGATTATTCCAAAATAATCGTTTCGAAACCAAAGAAAACGAAATAAGCCAACCAGAAAATGAAGTCAGGAACTTAATCTTTTTCCATGTGTGTTAGTTTATCTAGTCTTCCTTTGTTGTAATTTGATAAAAGCTCAATTTTTCTTTCCTTTTTTAGTTTAAATAGTAAGCGATAAGCTCGGTGAAAAAAATACAAATGCAATTCAACTTCATTACCATGAAAATACTTCGCCACCGAAAATAACTTCATTGAGTATGCTTTTCGGTTTAGTTTTACACAATGAATGACAGGCCGATGAATCACTGTTACTCGCTTCGTTGGGGATGTGAGAAGTACTTATTTTACTCATTCATGAATTCATTCCGATAAACGCCAAGATGATAAAAAGAACGACCTCCTTGTGGCATATCTCTTGGATTATTTTTTTGTTATCGGCCTCTCTCTCCTGCGTTGTTTTACATTCTTATGTGTTTGCTAAATAGATATTGTGTGGAGTGGGACATGCATATTACATTGCAATGTTATCGCATTCTGCTTTCAAATTCGACTTTTTTTTTCTATTTCCGTCCTATTGTCAGTTCCAGAAAAGAAATATTAACGTAAATGACTTGGATAAATGCATATTTGAGCTCTCATTTATCAAAATATGTACTATATTCAGAGATTCATTTATCTCTGTTTTGAATAATATTTTTGTTAGACATTTAAAAGTCGGATCCAAATTTTTATGATCTCCTTGTGTTGTTTTTCCAATCCCGTTCCATGATCTCAATGAAAGTAAGCACACCGATTCGAACCCGATCGTTTTGAGTTTCGTGATTTGAGGTTGGCAGCAACTGCCATGCAAATCGAGCTAGTATTTAAACTCGGCTCATGTTAGTTTTTAAAAAGGAAGGAGAAACGGAAATATAAGAAGTATGTGAGTGGTTTAACTCTTAGAGGGAGAGAACAACTGGTTGGCAATGCAACTGCAGATTGAATCACCATTTTAGATTAGAAATTAATTTTACAATATTAGAAGACGGTTCGAATCGGATGTCTCTGGTAATGTTGCTTTTTGAACTTATTGTTTTTATCGCTCCAGTAACGAGCAGAGTGACTTTATGATTGATTATTAAAGGCCAATTTTAAGAAACTGTTTTTCGTCTTCATGCCTCCTCGACACATAAATTTCACTGCTAGTTTTGAAAAATTTAAATCAGTTTACCAATAAGTGTAACAAATTTGGTTATGGGCCCAGTCCATGTACTGTGTCGAGGCAGGCTAAGAAGTTGAACCAGGCCAAGAACTTTGTCTATTTAAATACTGTTCCAGTCTAGAACTTTTTTTATGAACTCTGTTGCTAGTACGCTAAATCGAGGAACAGATATGGAATTTAACAACCGGATATCAGTGTTGACTCCAAATAACTGGAACACGTGGAAGCATGATATGCAAGTACTCTTAATGCATTATGGTTGCTGGCAGTTTATAATACAGACCAAGCCAGAGCAACCTGATGAAGAGGCAACATACAAGGAAAAATTAGATCTACAACTTCGTAAGGATAGATGTTATACGTTGATCTATACTAACATCAGTTCAGATTTGAAAATCTGATAACGGAAACAACTGACGGAGTAGCGGCATGGAAGATATTAAAAGATCACTTTAGTCACAAGAGCAAGAGTAATTCAACTATTAGATCAATTTTTTGGAACAAAATACCAACCAGGGGAAGATGTTGGAATCTTCATATCTCGTGTAAAGACAGCAGCAACCAGACTACAAGAAGCGGATCATAAATTGGACGACCTGTACATAGGATTTCAATTAATAAGGTGGCTTCCTCAGGAATTCCAGTCTACCGTGTAACAAATCTACAGATGGAAAGAAGAGGACTTCAGAGTTGTCAAAATTGAAGCAGAGCTGATATTAGAAGCCAATCGTCTTCAGTTGATGAAACAAGATTTGGAGAAAGCGGAGAATGCTTACTTGAGCAGTTTCACTTCGAAGAAGTCGAAGACGTTACCTGGTGCTACGGCTGCAGCTCATGGAGATCCAAATGGCAAGAATGATTACCAAAAACAAAGGTGGTAAGGTATTTAACTGTAAAACTATTAAAAATGTTAAACAATCTATTAAGACTATAGGCCCGTGTTATGTATGTAATAAGTACGGACATCTTAAAGTAAACTGTAAAGAGAAAAGTCTCTACAAAAATCTCCTTCAACTGTAAATGAAACTTTTAACACAGAGTTTAATATAAATTTAAGATTTTGTGAAGCTGAATGTAGTCTTTTAGAACTAGATAAACAACTCGTAACTAGTTGTATCTTATTTGAGGAAAACTCTGATAAAGGTGTTTGGGTAATAGATACTGCTGCCACGAGTCATTTTTGTAATGACAAGAGTTTGTTTTTAGATCTTAAACCGATAACTAACATGAAAATGTCGTTAGCAACGGAGGATAAAAGTTGTCCCGTAGAAGGAATCGGTACACTTAGATTTCGGGTAAAATATAAGGGGAGTTTTCATGAAATAACCTTTAACTGATGTATTATTTAATCCTAAGTTGAGGAGAAATTTATTATCCGGTTCCAGATTAGAAAGTAAAGGTGCGCATTTTGTGGGTACTAAAGGTAAAATTAATGTTTTTAATAAAAACTGGATAAAATTGTTCTCGACACGCCATGAAAATTTGTATTTTTTTAAGCCAGATCATTATATTATACCAAAGAGTAAAGAAATTAGTTTTTTTAGTGATGTAACCGCTAAAAAAAACGGATCAATAGAAATATGGCATCAACGCTTTTGTGATGTTAATAACGATTACTTGGTAAAAACTAGTAAAAATGATAGTGTAAAAGGTCTCCCACGCTTAACTGATAATATTAAGACTCATTGCATAACGTGTAAATTAGCAAAGTCCAAGAGAGTTTCATTCAAAAAACGGGGGCCGTAAGATCAAAACGTCCATTGGAATTATTGCATATGGACCTCTGTGGTCCAATGCTAACTGAAAGCCAAGGCGGTAATAAATATTTCTTGAGTATAATTGACGATTATTCAAGAAAGGTGACTGTATTTCCCATCCGAAATAAATCTGACGTATTTCATACGTTTATAAGATTTCAGAAACGAGCAGAACGTTTTCTAAGTAAAAAGGTAATAGCAGAACTGATGGCGGACTAGAATTTTGTAATAAGGATATGGATAATTTCTTGACAGAACTGGGTATAAAGCATGAGGTAACAAATTCATATACGCCAGAAATGAATGGGGTCGCGAAGAGATTCATTTTAACCGCTCTAGATGGCATCAAAACATTGCTTAAGTCTAGTGAAGTTCCCCATAAGTTTTGGGGAGAAGCATTACTTTGTTTCACTTATGCGTGGAATCGAATTTGTCACAAAGACAGTAACAAAACACCCTTCGAAAAATATTCAGGCAGAAAACCATTGGTATTGCATCTAAAACCTTTGGATGTTTGGCATATGCTGGTGTGCCAAAACAAATTAGAAAAAATTCGATATGCGTGCGAAAATGGGAATTATGATGGGATACGCACAACGTACTAAGGGTTATAGAATATGGTTGATAGATGAAAATAAATTAGTCGAGACTATTAATGTAAGATTCGATGAAAATAAGAGGGGAATTAATTTTAGACAAAAAGTTATTAGTAACCTTGGATATAATTTAAACCTTCCTGATTATTATGATGATGAGGATGATTTAGAGCATAAGATTCGTTAACGAGTCGTTTAGTTTCAAAGACAAGTACGGAAACGCCCTCAACATCTGAAAAACCAGATGTATCTTCCGATAATCATAGCTTGATCCCATGTACAGAGGTTAAAGTGGATTCGAAATATAGGTAGGAAAGTAACTGGATCTAACGTATATTATAGTATAGAAGGGGAAGCAACCCGATTGAAATCTTTTAACGAAATAGAGAGATACTGTAAGAGGCATAATATTAAGTATGATCTTAGTTTATTTAATTTTAGAAAAGATAATACCGAATCCCAGGGATTTTCAGATTTGTCAGAGCAACAAGAAGCTCTTATGGTTGAAGTAACTATTCCTAACTGTTACAAACAGGCGATAAGATCCAGAGACGCATCTAAATGGCGTGATGCAATGGATAAAGAAATTAACGTAATGAAGGAACGTAAAGTTTCGGATTTAGTTGATCATCCGGATAATATAAAAATTTTAGAAAACCGTTGGGTTTATATCATTAAATATGATGAAAATAATAAAATTGTTAGATACAAGGCCCGCTTAGTTGCGCGAGGTAACACACAATTACGAGGCGAGTCATTTGACGAGGTATTTCAAGAATATAAATTAGAACTTTCAGAAGTTAAATCATTAAAGCTAAGATGTTATTCAGACTCGGTTTTGCTACAAATAGGGATGATCGAGTGTCGATGGGAGGGTTCATAACTTTTATAGACGAAACTCCAATTTCATGGCGAACCTTCAAGCAAAATCCGTTAGTCTGTCGACCATGGAAGCTGAGTATGTTAGTTTAACAGAAGCAGCTAAGGAATTCATTTGGCTAAAGAATGTAATTGATAATAAAAGTTTAAATTTGGAATTAAGTGAAAAATGTAATGTTTTGTGATAATCAAGCTGCTATAAGTTTTTCAAAGTCACCGGTAGAAAATTGTAGAACAAAACATATCGATGTTCGTTATAATTTTTTAAGGAATTTGATATACGACAAGGTTTTCCAAATTAAATATATAGGTACCAAAAATAATTTGGCGGACATTTTTACCAAACCCATGGTAAAGGAAAAATTGTTAGAATTTTGTAGAAAATTATTTCTTTTTTAGAGAATAAGACTTTGTCTCTTTAAGATTAAAATATTAGTTTGTTTATTACAATAAAGATTGTGAATAAAATGTATTTTTTGTGTTAAATTGTATAACATGTGATTATAGATTAAAATTAATTTACTGATTTGTAAGAGATAATGGTGCGAGATTGGAAAAAGGGGGCCGATTGTTAGACATTTAAAAAGTCGGATCCAAATTTTTATGATCTCCTTGTGTTGTTTTTCCAATCCCGTTCCATGATCTCAATGAAAGTAAGCACACCGATTCGAACCCGATCTTTTTGAGTTTCGTGATTTGAGGTTGGCAGCAACTGCCATGCAAATCGAGCTAGTATTTAAACTCGGCTCATGTTAGTTTTTAAAAAAGGAAGGAGAAACGGAAATATAAGAAGTATGTGAGTGGTTTAACTCTTAGAGGGAGAGAACAACTGGTTGGCAATGCAACTGCAGGTTGCATCACCATTTTAGATTAGAAATTAATTTTACAATATTAGAAGACGGTTCGAATCGGATGTCTCTGGTAATGTTGCTTTTTGAACTTATTGTTTTTATTGCTCCAGTAACGAGCAGAGTGACTTTATGATTGATTATTAAAGGCCAATTTTAAGAAACTGTTTTTCGTCTTCATGCCTCCTCGACACATAAATTTCACTGCTAGTTTTGCAAAATTTAAATCAGTTTACCAATAAGTGTAACAATTTTTGACATTGAACTTCTGTCGGAATGGGCTCAAATTCATGGTCACATGATAAATGTAATCACATGTTCTTCTTTAAAATCAAAACTGAAATTAGGCTTGTACTAGTTCTACTTGTAAAATTTAAACAAAATCTGATTTTTAGGTAAAGATACTTAAATATTAAGATTTTTTAGAAAGTTTTTTTTTAAAATTAAACAATTCTTATATTGGGGGTGTCTACTCTCTGATTTTGTGTGCATAGTGTGGCGACACCTATCCATTTTAGGAAGTATAACGTGAGTTACAGTTGGAGAATTTCATTAGTTAAGAACTTTCAAAATATTAAATGAAAGTAACCCGTTTCAAATCAGACTGGTTGGAATACATCCAAAGTTTCTTCATAGAGGGCGATATGAGTCCTTTTGGGGGTTGGAAAATCCTCATTTCATCCTAGAATATGAAAGGGATAGTACCAAGGAAAAGGTGTTCTGTGCGGTGAGTTCTTCGTATGTTCTCGGCCCATTTTTCTTCGCTGATAAGATTGTTACAGGAATTATATACTAAGATATGCTACAAATTTTCCTTATGACAATCATCAAAGAAAAAATGAAAAGAATTTGGATTTTTCAACAGGATGATGCCAAGACAACGACATTACATCTTTCCTTAATGTTGATTTACCAGTTTGAATTGGTCATGGATGTGTTTAGTCTCTATCATGAGATCACCACTGGATTTCAGTGTATGTGATTTTGTAAATGATCAAATGTACACTCCGTCATTTCCTACATCCATTCTTGAACTAAAATCAAGAATCTATGCTGCGATTAATTTAATAGATGAAAACATGCTGACTAATCTGATGTAAGAACCGATTTTACCAATAGGACATTTGCATAATAACGAAAGGGTGAGTTAATATTAACGTCGCACTGTTCAGCTACACGAGGGCTTTTGGCGACGGACCGCGTAATTTTGAACCATGGTCAAGTGACGTGGACGACACCTGAGCTGGCACCCCCTCTCCTAACTACCACACCACACCAACGGGAGGACGTTTCAGCTCTCGACAGATTTAACGTGCATCGCTGCCCTACATGGCGGGTCTTTAGTGGTACTGGGATCGAACTCATGGCATGCCTGCCATGGTTGGATACCTTAACCACTGGGCTGCCGCAGCCCCATAATAACGAAAGGAAGCCATATAAAACATTTGTGTTATGGTAAACTTGGACTATTTATATATCTTTTAGCAACATGTACTTTAATATTTTCCCTGCAAATTACATGGAATAAATCATTATTTCGCTCAACTAATTTGTAGACACTGTATTATATGCGTACCTTTGAATCAAATATATTTCATTTTGCCTATGCGCGTTGCTATTGCTAACAAATATGTATTTTTTGAAAGAAACTTTCTGTACAAAACAAAAGATGGCAACAGCGAAGTGCATAAATTGATTGACTGGAAATGCTTGATTGTCGTTAGATGACTATGACGTCACCTGTGAATTTAGCCCACTCATTTGTAAATGTGACTTGACGTGTAATGTTTTACATAAATTAACTGCATATAAAAACTCTTTGTGATTGTTGGGCACAATAATCAGATAATCAGAACAGAAATTAAACTGAACATTTCTTTATAAAAGACATATCGTTCGTTAATTTCTTGATGAAATATTGTTGAATAGAATCTGTGCACAGTAATTGTTTGAAGGGATAAATTATCCTCATGACAAAATTTTACCTGAAAGGCTCATATCACTTGTTAATCACAAATATTCAAACATATTAAAATCCAAATCAAATTTTAAACTGTTGCAACTGTTGAGAAAAAACAAGAATTCGCTTTGACATAATAATAAATCTGTTTGTGACAGAATTTTTTTAAAGGCAGGAAATTACGAATTTCCACTGTTTTACTTTTGATAAATAATTTCAAAAATTTTCACATTCCACTGTAGTTCATCGTTGTCTTTTTTGTTATTTAATTCCTATTTCGGCCTCAAATTATTTTAATTATTTTATTTTCGGAATTTAGAAATTCGAATTTTTTTTATCATGGTACTCGCTTTTAGTGATATTTTACGTGGAAAATGTAAGTATTTTTCTTGTTAGTTCACTTTTTAAATCTTTTTGTGAATTGATTATAACTCTACTGTCCTCACCTGCTTCATCAAGTTTCTGATATTTTTAAAAATTCTTTACAATCCGTTTTTTTAGTGCAAGACGGCTATGTTGGATAAAAACTACTTTCCGTCTATGGCCTATTTGGCGCTATCAAAATCGTGCCAAATAGACTTTTGGAGGGTAGCTTACCGATAACAAATTAATGCCAATTTCTTCTTTTTTATAATAAGAAACGTGTTGTAACTTTTATTTGGCGTGTTGTAACTTTTATTTGGCGTCTGTATTTTTGTATGAATTTTGAATTCTGAAAGTGAAACTAGTCTACTTTCCTTAAAAGCTTTTACCATCTACAATAGTATATATTATAATTGAACTTTTTTATTTCTTGACATAGACTACAGTGGGTGATCGGTTAGCGAACACTTTCACGAAAGATTTTAGTGTTTGGATAACGAACACTTTCAAGAATTTTTTTTGTTTGGACAACGAACACATATTCGGAGGTGATCAGGGAGACACCCCTGAAATTATGGATGAAATTTTGACAACTGCTAGAGATCTGGAATTGGAGGTGAACGAGGATGACATAAAAGAGCTCATAATGGGACATGAAGATGAACTGACGGCAGAAGAACACCAAGAAACACAGCGAAATGTGTTTCCTTCTGAACAAGAGGAAAACGAAAGAGGACCAATGCCGACATCTGCCATTAAAGATCTTTTGAAAAAGTGGGCGGATGTCAGAGCAATGGTCTTAGAATGGCACCCAAACCAAGCTGTCAGTAGGGTTGTGGGATCTTTACAATAATAATGCTATTAATTACTTCCGGAAAATCCTGAAAAAGAGAGAAAAGCAATCGACATTGGATATGATCTTCAACTCCCCATAAGCAAAAAATGAAAAGAACTGATTAATATGCAAGACTATATGTATGTATTACTTTTTTAAAAACTTACTAAGAAATTAAACATTTTTTAAAATTTGATTTTTAGGGTCTCGAGAACGAATTAATCGATTTCACATAGACGTCTATGGTGAATTGATGATCGGTTAACGAACAATTCGGATAGCGAACATAATCTTGGAACGGATTATGTTCATTAACCGATCACCCACTGTATCTCTATTTAAGGCTCTTGTCTAAAGCTATTTTGATATTCGTGCTTGAGAAAGATATTAGTATTGTGGAATCTGTTCTTAACCTATCATACCTATTCTGTTATAGTATCTATTCGAATTAAGCAATTCCAAAAGAGAAAAAATTTAGGAAAATTTTTTGGACTGTAATAACCCTTTTCCCCTCCAATTTCACCCAATAATTTTAAACATTTTAAATAGAGAAACATTCACTCACACGATGCACTAGAATACACAAAAAAATACTTAAAATTAAAAAAAGGTGAAATAAAAATAATTTTTCTTGTCTTGTATATTTTTTACCCTTGTATATTTTTTACCCATTAAAATGAAACTAGATTTAACTAATTAAGAACTAAAAAGAAATGCATACAAAAATCCATCATTAAACTAATATTGCGTTTTTGAATTCAAAACTATTAAATGACATAAATTTTAAGTTTGCTACAGATATTTCTATTTTGTCTTGTGGCCTCACTAGTCAAGTGGTCATAGTCGCGAAAATCCTACAAAAATTTTGTGCCAAATTTTCGTCGCCAAATCAAGGAGCTAAATTAAGATCTAACCCTAGAAAACCATCTTTAAGTGGGCCCGATGCACGTTAAATCTATTGAGGTTTAGTCCTTACGTTGAAGAGAGAGAGACCAAGTCTGTCGCTTGACCGTGGCTCCAAATTACGATATTCATCAATAGAATCTCATTTATAACTGTGACATTAATATTCAATAATTTCAATATTCATTTTATATCAATCGTATCTCACATAACTGGTTTGTCACTAGTATGAATGTTCTAAAAATAAAACAATTAAATAAAATTGGAAACTGGAGAAATATTTATGTGAAGGACAGTTTTGTTTTTACCTTTTCAATCATAATAATGAAACATCAATTGGATGTTCTTTCGTTAATTTGTATCATCTTCTTTTTTGTACAAAAACTTATTAATTACAATTTCTTTTCTCTTATATCTTTTGTTACCAACTTGGCATCTTTCACGTAAGAGTTTCCTGTATTCCCGTCTATATCCATCCTTGAAGAAAATAAGGCCGCATGAATAAAAAATAAATTATAAAGTATCAAACCATACACGCAGACGTAATAAGATTATGAAAATAATTCAGTAAAATGTGAACGTTATTCGTATAGTTATGGAATTTATTTCTATTTTTAACGTTAGTTTTATTAGATCGTATTTCACTTCAAGAAATATCAAAAAGAATACAAAATGCCTCAAAACTACTAATAATTACTATACCTAAGCGTCTCTTTAGCTCACCCTAACAATGCTTGAGGCCTTTCTTCTGGTTCCTGGAAGAGATTACCCCATGAGGAATTATGTCTTAATGAATTAGATGAAACTTACAACTCATGTAACCAAATACGATAAATGTCAATATGTTATGGATTATTGTATCAAAAAGTTGCAACATATGCGTATATAGATATGAATTGATTAGAATTTGTTAAAAAATAATTAATTATACCTGATTAAGTACGGAGGGGTTTGTTAATTCAAATAAATAATTTTTATATATTTATGTTTGTGGAGTGTTTTTATCTCACTATTTGAATATTTGGATACATCATTTCACATAACCAGCAATTATTGCCAAAAATAACGAATAAAAACACTAATAAAGATTCCGAAATTCAAAATCTTTTATGAAATTAAAATATAATTAAAGTTTTTATGCCCAATTGAATGTTATCTTCCATGCCGAGGCGTACCACATTAGGTGAGAAAAATCTGTTTTTAATTATCCTGGGGCTAAAATCCGCAAGAGAAGTCCAGTGGCTGAGTGGTAGTGCATCGCGCTTCCACACCGCAGGTCCGAGTTTCAAACCCTGGGCTGGGCAAGGTTGACTAAACCTGTCATCCCTTCAGTGGGTCGATAAATGAGTACCAAGCTTGCTTGGGAACTTAACACTGGGAGTTGCGCTTCAGACTGACCACCTGATCGGAACACCTGTTCATGCACTTCAGGGCCCAAGGTTACGTAAACTGATATGGGCACAGTAATCCTTGGTCCTCATGGGCTGTTGCACCTCTGAGTTAAGTTAAAATCCGCATAAAAGCAACAATAAAAAAGCCAATGAATTTTTTTTCTGATGCCATACTGTTTTCCCCCTCCAAGTATATTCATTTCTAATTTGACATAATTCTGAGCATTTGTTCTTTTTTTAATAGTATCTTGAAAGTGGAACTTTAATTATAATCACCCTGCATAGTTGTTACTCAACAGTGGTTACCTCGCCTGAACGGAAAATGTGGAATTAGCCACCGGCGACTGATAACGCTTGAACGGAAAGTATTTACAATGCTTTCGGCGATGACTGGGAGGGCTTGAATGGAAATTTATAGCGTATGTTACCAAGAACTGGCGTGGGGCTTAAATAATTAAAATGTATCATTCATCGTAACTGACGCCATTCTTAAGAGGAAAAAAGAGTTCGTCACACCGGTGACTGACGTGTATTTAATGTACAAAATACTATGATTCTTTTTAGGACTAATTGCTGACCATAAATGGAGAATTAAAACAGCGATTTTAACCTCAGAAATAGCAATGATGATCTTACTCTAAAGAGATTGATCCTTGGAAAATCTAATTATGAAGCACACACACACACACACACATTATTTATTTCTAACAGCAGAGAGAGAGAGAGTCATAGCTTTTTTCAAAAGAAATTCCACGTACTTAAACGTTCTCAGCAAAGACACGTTATTCAGATTGCTGAAGAATTCCACAATCCCTGACGTTATAAGTCCTTGTGTCATCTTAGTTAATATAAGGTTGGAATCCACCCCAACTTCTTCAGATAATCTCAAGTGGAACTCTTAAAGTTCAAGTGCACCATCTCCCGTTTTCTTTTTATACAGATATGGAATACAACTGTTCTTTTTTTTTCCTTTCCGGATGAATAGTCTAAAGAAGCCATTTAATTGTATGTAGTAGTCGGAACTAAGGAACACTGGGCATATTTCGTAAGATATTCGATCACTGGAATCAAGTGATTCCCAGAGTATCCAAACTAAGCTATCATTGTCTGATTGAGATTAGGTAATTTTAATTGAAAACATCTTGACGGGTGTATAGGTTTAATATTAAGATGGTTGAATGTCGTTAATGAAAATCTAATCAATGAACAAAGAAACAGATTATAATGTAAATCGAAGAATTGAGTATTTTCGATTGAAGCTCATTTTTTTATGTTTTCTTATTATTTGAAACAAACATTCTGTCACGATCAAATATTTTTTTATATAAAGTAAAATTTCTAAAAGTAAAAGAATATGTTGTTAAATAATAAGCAGTTCCTATTTTTATTTTTTCCCTTCTAAAGATCCCTGGTAAATAAAATTTATTCCAGGCGTGCGATAAAAAAAATATTATTAAGCGTTTGAAAGTGTTTAAAATGAATTTATAATAAGAGAATGTTTCTGAAATTTGGTGGCCACGGTAGCCTAGTGGTCAAAGTATCGGATCGTTGCTGGCTTGTCAGGAGTTCGAGCCGCAGTATCACTAAAAACCCGCTGTGTACGGGAACGATGCACGTCAAATCTGTCGAGAGCTCAAACGTCCTCCCGTTGGTATGGTGCGGTAGTTAGGAGAGGAGGGGTGTCATCCTCGTCACTTGACCATGGTTCAAAATTACGAGGTCCGTCGCCAAAATCCCTCGTGTAGCTGAACAATGCGACGTTTATATTCACTCGCTCACTGAAATTTTGTGTTTTCAATGAGATCTACCCAGCTTGGAGAAGAGGAAAAATGAATTAATATTTTTAAACCTCATCATTTTCAAGGGGATATAAGGCAGATCAAGAAATTTTTATTCTTAGTAGAAATGAACACACACATCCATAAAAAATAAAGAGATTTAAGAATTATAAATAACTTTAAGGCTGTTTTCACCATATGTACGAGAGCGTGAACTTGACACGGAGCACATTTTCGGACTGAAAAAATGCATTAATTTTTATAAAAATTTGTGTCATTGTAGCTCATGCATTTGTTTATAATATGGTGGTTTTAAAATTTTAAAATATTTCATAAATAATTAGTTTTTTCTTTTAACATGTGAAGGGATAACTCATTTAACATTACGGTATAGGGAAAAAAATGCCAAACACATTTAATAAAATAAAAAAAATGTCAACTCGTATAAAAATGAGTAGTATAAAATAAGTGATTATCTACAGAATAGTGTAGCCAGAATATAATATTAATGTTTGAGAGTACTTTTATATCTGGAAAAATATTCCGAATTTGGCCCTTATTCTTTAACATTAGCCGAAGATATCCTTAAGCTATTAAATGGATGGCTACCTTATATTTTGCAATAAAAAATATTTTATAAAAATATAAGTAAAGGAAACCAAATTACAACGCCAGAGTATGCAAAAAAAAAGTTTTGAAAGTTGCGGGGAATGGTAGGTGACACAAACGCCACACACTGGGGTGCGTAATGTATACCCCGCAACTCCTGATTCTTTTATCGCTTTTTGTGGGAATGGTTATTATTAAAATGGTCCAAAAAATTACATAATGACAAATTCTCAATTTTTCAATTTGGATGTGTTACTTTGTTATTCCTGTTTGAAGCTTCACGATAAGAAATATTTTAATTTTTACAAAAACTAGAGTACGTATTGAACCAATTTATAAAATATTAAAGGCAACTAAAACTTGAGAGATTGTGCAGGGAGGGGTCGTTGCAATACTTTCGCGTAAAACATTTCAAAGTTTGACATCTTGTGTAAAGTTATGGCATTTTCAGAACGTCGCAGTGATTCTTTTATTTAAGCTAATAACTAAAATAAAATCAGCTTTTGAAAAAAAATCATGTTTTAGGGTTACCATAATTGAAAAGTGAATTTTGAGTATGCATTAAGAGCAAATACTACGTTTTTATTGTTTTAGTGAAAATAGCTGCATGAAAGAAAATGTTTAAATCTGAAAATCCGATAATTTAAATTTAATTTAACTTCGAAATTGCAAAAATTGTTGAGAAAGATCGATTAATCGTCCAAACTATTAAATAATCATGAAACAACAGGAAATTTTTAAAATCTTGTAGTGGGTGGCCAAGAATTTCGATTGATTGAGATGTTCGAGATCTGTATTCAGACTCCAAAATTTCGAATCTGTATGTCTAATAGTTCCGGATATCTTTTTGACGAGTAAGTGAGTTGCTTTTCTTGTATCTCTATATATGTGTATGAGAGAGAGGGGGGAGAAAATGTGTTTTTCAGTATTATATGTGTTATTATTTTAATTCCATTTTTTTAAAAACAAAATAAGCAGCTATAAATAATAAGCTTATTTTCTGAAAAAAGTTGCAGCAACTTTATACTTTCATTGAAATCTCATTCAAATTTTTAAAACTCATAATATTCTCGCATAATTCATAATATACTTGTGAAAAGTGTGTTACTGAAGGCAGTTTTCGCCATATGCACAAGGACTTAAACTTAATGCGGAGCACATTTTCGAACTGAAAAAAGGCCTCAATTTTTCTAAAAATTTGTGACATTGTAACTCATGCATTTGTTTATAATATAGTGTTTTTAAAATTTCAAAATATTTCATACATAATTCGTTTTTCCTTTTAACATGTAAAGGAATAGATTATTAGCATTATGGTATAGGAGAAAAAATGCGGAACACATTTTATAAAAGAAAATGTGTCAACTGGGATAAAAACGAGTAGTATGACAAAATGAGTGATTCTCTATAGGATAGTGAAGCCAGAAAATTATATTAATGTTTGAATACTTTTGTATTTGATAAAATATTCCGGATTTGGGTCATATTCTTTAACATTAGCCGAAAACAGCCTTAATATATTCTGCTTACTCTACTGTGAGTTATCACAATGACGTCATTGGATCTCACGTCAAGTCTGATAGAAAAGTCACTTAAGCACTTTTGGGAGAGAAGGAGGAACCATATAGATGACGCATGACCAACAAACGTGATTTTCTAGACGCACTTAATAGTTCCGAGGGACGATTCCTGTCCGCGCAATAACTCGCCGATGACATCATATAATTTTATCAGTACAATCAATTTTCAAAGGGTTAAGGATACATCCATAAATGTTTTTCTTCCTACATCACACACTTATTAATCAGAGCTATCTGTTCGAAAAAGGATGCGAGTACTGTTTACCAAATTTGCTAAATCTTATTCACGTCTGCTGATAATTTAACGCCACTTAAATAAACACTTTCTCTGCAGCGATGAATGATGCGTGACTGACACACGATTACTCTTAAGCAAACTGGTCATTAAAAAGATAAAAGGGACGACAAGGGAACATTCACGCTACAATTAACCTGGATACTTGCTAGCTATCTTCTGGTGATCCTTAGAGTGTGTTTACGAGGAACGTATGTACTCAAACCGTATGTTAAGACTCGTTAAAACTAGGTCAAGGGAAAGGTCCCGGAAACGAAATCTAGTACTTAATGAAGATAATCAGGATATTTGTGACATTTCACTGAATCCGAATCTTTATTTTGAATAATATGTATTAAGAATCATCCAAGTTCTCATTTTTTTCTGATGAGATGCTTTATGAGCAGGGACGGTTAAAAGCGTGGATCAGCTGAGCCTCGTCTCGATTCAGCCTTAATAAGATAAGTTTCCCCGAAAAACTGGGAATTTCGGACGATATGTCAACTGGCTATATGTAATGACCGTTATCCATGTATGGACCTGGGACCAGTGGAGAATATTAAGGCCTCCCTGCAAAGTCAGGTTTGAGGCACCAAGCCGGATCTTACAAAGGACTGCAAACCATAAGATAACATGTTTTGGGTCCCCTAGAATACTGGACTCCTCTGAGATGTGGGGGTTGTAGGGCTGTACGTTACACCACTGCCTGGGATTACCACCATACACCATCATTACTCCTTCAGTTAAAAGGCAGCAGGTAGTCAAGCCAGTTTGTGCGATAATAAGTCATGCACATTTATTTGTTTTGGTTTATTGTTTGCACGATTATTTGACCACGTATGCTATGTACTGTCTAACTTAATGGTCGTGGCCGCGGTAGCCGAGTGGTATAGGTATCGGACCGTGGCTTGCCTTGTCACGAGTTCGAGCCCAGTGCCACTGAAGACCCGAAGTGTAGAGAGTCTGAAAACAAATCTGTGGAGACTCGATGCCCTCTCGTTCGAATGGTGTGGAAGTTTGGTGAGAAGGTACCAGCTAGGTGTCGTCCTTGTCCCTCGAAAAGGGTTAAAGTTAAAGTTACAATAGCCATCCTGTTGCTTTGTTGTGTGATGTGAATGTACTTACTCACACTTTGAGATATGAATGTTTATTATACCAGTTCGTCTGTATGATAAATTTACGGCGTACACCTCCGCATTACGGGGAGCCCAGTGACTCTAGGGAGCCTAAAACTTGACTGACACTAAGTATGTATTTGGGCTTGGGGCCCAAAACTTGAGTTTGCAGGGGGGAGGGGCGGGTCCTAATGTTCTCCGGTACGCCACTGTAGTAATCTATCTCGATAACAATTTCAGTTTTTTAAATCCAAGAAAAAAAGTGGTTAAACTTTTTAATTTCAAGTTCGGGATACATAATCCGTCATTTAAAAAAAACATGTTCTATAATTTGAAAAAAAAAAATGCCTTTTTTAAATTTTTAGTAAATTTTGTCGTAAGAAATCAAACTAATATTTTTTTAAAAAACAAAACAGCTTAATTAACAATGCATGTTAAATTTGTCGTGTGTCAAAAACTTCACTTTGGGATGGTGTGGAAGTTAAGAGAGTGGCATGCCGGTTCCAGTGTCATCCTTATTACTCGACCGCGGGTGATAGGTACGAGGACCGTTGTCAATAGCCTTGATGTTTCTTTAGAACAAGTGACACTAATAAGTTAATATTAAAGAAATATTTGTGTGATTTACTGAAACAATCGAAATTGTTGTGATCCAAAATTGTATGAGAAAATGGATTAAGCTAGTTACCGGCTCGTTAAAGAAATTTTGAGGTTCCTTTTACCTACAAGAATATGCTAGATTCAATTGGTATTTATTAAAATCTTAACTGTGAAGTTATTTTAGTTATTTGGCTACATAAATAAACGGATATTCTATCTGTGTAATTCTAAAGGAAAATTTTATACATAAATTTGAATATTGCATAACTATCATCAGATAGTTGCAGAGCATCAGATTCAAATCTGGTACTTTTTATTTGTCAGGTATTTCTAAGGTTTTTTTCTCCCCTCTACCTATATAGTTCCATAACCATTCATTTCTGTTTTTTATTGAACTCTTCTTCAAATTGCGCGTGTGAACTGTTCTCGTTCAGGAGGAGACAGTTCGGGATAAAGACCGCGCAGTCATGTGTGAAACTTTTTATAGTTATAGTAAGAGGGTCTAAAAAGGAGGCACTGTCTTTCAAAGACCCTCTTCGAATCGGAAAGGGGAGGTTTCTTTATTCTTTTCCCCTTTCTTTTCAGTCTGGTTTACAGTCAAGGGTCTTTTGAGTGCACTTCTGTCGTTTACCTTTGGTTGCGTTTCAATGAGTGCTTTGGAAAAAAGTACTCATTTCGTTGTGTAAAGATTTTGCTCTGTCCCCCCTCCATCCCTTTTTTTCATCTATTCTGTTACGTAGTTTGTAAGTGAATAAAAAAAATCGTTTGGGGTGATTTTTGTGTGTATTTTCTCTTTAAAAAATTTTATGACATTCTTGAGTATTAAATTATATCGTTTTACGAATGCTGTGGGAAAAGAAAATATGATTTGCTTTCAGTGAAGATTTTGCCGTTCCACTTTTTTAAAAGGCACGAAGTTTGTTTAAGAATATTCACGCTTTTTTAAGTTTATGGCATCAATGGGAGAATTATTTGGTGAAACGAACCGTAAGTGTTCAGTCAATTCCTAGAAAAAATGAAAATACTTCAGAAAAGCGCATACATATGATTTGTTCTACCAAATGTGTTTTTACATAAATCTTTGGATTACACGGTGTTTTTCTTTCGGTTTTTGCTTTTTCAAATCTAAAGAAAATCAGGGTTATGGTCATGAACAAACGGCTTTTCTCTCGATTCATTAGTTTGAGACTAGGTGACACTAAAGAACCACCATGTAAAAGGGCTAATGAACTTCAACAGTGACTTAACGGAGAATATTGGGGCCTTCCTGCAAAGTAAGGTTTGGGGCCCCAAGCCTAAATACGTACTTGGCGTCAGTCAGGCTTTAGGCCACTCTATAACCCTGTCCCCCTTCCGCGATGCGGGGTGTACGTTACGCAACTGAAATTCAAATCTTTCGAAGCTCAAAATCATCACGCTGACGTGGAGTTGCAGTTTCTGGTGTCGTCCTTATCAATCGATCCTTGTTTTGAAAGCAATGTTGCCGTGTAGGGCAGCGATGCACGTTAAATCTGTCAAGAGCTGAAACATCCTCTCGTTGGTGTGGTGTGATGTGGTAGTTAGGAAAGGGGGTGCCAGCTCAGGTGTCGTCCACGTCACTTGACCATGGTTCAAAATTACGTGGTCCGTCGCCAAAAGCCCTCGTGTAGCTGAACAGTGCGACGTTAATATTCACTTACTCACTAGTTCGAAAGCGATGTTATTAAATAATATGCGCCGAATTTTTTAGCTTTCAGTAAAGAAAACTTGTAAACAGACGCCAATAAAAGTATGCAAGTTTTTCTAACGTGTAAGCAATTTAAAATTTCTTTATTTACAACAATTTAATGCTGTATAATTCACTTCATTAACATAAAAATAACTTTTTTGTGAGGTTTTTTAAAAAAAGGTGGAATGCGTATTTTAAAATTGTGTAAGATATTAATGGTTTCATTTGAACAAATTATTGTATTTATAATTTCTAAAGTAATTAAAATAATGTTTATTAATAGAGCACATTCACTTATGCATTCCTAAAGAAACAATACGCTTAGAAATTCAAAAATGGAAGTAAATAAGAGAAAAAGTGATGGATAAAAATGATTTCTAAGCGATTTTAGTAATTTTGTATTTTAAACTTAATAATTCTAAGTTTATTCTTTGGACCGCGATTTGCATGTTGCTAAACTAATCTCGTCCTGTGAAAACAAATTAATTTTTTTAAAACGTCACCGCTAAACTCTGTAAAAATACGTTCCTCTCCAAAAACTAATATCTTAAATTTAAGAAGGTGCTTAATTGTGTGTGTGTGTAGACACATTTTTTTAACTTTTAAATATTCGTATCAAATTAAAATGTAGGATTCTATAGAGACTTTTTTGTTTTGTTTGTAAAGTATTGGGCCTTAATTATGTGTGCAGATTATTTACTCCCCACATACGGAAAATTTTATCCTCATTTGATTGATTTATATTTTTGCACACTACTATTATCATTGATAAATGGAATTTGTGTTGCTTTCAGAGCGTTATACACATGTGTTCTTTTCGAAGCTTTTATTTTACATTGATTTTATTAAGAAATAATCGTGACTCTTATTAAAAATTAAAGATCGAGATACGTACACAGCCATCATCCTTTTATGTGTTTCAGCTTTGGATAGAATAAGAAATGCATTAAAAAATACGGTGAAAATTCTTCAACACAACTTCGAGAGGACTGAATTATTTTTTCGTGTTAAAGGAAATTGCAAAAAACAAACAAACATTCACAACAAAATTAAGTTTATTTGGATGCATTTCACTTACATAGACTTGTGTATATGCATGTTTTTAATAAAAACATTTCAAACATTTACGTAATTTGCTTTCTTTTTTAACCATTGTTGATAAAAAAAAATTAGTGATGCCAAAATCTTTACTGATTTCCATTTCCGTTTTCGTCTTCTGTTTTTGATCAATAGCTTTAAGAAGTTCTACCTTCATTTTGAGCGAAATAGCAGTTTGCGCTTCCTCTCTGAGCTCTTTGCCATTGGACTCGCAAAATAATAATAATATTTTAAAATAAAAAAATAATGCGAACCAAACTCACTGATCTTTACGCGCACTGCGACGTACTTTCGTCACCGAATTCGAAAGATGAGAGGTTTTTGTGAGGTGTGATTAGGGATGGAAGGTGGAAGTAGCTTAGATAAACAAAATTAGCTCGTGTCACAGGCTATTTCGAGCGTATCTCTAAGCTAAATTAGTCTCTTTTTTACGAAACATGTGAAACCACCTCTCTTTCATTTCACACCCCTCTTAAATCTAGCCTGCGTGGCTGGTGTTTTCCGTACTTTGTTCATTCCCAGAAGGGAAATTTTTTCGTGTATTGAGAAAAAATGCATGGAAATACATAGTATTTTGTCGGGGACCATTGTATTTTGTGTTAACCGACATTTCGTTTCGCGTTAAACGTATTTCCCTGTATTGTGATTATATGTAGATATTTTAAGTATGGGAACAAAAAGATAATTTTTAAACGCATGTATCATTTATTTGGGAAACACACTATCTTTTCTCGTAATTTTCGTTTCTTTTTGCTTATTTCCAAGCAAACAGGAAACATGATGACCTTTTCTGTCACTCATTTCGGAAACGATTTATTCTTACAATCTGCTTCATAAAGCATGTCATGTAAAAAAAATTCTTCCTGTCATGCTTTTCAGGTAAGGTTTCTTTTAATTTTTCTATTTCTTTTAAAATTAATAAGATGGATGTTCTTTAGTGTTCCTTTTCTTGGCATATTTCGACCATACTTCCTTTCTAGTTGGTGCTTTTTGAAAAAAAAAATCATTTTGAATATTAAGTATAACAAAAAAAGTTTTATGCTAATTTTTGCAGGATATATATCCTTAAATATGTTTCAAGGTTCTTAGAAATAAAATAAAATTTTAAAAAAGTGAATTTAAATTTTAAGTAAACAATGTTTTTCATGTGTCAAACGATCGAATTTATTATTATTGCTCTGATTACGTGTAGAAAAACACGGCGATTAGGTTTAAGATGTAAGTTGGCCATGGTAGCCTAGTGGTCAAGGTAACGACTCGTGGCCGGCGTGTCGTGAATTCGAGCGTAGTACCTCTGAAGACCCACCGTGTAGGGGCGCGATGCACGTTAAATCTGTCGAAAGCTCAAACGTTCTCTCGTTGGTGTGGTATTTAGGAGAGGAAGTGTTAGCTCAAGTGTCGTCCTCGTCGCTTGACCATGGTTCAAAATTACAAGGTTCTCCGCCAAAAGACCTCGTGTAACTGGCTAGGGTGACTTTAATATTCCCTCAGTAAAGTTGTAAGTTAATATTGATGACCTCTGAAAACAATTTTCTCTTAGTCCACTGTCGTATGCAAAAACTTTTTATTGGAAAAATTGTTTGATCCCTTAATATGCCAAAAAAGATGAAAGTAAACAGCGAGATGAACATGGAAGCCTCATAAAAATGATGCGACTCTATTCCAATTTCTTTCACGAATTCTAGATGTATTAATCACAAAAATGTGTCGATGGATTTATAAAAAAAGTTAATTTTTGTATGAGCTTTTCTTTTATCAAATACGAATTATAAGAGAAGTATACCATTTATGTAACGCTGTTTTAGAAATTAAGCTCAATATTGGTGAAAGCAGGCATTTTAAAAGGGGCCAGGAACAATTTGTTAATGAAAACAAAAGCCCCACACGACGGTTAAAATTGACAAAGGAAAAATGGTATAGTTTGTGTTCAAATATTCTACAAATGTATAATGTCAAACAAAGACTTGGGAATAAGATGAAAAGAGTAAGTTAAAAATAATAAAAATGTCTGTATACGGTAAATATTAACAGCATTTAACACATTTTAATGCTGAGCATAAACAAAGCGGAAGAAAAGTAATTTGAGGATTACGAGATGTGTAATAGCGATTATGTCGAAAAATCTTTAATTTTATCCTACTGTCGACTATTTTTACATTTATGCTTATACTTAAACTGAGAATTCGTCCATAAAAACAGAAAAGTTTAACAATGTGTGTTTACATTTTCAGTTCGGAGGAAACTTTAAGGAAAGTTTATTTTAAGTATTAAATTTGTTCAGTCGCAAGACATACATGAAACCTTGAACTACATTGTAACTAGCTTTTTCAATGGAATTCTCTACTGTTAATTATTATGAAAAATAGTTTCTGAAGAAGGAATTTTTCTTCAAGAATTTATGATTGCACAGTTCGTTTTTATTTTGGTTTTATTTAGCGTGATTTTATTATCTTCTATCAACGAGCCCACATTCATTTTTAGAAGTATGTTTATGCAAACAGATGTAGAAACGAAGTACTGTTTTCGGCTAATGTTAAAGAACAGGGTCCAAATTCGGAATATTTTTTCAGATATAAAAGTATTCAAGCATTAGGATCATATTCAGGCTTCCCTGTCCTGTAGAGAATCACGTATTTTATCATTATACTCATTTTTATCCAAGATGACACATTTTTTCTTTTATCTTTTGTTTCTCCCGTTTTTTCTCCAGTACCATAATGCCATCCCTTTACATGTTAAAAGGAAAAACTAATTATTTATATGAATTATTTCGAAATTTTAAAAACACTATATTATAAACAAAAGCATGGGTTACAATGTCACAAATTTTTATAAAAATGGAGGCAGTTTTTCAGTCCGAAAATGTGCTTCACGTTAAGTTCACGCTCTTGTGCATTTGACGAAAATAGCCTTAACTGCATCTTTTAGTTTTTATACTAGCTGCATAGCCCGTCGTTGAACGGGCTTTCTCTGCTTTTATATAAATTTTCCCTTTCCTTCACAAAATCAGCACTTCTAATACTCTTTTTCGAAATGACTTCCACCCCTCCCTCCACCGCTTAGCCCGGCGTTACTCGGGCTTTCTCTTTTCCTAATGACACCAGCATTTCTGTGTGTCTGTGTTTGTACGCGCACAATATGAGTGATTTCTAAAATTATGTCAAAAAATTTCCCTTTTTCGAAATTTGATCCATTCCACTTATTTTTGATTTAATACAGATTTCTTTCCCCCCTCTATAGCCCGAACACCGTTTTTTTTTAGTATAAAATTATTATTCTATCTTCCCCTCCTTCTCACATATAAGATATAGCTTCATATTTCGATGTATGACTTATAAAAAATATTGCGTTAGAATTAAAAACTATTAATGTGAAGCAATAAGAAGAAAACGATTCTGATGCTAAGAGTAAAACAAAAAATGTTCATCATTTTTAATAATAGTTTCTAAGAATCTAAAATAATATATTTCAGTTTTTCATGAATCAATCAATCGTTACTTATAATTAGCTTAAAAGTGTCTCTAAAATATATTTTGATCCAAAATAATGAAAGATGTACTTTTAAATAAACAAATACTTAATTTAATACTGAAATGATAGAAATAATCCTTTAAAAAACATATAGAAATTTGATTTTAGTAAATATATATATATATATATGTAATAAATAAAAGAAAAATTTACAGATAGCTATTGAAACGATAGCTTTTTGAATGTTTGATTAAACATATAAATATTTATAAGTTATAAGAAAACAGTATATGGGGAAAGCCTAGATATATATATATATATATATATATATATATATATATATATATATATATATATATACATACATGTAATGAAAAAAAACATTCAAAAAGAAAAAAAAAACCAATCTGATAAAAACATTTTGATATTTTATTTTAATTTTTTTTAACGTTTATGTAATTAGAACGAATTAATTATTACAGATATTTTAGGCATTTTTTTTCGTTTAATTTCGGAAACACTAAAGTACATTTTTTTTTAAAAAAGAATAGTTTATGTATGGAATAAACAGATAAAGAAATTTTCCTGAAATTCCCTGAATAATTTTAAAGGAATTAGTTTCAAATTAAAAGTTAAATCATCGATGCGATTCAATAACTATCGATTCGCCCTCCACACATACGCAAAGCACTCAGATGTTATTTGGAGGTTAAATGCATAACAGTCGTTTGGGTGCGTGCGTTTATTAAAATCAAGTTAAAAATTTTTTTTTCGGGCTTCATTTTCAAGTTAATGCCTTCAAACTTCATATATCGATTGAAAACAACGGTAATTTTTAAACAAAAAACTTTAAAAAAAAAGCAATGCTTACATATTTCTCGCAAAAAGGGGAAAAAAAACGAAAAACAAATATTTTTAAACCGTAATTTTAAAGATATTTTATCAATCTTTGTACAGATTACGTATAATATTGTTCTACTCACGGGAAAAAAAGTTTCGTGAGATTATTTTTATAAATAAAGAAGTTATTAAGTATTTAAATAAAATTTTGAGTATTTTTTGAAAAATCATAAAAAAAGCAGTTTTTGACATTAAATTTTTAAATGACTGATTCTAAAAGAGAAAAGCATGAACTTTTTTCGTGTAAAATATTTTTTTCATTAGCGCGAATGAAAATGCAAGCGGAACGATTTAGAAATCATACTCATAAAAATATATCGATTTTGACTCATTTTAAGAAAGTCGTAAAAAATACAAAATATAATTATTTTGTAAAATAATTATATCGTGGCGAAGTAAATGATCTTTCCTAATCTGTAATTTTTTGTCTGAGTCTCATGAAAAAAATTATATCGCGTTTTAAAAACGTCTGGAAAAAAAAGTTCCAAAATATCCCCCTGGCGGTGAAAAATAGTACTAATTATGCGTTTTAAGGTTTTTAATT
This sequence comes from Trichonephila clavipes, assembly GCA_019973935.1. NCBI lineage: Eukaryota > Metazoa > Arthropoda > Arachnida > Araneae > Nephilidae > Trichonephila > Trichonephila clavipes. The sequence goes on along the minus strand of BMAU01010592.1, from coordinate 375,091 downwards.
AATATTTTTAACTAATTAGAATATCGGAATATATAAATGAGCAAAACAGATTCCTCGAATAATTTCCAAAATTTTAGTACCTGTGGCGAGTTTCTACATTGTGCAGTTCGTGAGAAGATAGGGCATCATAGAAAGATAGATACGTTTGTTTACCTACGAATTTTAATAGTGTAGATTCTGTACTTCTCAGAAGCATTAAAATCAGGTGAAAGGAGAAAAATGATAAGCTGAATATATGCGATGATCACACAGATGACATAGCTGACACTCATTTCGATTAGATATGCTGAACCCGGATTTTAATTAATCGGAGGATACCGGAGAGCTGCACCTTTCTCAAAGTGATTTCATTTGTTAGTTAATTCTGCATCTCAAAAAAGGTATAAATTGTACCATAAAAATCAATGCATATGAGTTTAATAAAATAGTGACAGTCTCTCATTCAATTTATTTATTATGTTAATTTTTTCTCTTTCTCACGAATTATCTATAGATACAAACGCATCCGATTTTAGAGTCTGTGTAATGCGACAAATGTACTATATCCCTCTTTATCACACTTTTTTTGAAATTAAGAGTGAGATAACTTGTTTTTAACTTATCATCATAGCCTACAAGTTAATCTGAATGAATGAATTGAGTGAATATTAACGTCACACTGTTCAGCTACACGAGGGCTTTTGGCGACGGACCTCGTAATTTTGAACCATGGCCAAGTGACGAGAACGACGCCTGAGCTGGCACCCCCTCTCTGAACCACCACACCAACGGGAGGACGTTTGAGCTCTCTACAGATTTAACATACATCGCTCCCCTACACGGTGGGTCTTTTAGTGGTATTGGTCTCGAATTCATGACATGCCTGCCATGATTGGATACCTTGACCACTGGTCTACCGTAGCCCCTCAAGTTAATCTGAGCCAAAGAATTTTTGGTCACGCACAGGAAAGAAATCTCTGTTCATTGTTTTTCTGGAATATAAGGTTTCGTTTCTTGCTTTTCGAGCTGAGAGTTCTCAGTATAATAAACTTGTTCGATTAAAACTAAAAGAATTCTATTTATAGTTCTTGATCTGTCTCCTGAGTACCTAATTTTCGCATATTCTAGAACTATTATAACTTGTTATAAAATCAGTAATTAATGTACACTTTCTTAAAAGATATGCATCTGAAATTTGTAACAGTTATTGACAGGAAGAAAATGTATGTCATTATTGATGTATGTGACATTTTGCAAAAGTGATAAGACAAAAGATCTTTTTACCACAGTCTCAGTCGAGTACACAGCATCGGTTGCCAACTATTTTCACGTTCCAGGAAATACTTGCGACCTCTAAAATAAACCAGACAGCGTGCCAGATGAACAAGGTCGTGATTAAGTCATTGTTTTCAAAACAAAACCTCACACACGGTGAGTGTTAGTAAGCATTGTATATTAAGTAACTGGCACGCTACTAAGCGACTTAGATCAAAGCAAGATAACAAAGTCAAATTACTTAGCAGCCCTCCCCTCTTTCAGGTAATACACTGCGAAAAATAGTCTTTGACTTCTGTTTTCTTTCGTAAAGAGGTACGCTTATAGAAATTGAGTTCGTAAACAAGTCTTGAATATTCAAGTAGTGATCTATTTTCATGCATATCTTTGCTGCACACGAACACGTGCCTAACTGATGTGAAACTGGAATTATAAAGGGTGTTTTTTTAGAGGTATAGAACTTTAAATTGCAATAAAACAACGATGTATTATTCTATTGACATGAATTTTTTTTATTCGAAAGATAATCTTGTGGCATTACATTTTAAATATGATCAAGCAAGGCGTAGAGTCGTCGAATGGGCCCAAAACGAGATTGCCGTTGTTCCCGATTTTCATAAGCGAATTTTGTTTAGCGATGAAGCGCACTTCTGGTTGAATAGCTACGTCAACCAACAAAACTGCCGCATTTGGAGTGAAGCTAATCCACAAGTGTATGTAGAAACACCGTTACATCCAGAAAAGCTGACTGTTTGATGCGCTTTATGGGCTGGTGAAATCATTGGTCCGTACTTCTTCAAAAACGATGAAGGCCACAACGTTAGTCAATGGTGATCGGTATAGAGCCATGATTACTAACTTTTTCATTCCTGAATTGAACAATCATGATGTCCAGGAGCTGTGGTTCCAACAAGACGGCGCAACATGTTACACAGCTCGTGCCACAATCGATTTATTGAAAGACACGTTTGGTGACAGCCTAATTTCACGTTTTGGACCTGTGAATTGGCCTCCAAGATCGTGTGATTTAACTCCGCTAGACTATTTTCTGTAGCGCTATGTAAACTCATTGGTCTATGCGGATAAGCCACAAACGCTTGACCATTTGGAAGACAACATTCGCCGTGTTATTGCCGACATACGGCCACAAATGTTAGAAAAAGTCATCGAAAATTGGACTACATCCGAGCCAGCCGTGGCAGTCCTATGCCAGAAATCATATTTAAAATGTAATGCCACAAGACTATCTTTCGAATAAAAAAAATTCATGTCAATCGAATAATACATCGTTGTTTTATTGCAATTTAAAGTTCTATACCTCTAAAAAAACACCCTTTATATAAATTGAAACATTAACGAGATACACAGGATACATTTCTAGAAAAAAACAGAGAATGTATTATTATTTTTAAAAAAGTGGAATTCAGTCTTATAATCTATTTATAGCATCAGTTGAGTCGAATGCAAAAAATTGAGGTAGTGGTCATGTCACTGGCGTATCTAGTTCTGAGTGCACCCTGCATCAAAACTCCTTGGGGGGCCCTTTTTTTTGAGCCAATTAACGTTTTACGATTTTTTAATCGGCACATGTTGGGGTCCCTGTAGCTTGGGGGGGAGGCACCATATTATTGATACGGCTGATACGTTGGTAACAACGCCCCTGGGTCATGCTCCCTAACTCGTGGCCGACGTTAGAGGCTCAAGTCCTGATGCCACAGAAGACCCTCTAGAAGGAGGGGTTAGTGCACATCAAATTGGTTTTGAATCAAAGTTCTCAAGTTGGCATTACGTGGAGGTTTGGAACTCTGGTGACGTCCTTGACAGTTTACTGCGGTTCACAATTACGGAATCCATCGCCAATAGTCCCCTCTTGTTAGTGTAAAATGAAACGTAAATAAACAGTCACTCCCATCAATGTTTTCTGTTATCCTTGTCCCTATGATTGATGAGTTATGTAGGATATGGAGCGACAGCAGCCATTATCACTTCGTCCTCTAAAGAATATGCCGAAATTGCAGAATCTTGGCCAATAGTCCTTTTGCCAATAGCTTTGTTGCGGCATTTATTCGAACTAGCAACTCAATGTTATATATTTATTTTATTCCTTAGCCGATTAGAATCATGATCACGCGTGAACTTATGGCTGACGTTTATGCTGATTCGTGGGTTCGAGTCCTCGTGCCACTACAGATTTGTCATGTAGATATACACGTTAATGCATGTTGAATATGTCGTGGATCAAAATCCTCACAATGGCGTGATATAGAAGTTAGGAGAGTGAGGTGCTAGCTCAGGTGTCATCCTGAGCATTTGACCATGGCCTTTGCGTTTTTTCAAAGTACAACGTTACTGATCAATTAATCAATCATTTATGAAACCCCCTGATAAAAAAATTAAAAGAATACTTCAGAGTTAGCCCTCTTCGCACGATGTTTACAAACTATGCCTGCTCTTTCGATTGTGTTAAAAATATAAATGTCTTTTTAAAATTTTTGTACATCTTTTTAAAAACTTAGTTTTATTAAAAATTACTTTGCTTGAATATATAGACATCCCCCATTTAGGTTTCCCCAAAGATGTAGTGATAAAAGAACCACGCACAAGAGAGCGAATCTCATGAATCAGAATCGAGAATATTATGCATATCTCGATAAATTAAAGTTAGACCGTGTAAAATATGCCCCCACAAACATTTTACTTATAGTAAAAGATCGATTGACTGGACGCTTTTCAGACGGCGCCGGACATCTCGGGAACTTTTAACTCTTTCTCCCAAAAGATCAATTTGTGAGTGATTATAAAAGGGGCAGTTTCTAAGTTTGTGAAGAAAAGAAGGCGAGAGAAGTGTCTACCATAGGATAATGAGACTATCTTAAAAACAAACGATAATACCGTTCCTAATGAAATTTTTAAATGGTTAGTGCATCGCGCTTCCACACCACAGGTCCGAGGTTCAAACCTCGGACTGGGCAAGGTTTCCTCAGCCTTTCATCCCTTCAGCGGGTCGATAAAATGAGTACCAAGCTTGCTTGGGAACTTAACGCTGGGGATTTTGCGTCAGACTGACCTCCTGACCGGAACTTCTGCTCATGCACCTCAGAGCCCATGGTTGCGTATACTGAGTTGGGCAATGTAAGCCTTTGTTTTCATGGGCTATCGTGCCACTGAATAAGTTAATGAAATATTTAAAATAGAACAAAAAATGGAAGAAGTTAACAGTGACTGAATTTGAATATTTACGAACATTATACACACACTCCAGTGTTTTTTTCTATGGTTGATATGTTTCATATAAAGGAACCGCACACACACAAAAAACATCATTTGCAAGGTAAAAGGGACATAAGTTTTATATTTTTCACCCAAACCATCTAAGATGAACAAAAGAAATTTTACTCAAAGCAAAATTCGGCTACACACACGTGCACCAGCGTAGAGGTAGCGCGTCCGCTTCGTAAGCATAAAGAGAGGAGTTCGACTCCGGCTGGAGTCGTTAGATTTTCTGGATGCGAAAATCATAGACACAAGTCATGATTATGTGGCATGTTAAAGATCTCATGAGTATCAATTTGGCTCTGGTACTCTCGGCAAAATTAAATCATGACAATATTTAGCATCCGACGAAAGCTTGAATTAAAAACTAATTCAAGCGTCTAAATTTCGTAACGAGGCAGCCACTAGATGGTGTCACCATGAAATGGCTTCCACATTTGGGAACTTGTCTGTTGTGTCTTCAAAAGTTGAGTTTCTAAAATGTAGTGCCATTGGAAAAAAAAAATTTAATTCGAAAACCGACAAAAAGAGATGAAAAATGAACTATTTGTTTCTAGATATGCGTATTTACACTCACACTCTCTCTCTACAATTTTTGTATGAATTTTTTTCTTATGGTATATAGATTTGTTATTAAAATATTTAGTTTTTGTATTTTTCGGACCTAATTAAATTCATTCATTGTTTTCTCTTCCTTTCAGCTAGATGGTATAGGCAAACAAGGGGAGTTTGGTTAACTTTAAAACTATGTTTAACTCTACATTCTTAGTTCCGAAGACTTAAGAATTTTTTATATTATTGAGGCTATTTAACTTTGATCTACACACACACACACTGTCTGGGTAATACTTCTATTTATACAGTTAAGCTTTTAATTAGATTCATTGCAACTAAGTACAGTGAAAGTCATTTAACACGAAACTAAAGGAACTGGAATATTTTTTCGTGTTAAAAGAATTTTGTGTTAAAGCATAATGCAAACAAAAAGAGAAATCAACAAAATTATGCTTATTAGATGCGTGTATTTAACAATGATCCATGAAACAAAAACATTCACAAGAATTGAATGAAATTTTATGCACAATTTTCAAGTTTTTTGAAAAACCAAAACATTTATGGATTTTTTTTGGAAAATAATCTGATATTTTTGTTTGAATTGTCTTTTTTTAGCATCAAATTGTCAACAAATTATTCAATGTCCATTTTTTTTAATTCATTTCATCTTTAGAATATGTGTCTAAATAACTGCTCATACTTTTCATGATGTTCCTCAAGAGAAGCAATATTCATTTCGTCGCCGGAATCTGCATTAATGATATTTTTTAGCTTTGAACAAACTCCAAAATATCTTTGTCTGCCATGATTGGTAGGAGAGGGGCCCGCTCAGGTGTCGTCCACGTCACTTGACCATGGTTCAAAATTACGTGGTCCGTCGCCAAAAGCCCTCGTGTAGCTAAACAGTGCGACGTTAATCATAAATCAATCAAATCAATCAGTCTGCCATGATTGGAGATGTACACACATTATCGTCATCCACTGCAACGACGGGGGTGCCAGCTCGGGTGTTATCCTCGTCACTTTACCATGGTTCAGAATTATGAGGTCCGTCGCCAAAAGTCCTCAAGTAGCTGAATAGTGCGACGTTTTATTCACTCACTCACTCACTGAGGGAACTCGAGGGATACTGACGACAGTCCTCGTAATTCTGAATAGTGATCAAGTGACGAGGACAACAACTGAGTCGGCACCACACTCTCCTATTTTCCCCATCAATGTGAGGGTTTTGAGCCATGACAGATCAGCCCCTCTACACGGCGAGTCTTTAGGAGCATCAGGACTGGAAACCAAGACTCGAATGCCAGCCACGAGTTTGTGACCAAGTTTACTAGGATGGGACGTTGTTGGAAAGTGTCTGATCGCTGAAAATTAAAGCTAAATAAATAGAAATGGGTTAACTTTATTATTTTTTGTATAAAATTTCAACATTGAAATTTTTAAAACAGTGTTCGCGCGCGCGAAGGAACAATTTTCATTTTCTCTCTCTTTTTATGAGATTAGAGATTTTTAGAGGATTTTTTGATTGCGTATGGTGTTAATACAATAACGTTACATTCTTTTTTTGTAGGGAGATAATATTTTAAAAACACATATAGGCGGGGAGAAAGCGCTAAGGCGAAATCTTAATGCTCAAGATTAAAAATTTGTTGATCTATGGCAGGGGAGGGGTTGACCCCCCCCCAAACTCTACCCTTGTGTGCACCATCATTGTACATTTTTATGTCACCTTAATTTATGCCTGTATAAAAACTAAGCTCGAAAAATTCACTTTCCAAAGAACTCAAACAGAATTGGATAAAACCTTTTTCAATTCCTACTATTAGCTTACACTCTCTATTCATTGATTTATCTTGGTGGAATTTTCAATCTTTAGTAAAATACATTTTAAAGCACTTAAGTGAGCTGAAATTTTGTATACATGATTATTTTGAATGTCAAAATACAATAATTTGATTTTTATTAATAAAAATTAATTGATTAAAACTAATTATTCAAAGAATTACAAATGCAGCTACGTTAGAATTATTGGCGACTTAGCGACACTTTTGGCGACTTGTGTCAAAATTTGAAAAGGTTTTTTTCTCACATTTTAAAGCGCTCATTTGAGCTGAAATTTTATATGCATTATTGTTTTGGGTAAAAATACGCTAATTTAATTATAATTAAATAAAATCAATGGACTGAAACTAATTATTTAAAGAATTACAGATACAGCCACGATGGTTTCATTTTTAGCGACTTGGGTCAAAACTTCGAAAGATTTTTTTGTTCACGTTTTAAAGCATTCAGTTGAACTGAAATTTTATAAACACAATTGTTTGGGATGACAATACGATACTTTAATGATAATTAATACAAATGAATTACCACTTAATGTTGTGATTCCGTCCTATGTATATACATATTTATAATAATTGTAGCTATTTAACAAAAAGTAGCTAAAATAAAAATTTTCTTGATCTAAGTAGGAATTGACTTAAAATTTTCTTTACATTACTCGCGCGCGTTAAGTAATACATTTTATAAAAATAAAAATATTTTCAAAATATATTTTTTATAATGAAACAAATGATAGCCATTTACCATGCAAAATAACACTCCTCACAGTTTTCTTTCTTTCATAATTACACAGCAGGTAATTAACTGCAATTAGAAGCGCTTTAAAAATGTGTAAACATAACAATGCGTATCTCGCTGTAGATATTTTTGATTAATTTCTAGCCTGCCAAAGGTTTAAAATAAATTATCTTTTGACGTGATCCTGCATCTAGTGACATCTTATTTCATTCAACAAGTGCAGTTCTGCGTGAGAGTCCATAAAAGTCAGTAATTTCTAAATTTAAATGTAATAAGAGACGATCTCTGACTCTCAAGATACTGCTCATAAATAATTAATCCATATATCATTTGATTCGAAGGGTGCAATTACAGACGGAACTACACCCTGAACGCCAGTGACACGTGCGTATTTAACGTACGAACGGAGAGTTACACGGTTGTTAAACGAATTTTAAACATAGGTTGCAGCAGTCATTAATCACTCAACTCGGCTAACACTGCTGCCGGGAAATGTGCTGCTTTTCTTTTATTTTCTGTACGCAAGCGGTCTATTATTAGGATCCATTTTCCTAAACACAATGTTCAATTTTTTTTCCATGAGAAGCGTTTAATGTGATACTCATCTCTAAATTATTAGATTCAGTAAATTTATCGGAATCTTCTATTGTCTCCTCTTATCCCCAACTCGCTTCAATCGGCTATGTTCTACTTTTCTTTTATATATTCTAATTTCAGAGTCTCTTGGACTTCCAACCAAAATCTGATTCCAACTAACAGTACTGTCGCGAATTTGTTGCGTATTCACTTTTCAAATATCAGTCCTTATTTTCAGTTTTTAAATACAGTCGATTCTCCATATAACGAACCTCTATATTGCGAATTTTTCAATATAGCGAAATTTTTCCTGGAACCATTTCACTATTTTCTTCGTAAAATAACCTCCCTATAGCGAAGTGTATTTTATATGTAACGAATTTTTACTCTTGGGATTCAATTTTTTCTCTCCCTATTTTTGAAGTATTTCTGGACACTTAGAGTTATTCTGTTTTAGCACGTAGCCCAGTGTGGTCAAGGTATCAGATCATAGAAGGCATGTCATGAGTTCGAGCCCAGTACAATTAAAGACCCGCCGTGTAGAGCAGCGATGCACGTTAAATCTGTCGAGAGCTGAAACGTCCTCCCGTTGGTGTGGTGTGGTAGTTAGGTGAGGGGGGTGCCAGCTCGGGTGTTGTCCACGTCACTTAACCATGGTTTAAAATTACGTGGTCCGTCGCCAAAAGCCCTCGTGTAGCTGAACAGTGCGACGTTAATATTCACTCACTCATTCACTCCAGTTCAGTTGAAACATCTTCGATATCCCCTTTGACCCCCTCAGTGGAGTCTCGTATCCTTGAACTAGTCACCGTTCATTTGTAGTATTGATCCGTCGTACTGGTAACTTCATTTCTTGTAGCTCGAAAACGTAAGTGCTTGAACATCAAAGAAAAAAATTAAATTCTTCAGGAAGTGGATAAAGGCGTTAAGAAAGTTTTCTTGCAGTTTCTTTTTTTTTTTTTTATAGGCAAGATAAATAAAATAAATTATATATTAATTTTAAATAATTACTTTTTTTGTGTACACTGTTTATGAATTTGTTTTCATGTGTGGTTTATGGAGAAAATTGAAAGGTAAACCTCTATATAACATTTTTTCTTTTGATTCGTGTGTTCTAGTCCTGGTGCCACTAAAAATCAAGCTGCGGTATCGGAGTGGTCATGGTCGCAAATCTATGGTTGATATTGTCATGTCACGGGTTCGAAGCCTCATGCTACTGAAGGCCCATAATGTTGAGGGACTGAATCATACGTTAAATTTGTCGAAACTCAAAGTCCTCCTGTTGGCATGCCACAGATGTTTGGAGAGGGGGGCAGCTCAGGTGTCGCTCTCGTCACCTGACTGAGGCTCAAAATTACCGGGTGCGTTACCAGTAGCTCTCATGTTGCTTCAGAGTTTGGTGGAAGTTCAAATCAAATCAAACCTGAGTTCGTTGCACAGATTGGGTGATTCCGTCACAATAAACCGGAACTTACTCTCAAAACAGGCTAAATAATCACAGCGTTTCATGGCGACGCATTTTGTGTGGATCCAGATTAAAAAAATTTTGTCTTTTTTGATTTATGTTAAAATTTGTTAGTTATAACGTTGAGTGAGATATGCATCTTTTAATTGGATGTTATATTCAGCATTTGGTCGTTGCCACGGTAGCATAGGGGTTATCGTCACGAATTCGTCACCGGAGCTTTGCAGGTTCAAGTCCTGGTGCCACTGAAGACTCGCCGTGTAGAGGAGCCCGATGCACGTTAAATCTGTCGGATCAAAACTCTCTCATTGGTGTGGAAGCTAGGTGAGAGAGGTGCCAAGTCATGTGTCATTCTCATCACTTGACCATGGTCCAAAATTACGATACCATTGCCAATAGCCCTCGTGTTGCTTTTCTGTGCTACGTTAATAAAACTCTTTCTCTCAACATTTGGTCAACATCTGGTAATTATAATAAAATATTTTGGTTTTTCAAAGAAATTCATATACATTGAAAATCGCTTAACACGAAACTGCAGAATTTGAAATATTTTTCGAATTAAAGGATATTGCAGGGGAAAAAACCCTACATCAACAAAACTAAGCTTATTAGAGTTTATTTTATTTACATATATATGTATATTCGTGCATATATTTAATAAAAATTAATTAAAACAGAAATTCACAAGATTTTAAAGAACTTCAATTCAAAATTCTCAAATTTTTTGAAAAACTTAACATTTATTGAGCTTTTGGAAATTTTTGGAACTTTTTTAATCTGATAATTTTCATTGTATTATCGTTGTTTTTTTAGCATCAAAACGTTCGATGTAGTCCATTTTTATTCATTTCCCCATTGGTATGTGCGTCTAAATAACCTAGCATACTTATCATGACGTTCCTCTTTTCGGATGATGTAGGAACAGGAGCAGCATTTCATCGTCGGAATCTGAATCAATGATATTTTTTAGCTTTAAACAAACTCTAAAATGTCTTTGTCTGCCATAATTGGGACTGTACATCCAATAATTCATCTACTGTAACGGATTCTTCTGATGAAACAATAGGATTGTCAAATCCGTCTGGTGTTTTCCGTATTTTGTTCATTCCCAGAAAGGAAATCTTTTCGTGTTTTGAAAAAAAAAAAAGCTTAAAAATACATAGTAGCTCTTCGGGACCGTTGTATTATGTCGTGTTAACCGATATTTCATCTTAAGGTATCCGACTACGTTCGGAACCGGGATTTTTTCAAAAGCGCATAAATGGATAATTTTCATGATATTTAGTGTCACTTAGGTTAGAATATATGCATAAAATTGTTTTAAGGACATTTTGACAATTTTTTTTTATTTAAATACAATATTTTGGCAAAAAAAAAAATTAACTTAAAATAATAATCTTTATTCCAAATAATCTCCTTTTGTGAAAAAAGCTTCCATTAGAATAATATTTTGCCTGTGTATAGCTCAAACCTCTGTACAGAGGCTCAACTAAAATTTTTGAAATATATAACTTAGACATGGGTTTATATTCATATTTTACGACAACAGAGGGGGGCAATTTTAAGAAAAAAACGCGAATAATTATTTCAATTGGAGGTAACTCTGAAAATTGTGTGAATTTTTCAAAAATTCTAGTTGAACCTCTGTAGAGCGGTTTGAGCTATATACAGGCAAAATATTACATAATAGGATCATTTTTCACAAAAGGAGAACATTTGGAAAATAGATTAATATAAGTTAATTTTTTGCCAAAATATATTTAAATGATTTTTTTTGTCAAAAAAAAATGTCCTTAAAACAATTTTATAAATGTATTCTTATCTAAGTGACACTAAATATCATGAAAATTATCCATTTATGCGCTTTTTTAAAATCACGGTTCCGAACGTAGTCGGATACCTTAAGCCTTTCTTGCGTTAAACGTATTTCACTGTATTTATATGAATATAAATTTACGTTACGTTGAATTATATTGGATATATTTATGAGAGAAACTTAGTACTCTCGTCAAATAAACTTTCCCATGTAAATATACAGAACATTTTTTTACTCGTTCACATGAATTAAGCTGATGATCTCATAGATGATTGATTGAGTTATATAAATTTCTGAGACTTCAGATGGCAATGGTGTTCAAGGTTCCCTAATGCTCGTGTATTAGAGTAGGAGAGAGAGAGCATCAATCACTTTACATATTTCCGCTAAATTTATTCAGTGGTATGGATGGAATTGTAAACAAAGTTTCGAATGTTTGTAATCATCCTGATTTAGAGTGCGTGTTTTTAGTCATGGTATTTGTTTGGATGTAACACAGTTGTGTACAAGTAAAGTTAAAATTTATCCTACTTAAGACGGTGGGTGGTTTAATGTAATCCAAGTATTTTTAAAGTAAGAATCCGTTGCTGTGTATGAACCTTTTTATAAAGAAAAAAGATCTTTTTGTCATCGGCAACTTACGGCACGTTGTACAATTCTGAGTGGCACTATGCGTCACTCAACAAATTTGTTAATTTTTGAGTAGATGGAGATAGATAAATTATTCAGGATTATGGCATGGAAACTTTACCAAAATGTTGAAAAAAATCTGGAGTAAAACTCCAACGATAAATCGACACGGGTATTTTAAATTTATGGAAATCATTCTTGGAGAGATTTAATTGTTTGATGAGAGAGAAAATATTATTTGTGCTCTACTTTTTGCTTTTGGGCTCTATTTTTCTAACCTTTGGGTTGTACACACCTAACACGGTCATTTTCTCGCATGGAAATTATTTTGAGTCAGCAAAGAAATTGTTTTACAGCTGAACGTTCACAATCGTGTCAAATTGAAAGTCACAAAATATACCCCTGATGTTGAGATATTAAGTAGAACGATGCGGTGACATGGTTCACATTAAAATGTTGTTGTTAGTCATGCTTCCTGTTTGACATAGTCAGATCAAGGCCCACGAAATTTATCGTGGCAATGGGCAAGATGTACGCCTTTCGTTGGCCTTAGCCTTGAGCACCATACAGGTGACAGTACAATTTAGCTCGGTGAAATTCCCAAGAGACGATAGAACATTACGATAGATGGCGCCACTATCTATCTCCACCTCCACAATTTAGGCATGGAATTGAAGTGGAGGGAAATTTTCTCCAGTTCCCTGTACTCGTGATTCAGCCCACAAGACTTTAGGTCCCACTGATTTAACGAGCACGTTCTCCGTGTGTACTCGGGGAGTATTTCGCGGTACGTATATCGAACCCAGCCCTTCCGGTCCGGAGTCCTGTGATCTAACCAGTAGGCTACCCACGGCCTTTAGATTAAAATAATTATTTTATATTTAACTATATATATTGTGTAGGAATACTTATACTTATATTTTTTTTCTTATTTTGATAAGTGTTTAAGATTCATAATACGTAATAAATGTACAATTTTAATTTTTTATGTTGAAGAATGTTGTTTTCCTATATATTTATCTTAGTGCTGATAAATATTTTTAAATGATGTAGAATTAATATGCAATAGAAGTCTGAATTCAGTGGCGAAACGAAGGATATTTGGCCCCTTCAAAGTCGGGTTTTGGGTCCCAATTTGTTAAATACGTACTTGGCGTCAATCTGGCATTGGGTCCCATAGAATTCTGCCTCCCCCCTCCCGCAATGCGGGAGTTTCGGGGGAAGTACGTTATGCCACTGTCTAAATCTGTGTTCTTGACTTCTATTCTCTTAACTGGATGCATTGCCGCAAGAATAGAGTTGTTCCAAATTTTTCCTAGTGCGAACCACCCTGAATCACATTGGTAGCAGGGGCGTGGCTACCACCATATCAGCTGTATCAATGATTCGGGGCTCCTATAAGCTACAGGGGCCCCAACATGTGCAACTACAGTACCACTAAAAGGACTTTCTTTTCTAAAAAAAGGGGCCCCGAGGGAGTTTTGATTCGGAGCCCACTCAGCCCAACTAGCTACACCAGTGATTGTTAGATTAGTTTGGCACACCACAGTTACAAGGTTGCCGACCCTGATCAAAAATATAATGCTACCAATTAAATTTTACAAAAATGTGTCCAATATAAGTTTATCAAAAGTGTTTTAACTGTTATGAGTTTTGGGTTCACACGAAGTTCTATTCTACTGTTTTAAAAATAAAGTATCAAGATTAGTTTATATGCTTATATATATGTAACCCAGTTTAATGTTTATTCTGTTAAATGTGAAAGGGCATCCTGCCTGTTTCTGTTAAGCACGTCCTTGGATTTAGCAACTTAATCTTGAAACAGAAATGAATTATATTTTTTATCTTTGGAAACTTGACAGATTTCGAAAACTGAAATAAAACATTTCAAGTAATGTGATTTAAACTGCAGGTTTTGATTTAAAAGCGTCTTTATTTTATATAAATTTAGAGAATATTTACTAATTTTCTTAGTAAAAAAATTCTTAACTCACATTCGAATTGGATGGAGACCTTCCTTCTATTCTAAAGTAGAAGTTTTAAGTTGTAGCGAATGTCTAGAAAATTTTTTCAAGGTCATGGTCACGAACTTGTGGCCTGCGGGTCCGAGTCCAGATGCCATTGAAGACCCGTGTAGAGGAGGTGGATACATGTTACATGTCAAGTCTTGAAGTATTCTCGATGGTGTGGTAGTAAGGATTGTGGGTGCTGCCCTGGTCATTTGACAGAGGTCAGGTGTCGTCCTCGTCATTCGACAGATGTGGAAAAATTAACGAGATACATTGCTAATGCTCTTTTTAGAAATGCGACGTTATTATAATTCTCACTCATTAACTCACTCAAAGATTACTCACCGAAAGATATGGAAACTATGCGGAAGCATCCTGTCATTGACTTTTGAAAGATATTTCAGATTACGTAACGCAGAAGATGTCAGAAATCGAGGCAATTATTTTGAAAAAAAAATTCTGAAAGCAATATTTATCTTTCCCGTCAATAAGATGAGTCCTGAAATGATAGATTTTTAACTATCTGTTGCGAATATAAGTGCAAACATACGCAAGATATCGCAGCGATTAAAGTTTTTAAAAGATGAGTAATTCAGACTATAAATAAGTTCTGATATGTTTGTTTGTAAACATAAAGAAAAATATTGCCTACTGATTGCTAATGGTGTAAGTAACAAAGCAAGTTGAGGTGCTTTTGGTTCACTAGTTTTCTTGGTTGCATACGGTGAGATTTGATCAGAAAAACTGGAAAGAAATGTAATAAAAGTGCACTTGTGAATATTTAGTGTAGAGTCATTGCTCAGTTATGTGTCGTCTTCTACACTTGATCGCGGCTCAAAAATTACGATCCAATGAGATCTGCCCTCATGTTGCTTCGAAGAGCGATATTAATAAACAGTAAATCAATCGGTTCATAGAATTGGAAGTATTCAAAGTAGTTCTTTTCAGTATTCATAAGGTAACTAATCGTCTTCCTTTTGTAGGTTCTGTCCTTCCTCGCAAAGTGTCATCCTTTTTTTGTCCTCCTTTTTAAAATTTTAAAACTGATCTGTTAATCTCTGTATTCAGAGATGAACCAACAATATTTCCAAAATGTCGAAGAATGTTCTGAAACAAATATCACAGGAAATAACAGTTTTCAATGGTATTTTTTGACTTGGTCTCAAGTAAAGTGGGCAGGTATTAGAAAACTACGTCGAGTTTTTATCGAAGGAAATGCCTGATATTAAAATCGATGACAATTGTCTGTTTGAAGTAGAAAGAAGACTGAATGTACATTTAAATTCTAATAAATTAGAACAATTGGAAAATCAGCATGCTGAGAAATTGGTAAAATATGGGTGAAATTACTTAAACCATTTCAAAAATGAACACATTCCATTTGAAAATGTGTTGAATTTACGTTGTGCTGCCCTGGAACTAATGCAGCAGTTGAAAGAGTTTTTTTCGGTTGGTAATGATTTTCGTGAAGTGACTAGTCAGAACTCAAAATTAAATGTTAATATATTAGCTACAGTGCTAACCGTAAAATTCAGTATGAAGGATATTCTTTGCTCGAACTTTCCGATATATTAGAAAATGACATGTTGACAAAAAAAAATTCATTCAATGGAAAAATACTCTTTTAAGATAATAATTAAAAAGAATGTAGGCGTAATTGGCGTATTTTTGTTTGAATTTATAGAACATTTCATATATTTAAGTTGTAATTTACTCTTGAATTTTTCGTCCTCCTTTTCATTGCAAAAAAAAATAGTCACCTTAGTATTCACATACTTCTGCATTAGGTACTACCATTGCTGGTAATAGTTCTGGTACGAGGATTTTGGAAGGTCTTTCAGGAAATTCTCCGTTTTTGCCTGAACCTCTTCAACTGAGGTAAAATGGGTTCCTTTTAAGCAAGATTTAACTGTAGGAAATAAAAAAAAAGTTCGCATGGGCCAAATCAGATGAATAAAGGGAGGATGCCCAATCACTAATTTTTTGCTGGTCAAAAACTGCTTGACAAATAGGGCTGTGTGAGCAGGTACATTGTCTTGATGCAACAGCCATCCATCACTTCACAATTCTGGCCTGTTTTCTCTCATTTTTTCGTGAAGTCGCTTTAGTACTTCAATTTAGTAGTGTTCATTAATAGTCTGACCACTGATGGGAGTGTGAACACACTCATGGCAATATTTAGGTCTGTAATCGCTGACCATGGTACCCAGCAGGTTTCATCATCTTCCACACTGGTCCTTCCCCCGATAACCGCTCATACCATTCAAACACATGTGCACGAGACCAAGTTTCATCTCCATAAGCCTCGGCTAATATTTAACGTTTTCGTGGATGATTTCTTTTTTCTCAAGAAACGATGTTGATTTGACGTTTTTCCGTCAGAATACAGTTGTACGTGTTCACTCAATGATGCAGTACTCCTGACTGGAGTGATCGATTAAGGCGAAACTGGATAGAGGAGGTGCCTGGGATGACGTCACCAAAACAGTTCTTGCCAACTCCACGCTTTTTTCAAGCTACAAACTTAGTCTAGTTTCTTTTGTGTCGTATCTTTTTTTTTTTTTTTTTAAATAACGCACAAAATGAATAAATTTTTGAAATTGTGGCAATATTTTCTTTTTCAATTTAAGCGGGAAATATACATTTTTTAATTACAAGAAAGCATAAAATGAATTTAATTTCATATGAAAACAGTACGAAAGATAAATTATTACTATTTAGTTTTATTTTTTGTAAATTTTAAAATGCCTTTTAAGCCCAATGAAAAGGAAGTTTTTGCTAATGAAGTAAAGATTTCCTTACAATATTTTATAGTTCGAGAGAAATGTAAATTCTTAACAATATATTCCATTGAATATATCGAAGTAATAAAATAACTTCATGTCTCTTCTTTCATAACTTAATTTTTGAAAATTTGCGTCTGATTTTTAAATAGTTTAAATACAAGTTTCTCCTTCTGGTGATTAAACAAACCAATAAACACGAAGGCTTAGAAATAATTAACCGTCTTAGAAAGTGTAAATAAAATACTAAAAAAGAACTAGTTTTCAAAGGTGAATGAACTTTAATTATTAAAAACATTTTAAGGCATTACTCATATTGCAAACCGAGAAAATTATGTAGTATAATAAAAGAAAACCACATATGCGCATGTACGCATTTTTAAAACGTCTTTTATTTTCTTGTTAAAATTAAGTTATAAAAACTTAGTTAAACAATAATTAAACCGCTGAATCTTCTTTCAGTTTGTCCTGCAAATTTAAATTCCTCCATTTGGGACAAAATACTCTTGTTCCAACATCAAGCTAATTGAGATTGTAATGACATTATAAGTGGTTAATGATGATTCCACCTCTTAATTTCAAAAAGCCTTGTTTCTGAACTCAGCCCCTTGGAATGTGGAGTGAACTCCCGTCGATTAACGAGAGATCCAAGAAGGTCACGGTTGCAGTCAAGATATATATTTGTAGTATCCTCTAAACTATTCCAAAAATGAAATCTTCTACTTCTGACAACATGAATTACGTACTGCCAGATGAATTCGCTTAAATTGAATATAATTAAGTGAATATAGACGCATCTTAATTTTAATATTCATATTACGACGAACTACAGACAACATAAATGCACTATTAATTCAATTGTTTTAGGCGGACTATTGTCTAGAAGACGTTTTAAGATTCTCGAGAATAATTTATGTTGACTAATGTTTATTAAAAGAATAACTGAAGGACACGTATAACCTTTAGAAATGAGCAGTGAATAATATTCAGGAGCCATATTATTTATGAAATTATTTCACGTAACTAGCTCAATTAAATTATTTTTTTTAAATTCATTTCTCTCTCTAGTTTTCTTTAAATATTTTTAAATGTTTAATGAAAATTGACTTAACATAATCCATACCCATTCATGTATTTATCAAATATACATAAATTTAACAAATTATCGTTTTCTTTTCTTAAGGCATTCCTAATTATTTTAGTTTAATTTCACTTTGCTTAATGATTTCTTCTCCAGTGTTCATATTTATTGATAAATGGAATTTACATTCGTCAAACACAGTAAAACCTATTTTTGTGCGGTAGATAGGGACCGCATAAAAATAATCCGCCCAAAAATTATTTACGAAATTTATGAGAACCTACTTCCATAATAAAATAAATAGTTTAATTACACGTGGAAACATTTTCAAAACATTTAGTTTCTCATTGTTATACATGGTGAAGTTTTCACAAAATGCACATACATAATTCATTGCTGCTCATCGTAATCCAAAGCGCTCCTCTTTCTGTGATGAATAAGTTCCAAAATTGCTTTCGTCACTTAAAGATACAATTTCATTTGATTTGTTTTTCGGCACCATTGCGACGGTGGTCGCTTGCTCACTTGCTTGTAAATGTCATGGTAACCAGATATGCATGATCGAAGCTCTTTTTGAAATTTCATACTCCGATCGGAATTGGTATTTATTTTAAGAAAATGCTTTACCAATTTGTTGGAATGCTGTATCCCGGCGTATATTTTATGCGCTCTCAAAGAATCCGGTTCTTCTTGTCCGTCTTCATAATCTATCAAATTATTGATAGTGTCATTGTCATTTTTGTCTTCTATCTAGCGCGGGCTACATTGGAGTGGCGCAATGTACACCCCCGCAACCCCGCCTTGCCGCGGATCACATTACTTTAAGGGGCTCAAGACCTGATTAACGTTAAGTACGGGGGAGCCCTAACCCCTAACGTTCTCCTCGCCACTGGTACATTGATTGATAACTTTACAGTGGCGCCAAAAAATCGCACAAAACAAGGTACACAAAAATAAAATCGCATAAAAAAGGACTGCACAAAAATAGATTCTACTGTATGAGCATTTAGTGCTCTTGCTTCTTATAATTTTCAACACATAATTTTCGCACCTTTAGTAGAATTCTTTCTTTATTATATACGGTGAAATCTTATGAATCAACACCTATTTAACCGGATATAGCCATTTGAAAAATCGTAACTAAAAACCTCACGTAAGCTCATGGGCTATTATATCCTGAATAGTTCACAACATGTAAATAATATATTTATTTGAATTTTCTCTTGTGCAATCATTTGCCATTTCGCTTTTTCTTATACCAAAACACATGTCCGTTTTGCAAACAAAATGTTTGGCTATGTACTTAGGTTCATTTTATGTTCGCGGTATCCTATTAATCACGGTCATGAGTTCAAGTCCTGATACCACTGAGGATCCACCATGCAAAGGATTCGATGCATGTTTAATCTTTCATGACTCTTAGGTCCTGACTGGTGTGGCCCTCGTCATTTGACTATCAAAGTCACAAGGTCCGTCACCAAAAGTTCCCGAGTTGCCTTTTCGCGAGACGTTATCAAACGTTCACTCGGCTCATTTTATTGTATTTAAAAACTTCACAAAATTTCTCCAGAAGACCATTAACGAATGTATAATTTTATAATTCTAGTACCTAACTGAGATTCTAGTACCAATTCATCATTATTGTTGGTTACTTATATCTGGCCTCTAGAAAGTTGTGAAACACAATTGGCGAAACTTTTAGATATTGTTCTAAAAATGCGTTGCACGACTTGTGTTACGAGTTACACAAGTATATAATTAAGATTTAAATATCTTATAATATATATATATATATATATATATATATATATATATATATATATATATATATATATATCATCTTGCATAAATATCTCTTAAGATTTAAACATCTTATCAAGTAATTAAGATTTAAACATCTTATCAAGTAATTAAGATTTAAACATCGTATCAAGTAATTAAGATTTAATCATCGTATCAAGTAATTAAGATTTAATCATCGTATCAAGTAATTAAGATTTAAACATCGTATCAAGTAATTAAGATTTAAACATCGTATCAAGTAATTAAGATTTAAACATCGTATCAAGTAATTAAGATTTAAGCATCGTATCAAGTAATTAAGATTTAAGCATCGTATCAAGTAATTAAGATTTAAACATCGTATCAAGTAATTAAGATTTAATCATCGTATCAAGTAATTAAGATTTAAGCATCGTATCAAGTAATTAAGATTTAAACATCTTATCAAGTAATTAAGATTTAAACATCTTATCAAGTAATTAAGATTTAAACATCGTATCAAGTAATTAAGATTTAATCATCGTATCAAGTAATTAAGATTTAAACATCGTATCAAGTAATTAAGATTTAATCATCGTATCAAGTAATTAAGATTTAATCATCGTATCAAGTAATTAAGATTTAATCATCGTATCAAGTAATTAAGATTTAAACATCGTATCAAGTAATTAAGATTTAAACATCGTATCAAGTAATTAAGATTTAAACATCGTATCAAGTAATTAAGATTTAAACATCGTATCAAGTAATTAAGATTTAAACATCGTATCAAGTAATTAAGATTTAAACATCTTATCAAGTAATTAAGATTTAAACATCTTATCAAGTAATTAAGATTTAAACATCGTATCAAGTAATTAAGATTTAAACATCGTATCAAGTAATTAAGATTTAAACATCGTATCAAGTAATTAAGATTTAAACATCGTATCAAGTAATTAAGATTTAAACATCGTATCAAGTAATTAAGATTTAAACATCTTATCAAGTAATTAAGATTTAAACATCGTATCAAGTAATTAAGATTTAAACATCTTATCAAGTAATTAAGATTTAAACATCTTATCAAGTAATTAAGATTTAAACATCTTATCAAGTAATTAAGATTTAAACATCTTATCAAGTAATTAAGATTTAAACATCTTATCAAGTAATTTTTAAACATCTTATCAAGTAATTAAGATTTAAGCATCTTATCAAGTAATTAAGATTTAAACATCTTATCAAGTAATTAAGATTTAAACATCGTATCAAGTAATTAAGATTTAAACATCTTATCAAGTAATTAAGATTTAAACATCTTACTAAGTAATATATTAATGAGATCAATTTCGTTGAAAAAACTAAGCTATTAAAAAATCTGCATAACCTTCATACTATACAACTTTTTTTGTAGGTAAAAATATTGAGTTTTGTAAACGGAACACATTGCTTTATGAATACTTGAGCAAATCGTCACATTTCTTATTCGGTTTTACTTTCAATAAATATACATGTTAAGAGGAAAATAATTGTGGGCGTACGAAAGTAACAATAATTTATACTGAGCTAAAACTGCAAAATATATTTTTCGTCGTGCGGTTTAATGACGAAAATAAAGACAGTTTCCCTCTTCGACCTAATGTTAAGACTTTTTCATGTAAATGCCGGACAATAAAGGTTAAATTGTGTACTTTTCTCAAAACAGGTTCCAACAGGTGGATTCTTAATAGATCTCACTCCAGTAGGAATCGAAGTCACTGAACTGGCTGGGAGGTGGTCATAATATTTTCTAACCTCAGACAGTGAAATACCACCGAGTAGGGTAACTCTAAAGATTTATAATGGAGGTTTGAGATACTAATGCCATTTTAATGCACTTTTAAGCGAGTTCAAATTTCTTTTTATTCGAGATTGGCTGAAGTCGAAATTAAACGAATTCCCAAGGCCTGGGTACAATTTATAGCAATTGAACCCAGTATTTCAAGAATGGGAATGAAAATCTGACAAAAAGAAGTTATGCATATTGATTACAGGAATAAAATTTAGGAAATTACAACCATAATTACACGAATATAAGCCGTCATCGATTCTAAGTCGCACCCCAAATTCTCAAATTGATTTTGTGAAAAAATTTTGCCACCGATTCTATGCCGGCACGGTACCCTTAATTCTTTACACTTTTTTGAGAAAAAATATAAAAATTGTGTAAAAGGTTCATCAATGTCCGATACTGAAGAAATTTTTAGAAAGTTTTTAATCAGAAATAATAAGAAGTTAATAATTTATTTACTTTAACAGTATTAAGAACTTTCAAATACATAAATGAACCTTTTGCTACTCTAACTGTCAGTATAATATTTTAAAAATGATTCGTCACTCCCATTGTCGCAGATAACTTCGGAATTGGTGCAAGGGTCGCAATTTTCCCACACGGCGTCGTCTTCCGTTCAGACATTCAATTTCGCATTACGCTACTTAAAGTTTAAAATTTTTTAGTGGAATGAAAAAGGTTAAAATTAAAATAAAATATCAATGTTTTTATCAGATCGGGTTTTTGTAATGTTTTTTTTTTCAGTACATATATATATATTATATATATATATATATATATCTAGGCTTTCCCCCATACTGTTTCTTTTTAACTTTATATATATATATATATATAAATATAATGTTTAATCAAACATTCAGAAAAAAGCAATCGTTTCAATAGCTATCTGTAAATTTTTCTTTTATTTATTACTTATAGAAATTTGATTTTAATAAATATGTTTTTTAAAGGGGTTATTTCTATTATTTCATTACTAAATGAATTCTTTGTTAATTAAAAAGTACATCGTCTATTATTTTGGATCAAAATACATTTTAGAGACATTTTTAAGCTAACTATACACAACGATTGATTCATTCATGAAAATCTTAAATCTATTTTATTTTAGATTCTTAGAAACTAACTATTATTAAAAGATGATGAACGTTTTTTGTTTTACTCTTAGCATCAGAATCGTTTTCTATTTATTGCCTTACATTAATAATTTTTTAATTCTAACGCAATATTTTTTATAAGTCATACATCGAAATTTGAAGCTATATCTTATCTGTGATAAGGAGGGGAAGATAAAACAATAATTTTACACGAAAAAACCGTGTTCGGGCTATAGACAGGGGAAGAAACCTGTCTTAAATCAAAAATAAGTCGAAGGGAACAAATTTCGAAAAAGGGAAATTTTTTGACATAATTTTAGAAATTACTCACATTGTGCGCGTACAAACACACACAGAAATGCTGGTGTCATGAGAAAAAGAGAAAGCCCGAGCAACGCCGGGCTAAGCGGTGGAGGGGGAGGGGTGGAAGTCTGTTTGAAAATGAGTATTAGAAGTGCTGATTTTGTAAAGGAAAGGGAAAATTTATAAAAGTAGAGACAGCTCGTGCAACGCCGGGCCATGCAGCTAGTAATGACATAACAATTGAAATCAAAAATAGAATCAAGATGGCTAACAGATGTTATCATGGATTGCGAAACGAGGAAAATTAAATCTAAACATATAAGTAGCAAAACAAAAATACAACTATAAAATACTCTAATTAAAGACCAATTGTTTTATACGGGGGTTAATGCTGGACAATGAACAAAGAAAACGAAGAGAAACTGATGACTTTCGAGAAAAAATCTTACTAAAAATTTTTTGGTTCAGCTAGAGAAAGCGGAATCTGGAGAATATACGATATAACCTTGAACTTCAACAGAGAACACAAAGTAGTCAAAGTGATCCGGGTTTCCCAAACAAGGCGGCTGGGACATGTATTTCGATATAGCGATGAAAATCCTGTTAAGAAAAAAACTTTCCAAACTCCAGAGAGGAAAGGGTGAAGAGGAAGACTAAGAACAAGGTGGATGGATAAGGTAGAAAAATGTTTGAAGGATTTGGAAATTAACCGATGGAAGAACATGGCATCAAATAGATCAAGATGGTCTAAGCCAGCAGTACTCAAATCTTTTTTTTTTCGCTGGGCCGCATACCTGAGAACTATTTCACGTGGGCCTCAAAGTAAGGATTAATGGGGGGGACATTTGAAAAGTGGAAAATTGATCAAAATCTTAACTATTTTTGGATTTTTATTTTAAAACTGTATTAAACTCCATCAAACTAAACTCACAAAGAATAGAATTTATGCTTTTTTTATCCTGTTATGGGTAATTTCGATTTTCTTTCATTAAATTATCCGCCCCCCATCCCCCAAATTTTTTTGTTTTTGAAAAGATTTTTTAAGAAATCCAATTTTTCTCGCCTTGAAAGAGATCCTAAAAAAGCCTTTGAAGGATTTGTGCTTAGTGGTATAGTAGTGACAAGCAAAATTATATATTTTAAATATAGCATTTTCACGACAAATCAAACAAGTTACAGATCCATGTATGTTCTCTACGAAATAGTCAAGATCCCAATCGTCTTGAAACAAATATTTTTTTTAGATATTTTTTACATGAAAAACATGAGGGTTATATCTAAAAATTAGTTTCACCCAAAATGGTCGCTGTTCCATACAGTTATTTCTTAACACTAACCATTACAATACAAAAAGAAAAAAAAAACGTTATCCCGCAATTTGTACCAGCACGACTTTGATAACAAAATTGATGCAGGAGATTGCTTGATTGTTAGAAATTTTCACTAAATTTTTAATACATTGTTCTCAAATAATTAATTTTTTTAGTGCAACGGGTCATGACCGGGTCACTCAGAATGGTTCTGTGGGCTACATGCGGCCCGCGGGCTGCAGGTTGAGTACCGCTGGTCAAAGCTGACAGAAACAGCTTTGGCCGGTAACCGACTGTAGTGCTTGGAAAGAAGAATTACTGTTTACATATTGTTATATTTGTGAAAACTGCACAACTTTTTAATAGCTATAACAAATTTCGCTTTCGAGTGAGTGAGTGTTTATTAAAGTCACACCATAAAGCACGAGGTCCGTCGCAACAAGAGGGCTGTTGGCGACGGACCTCGTAATTTTGAACCACGTTCAAGCGACAAGGACGACACCTGAGCTAACCCCCACCTTTACCAAACTACCACATCACGTCCACGGATGAACTTTGAACCACAACATTTTCAACGTGGATCATTCCCTCTACACGGCGAGTCTTCAGTAGCACTAAGGCGTAAACTCATGACACGCGATTCTTGAGTCAGTGACCTTGACCACTAGACTACCACGGGCACGCCAACGGAAAGACCAAACCTCGATAGATTTAACATGCATCTGCCCCTCTGCGTGACGGGTTAACATTTACGTATCGGAACGTCTTAGCGCATACGATCATCATGCAGTACGTTTTCCTTTGTAGGTCGACGATCACGGATCGTATATGAATACATCTTTCTGCTCATTTTCCGTTCTGTTCCCGCTCATATAGGAAAACAAGAATTTTTTCACTTCAAATTACATACAGGTTTCGAATTTTGGTTACATTTTTTTTTTTTGAAGAAATGTATGAAGCATGGCTTGTACATGGATCAGTTTACATTTGGAAATATACATCATTTCTACTGTCCTTGAGTTGGCTGTTGGAGATTAAACGCAATGCATATTTTTTCCCTGACATTCATCTTACAACGTAGCTATGGTAATCTAGTGGTCAAGAGTGAAAAGTGTCTATGCCTAGCGCCACTGAAGACCCACCATGAAGAATGGGTGGGTGTACCTTACATCTGCCGATTCTCAAAGTTCTTCCATTGGAGTAATGTGGAAGTTTATAGAGGGGGACGCCAGCTCAGGTGTTGTCCTCGTCACCTGTCCAGGGTTCAAAATTTCGGGGTCCGTCGCCAGTAGCTGTCGTGTAGCCTTACAGTGTTTCGTTGATAAACATTCACTCACTTTACCTTACCCCCTTCATCAACAATAGGAATTACTGTTGTAGTGAGTTCTATGAATAGATGTACAAAATCGCTAAAAATTATACAGTAAAATTTTATAAGATCTAATGATTATAAGAGGGCATCGCCCACATTTTAATGTGTAGAAAATGAATTTAATTATAAAGAAACTTCTGTGCTAAAATTCTTTTCTTGAGGACCTAGAGCATTGGTTCCCAAAGTGTTCCCTACGGACCCCAGGGATCGCCTATATTACTCAGGGAATCCGTGAAAAAAATTGACTTGGGGGGTCCCTGAACAACGTCAGGAGGTCCACGCAAGGTTTAATATAAAATAGAAAATTTTTTTTATCCATTTTTGTTTTTGTGGAAATTAAATAAATAACAATTTACTTGAATATTTCTGACTGACTGTTGAACCCTTTTGCGTTTACAAACTCAGATCCCAAACACAGGGGAATCTGTACAAAAACAGGAGCATCTTACTGAAATATTCATAAATGAGGGAGCTTTTACACTTGGTAAAGTTTTGACTTTAAAAAGGGACACGTGGGCAAGTTTTGACTATAAAAAGGGAACCATAGGTTAAAAGTTTGGAAACCACTGACCAAGAGGAATATTCTCAAAGACATCTATGGCGAACGAAGTTCTATTGCATAATAATAGAGTAATCCTTTCAATAGTTACGTAAACGTGCTCGTGAATTTGTGTGATAATTAATATATAGTTGGCATATATTACGGTCAGACACCACAGCTGCCCACTGCGTTTGAAAGCTTTTCAAACGCAGTTTCCTCTTCCGCATCATGATATCATCCCCTCCGTAGTTATTAAAGGTAATGATGGTGTCATTAAGGTTTCTGAGAAGCATTTTTAAACGCTTATCTATTTGTACAATTAGGTATCTTGAATGTCGGCATATCAAAGCGCTCGCCATCAGCCCCTATTGTTTAAATATTTAAAGTAGAGCCATTACAAGCTGTTCCCAATCTTTTAAATGCAAACGTTTTCTTTTCCTTTTATTGTAGTGTACGGAATTAAAATTAAAAACTCTACTTTAATTAGAGTTTTGCATTTATTTTTCTTCCATGATTTGTTTTTAGGAATAAATTCTGCGATTGTTTTTATCTTTTCGAAAATTATTCACGCATTTATTTGCGTAATCGTTTCATCTTGATTTGCATCCTATCGTGTAATTTTAAATATTTGAAAATATTAACTTTAAAACGTGTTTTCTGGAAAGCATTTAATTTTTTTGCGAATACATTTTCAGTAATTTGTCCTTTTCCATGAATCCTAAAAAAATAACAAATACATAATCAGATAAAAAAAAATATTTTTGCTCAACATTGTTTTTATCAAAAGCATCTTTTTTATATTGTATTTAGGAAAAATTGCTCTTTTATAAGAATTTGTTCAATTTTCGTTAGTTTCACTCATTAAAATTTCATAAATTTCCATTCCATTATTATTTATATTTAGCTCATGCGTAAATAAAAAGAAAAAAAATTATAAGCCGAAAGAAGAATTTTCTATTCATGTAGTAGTTAGCATCTATTATTTTACTTTAAGAACTCAACTTTTTAAAAAAATACGATTTTATTTATATCATGTTTTTCTCTAAAATCTTAATTTAGCTTACACCTTTGAAAAAGGACGGAAAAAATTGCCCCTTCAGCTAATTTTTCAGTATTGAACTTCTATCTGAAATAACTATAATAATGCGCCAAGTTGGCGATAAAAAAAGATGTAGGATAAAATAGGATCCTTTCAATTTCGTTTTTTGAATCCCTTCTGGTCTACTATTTGCCTTGTAAAATTCAATAAAACAGGAAGAAAAACTGAATTATAATTATAATTCATACTTTTTAATTTAATATTGAAAATGGTTAATTAATTTGTACATTACGGTTAAGTTTGTAATTCTATTGTATTCCGTAAACTTATTAATGGCTTTAAGCTTTTTTATATATTTTGATATTTTTATAAAATAAGTTTTCTTGCCTATATTAATAAAATCATTCCTTTTTTGCAGAATGTCTGTACCAGGGAAGATACTATAATCTCGGATATGTTCTAAAGATCAACTGCAACACATGGTATCATTTACATTTTTTTACCTTCTCATTTTTTTAAAAAAAGTATTTTTAATTTTTTTAATCATAATTTCGCTCAACTTTAGAAAGAATGTGAAAAACTTAAAATGAATAATATAAATATTTTAGTATGAATAATATGAAAATAAAATGCAAATACTTAAGATGCATATTTTCAGCAACACGAGGGGCAAGAACGACACCCGAGCTGGCACCAGTGGCGTAGCGTGGGCTTTCGCCGCCTGGTGCTGACCGGAAATTTGTCGCTTCTCTATTTTAATTATCAGTCAAAAAAATTAGTAAAAGTAAAAAAAAAAGGCAGCTTAAAATTTTTTATTGATTAAAAATGCATTTTACGTGTTTTTTTTCATAGCAAAACCTTTTATACAATTGTCAATATCAATATGTATGTCTTGCTCAATTGCTAGAATAGCTAAATTTGTTAGTCTTAACGTGGACATAATCGATCTGAGATAATTTTTGATTAATTTAAGCTCTCACCTCTGGTATTACTGATGGCAGATGTTAAAAAAATTCTCAACATTATCATTGTGACAATGTTTGGTAAGCCATCTTAAAGTTTGGGCTCAATAATATATTTTAATAAACCCAGAGAGCCGGACCTAATGAGTTCTTTTTTACAGCCTGGGTCTGATGCAGGTAGGAAAACTTGGAGACGTACGCGCTCAAGTTGAAATTCTTTATTAATGTCTTGAGGAGCTTGATCTAAGTTAAGTTCGTCCACGCTCAATATCGCTTCAGGCCTTAAAAAAGCATATTTTTGCGCTAGATTTTGCAACTGTTGGAGTCTTCCACGAATTTTAGCAGTTAATCTGTCGATTGAAGAAAATATTGTTCGCCTAAAGTCATCTTCGTACGATAACTGAACATCTTTACTTCCTTCACCAAATATATGCTTCCTCCTGTTTCGTCTTGGGTGTTAAAAAATATTTCAAGCTCTTCACAAAAACTTTTAGCATATATTTAAAGCGTCATCCCCGAATTCCTCTTTTTGTTCTTCTAATACGGTTTGTAAAGCACGTATTTTTTGAGCACACTGATGGATATTTAGTCCCTCTGTTTTCAAATAATTTTGAGCCTCATTGACTTCACACAGTACCGGTTGCCAGAAACCTAATTAACGTAAAAACGAATGCTATTGTATAGCGACTAATAAAATTCCTGCATCTGTGCGTGTATTAAAGCTTTCACTCATTTTCGTCAGTTTGGGCGCGATTTAGAATTTGAAATATTTTTTTGAATCTAAATATCGCGGTGCTTGCCGCCGCCCCTTTTTGTATGCCACCCGGGGTCATGGCCCCTTTCGCTCCCCCCACGCTACGCCACTGGCTGGCACCCCTCTGTCCAGATTACTGCTCTGCGTCAACCGTAGGACTTGGAGCTAATACAAATTTAACGTAAATCAGCCCCTTTACACGGCAGTTCATCAGTGGTACTAGGGCTCGAACTCATGACACTCCGGCTACGAACTCGAGATCGTAATCTCTAAGCTACCCCGACCTCGAAAGTAATGTTAAGAGTAGAAAAAATGTTATCAACAAAATAAAGTTATCTAAGCACGTCGAAGAATTTTACGTACAAAATATTTCTACTGTTATACTTTTCCCCCAGATATTTATTTATATTAATTATATAATATAAAAAAACCCTGATACGCGGAAGAAGTAGCATAGATTAAATTTGTGTTACTAAGTATTCTTTTTTCAAATGAAATAAAAACGTATTAAAAGATATTGTAAAAAAGCGTTTGTTCTAAATCATCATCTCTGAATCACAAAAACTTTTTTCTTAAATATTTTTTCCCAGGTTGAAACTTATTTAAGATTTTTCAAAAATTATAAAAATATATGGGTAAATGTAATCTTTGGAATTTTTGTCAATGCCTCATCGTACTCCAGTTAAATACTAGCCCCGAACAATCGGCACAGTGGCTTTTGCTTTTGCATAAATGCATCCTTCACCTCTTAAGGAGAGGGGTCAAGTACAAATGAATTCCATTTGACGCTATGATGGATTTACAACCCTTCCGCATTTCCTCGATTGGAGTGGGTGTCTGTGTGGTCAAGCGTCGGAGCGCGTTTGACAGACATTAGCTCAGGACACACTCTTTTAGCACCCTGGCACCATGCCTGTTGGGATGGTTGAGAAAACAATTGTTCTCTTTAGAGCTAATTATACGCGGAATAATCTCAATTATTCGAGATTTTTTTAACATGGCGTTAATAGAATACGTCGCAAAGGCTCAAATGGGATCCAGTTTTGTCTTACTTGCTTCTTGGAATTATAGCGTGTCTAATTTCGTGGGAAATTACTTGAAGTTAAAATGCGTGGCTTGGGTATTGTTATTAAGACTGGAAAAACCCTATGTGAGAATGGAGTTATGCGTTTTATATAAGTCCCTGAGAGGGCTACCATGTGGCCGCGGTAGCCGAGTGGTATGGGTATCGGACCGTGGCTTGCTTTGTCACGGGTTCGAGCCCAGTACCATTAAAGACCCACCGTGTAGGGCAGCGATGCACGTTAAATCTGTCGAGAGCTGAAACGTCCTCCCGTTGGTGTGGTGTGGTAGTTAGGAGAGGGGGGTGCCAGCTCAGGTGTCGTCCACGTCACTTGACCATGGTTCAAAATTACGTGGTCCGTCGCCAAAAGCCCTTGTGTTTCTGAACAGTGCGACGTTATTATTAAATCAAATCAAATCAAATCGAGAGGGCTACCATTTAATTAATCAGTTATCACTTTTCAAATTTTATCATCAATATTTGATTCTTTATAACCATGATTATATAAACATAACCCACCTAGTGATTAAAACTACAAAATTCTGCATATAAAAATTAGATGTTATAGTTAAAAACCACAAGGGGTAGTTCAATTACTAACCTCATCATTTGATTAGGGTTCAAATTTATGAGATGTCTTTCTTTTCATTTGTTTAATCTGTTATTTTTTTTTGTTTATACAGTTTTTTTTTTAAAAAATACTTTTTTGTCAACTTTTAATTCAAGAAAATGCTAAAAACATCCACTATATGAAGAAAAAAAGCCAAAAAGAGAAACTAGAAGCAAGTTTCGGAAAATTGCTTAGTTTTATTTGAAACTTCATTAATCCAAAAAAATTTCCTTCCCCCTCTGGACTAATTTCTTGTAAGAAAATTGAAAAATATTTTGTCGTAATAGGCTCATTTGATAACGATCACGTGGTAAATGCAATCGGGTGTTTTCCGTCGAAGTTAAAGTTGACATAAGCCTCGTTTTTGTAAAATTTAAACACAATTTCAAATTTCATAATTATCTAATGTTCTAGCATTGAAATTCTTAATTTTTTTTCAAACAATCTTCTTTTTTTTCACATAATATAGCATTTTTTAATCAATATCATAATAATTATCATTTAATTATTTATATTAATATTGAGAAAATTAAGTACATCACAGAAAGAATTTTTTATCGAAAGCAAAATTTGGTAACAATTAGGGCATAAACTGATTGCCTCTTAATATGTGGCTGTGGCGTCAATTGTATCCAGCCCATTTATAGAAAATTACACTATTAACAAGAATTTTGTTGGATAGAACCAAAGTTTTTTGTTTTTGCCCTACATACAGGTCGTTAAATAATACTAATTTGTCTTTTGAAGATCCAACTTTTAAGTCAAGGTAGTTGTAATTTTCAAAAAAAGAAAAAGAAAAAAAGAGAGAAAAGGAGCGCAAGCGTATATAGAAACTTATATTTTCAAATTTGTAAGATAGTAAGTTTTAACAGCCGGCTAAATATCTAATTTTATACAATTTTTTTGTTATTTTTAAACTGTAATAGTTTTCTTGTATAATTAGATGGGAACCCCACGAACTTTTTGACCTTGTTTTGCAGGTGTTCTTAAATCGCGAATGAATTTCCCACGCAGCCGAACCCATAGCGAAAGTGTATATCTAAGATTTGTTGTTTTATTTTCATGAGGAAATTAATGTTGAAATTTCTAAGCATCCTAATATATATTATAAACGTGAAAGTTTGTAAGGATGTTGGGGAGTCTTTCACACAAAAACAACTGAATGGATTTTAATGAAACTTTACAATAGTATAGCTTATACATCAGAATAACACATAGGCTATAATTTATAGATATTGTGTGAAGTGTCCAAAATATAACAATAATTGTCAAGTAAGTAGGAAAAAATTCCTCCATCTGCAAAAAAGCCCGCGACAGCAAATATCTATCTTTTACGTGTGAAGCTAACCTTTGCATTTTGTTTTGTCTACGCCAGGCGCCAGGAATTGCGAAAGTTTGAACAGGCAGAGTGTGAGGCTGATTTCAATTTTAACATAAAAAATACAACAAAAAAAGTAGTATTAACGTATTGCACTTCCAGATATAAATTATTTATACTATTTTAATCGAAAAAATAACATTGTTTATTTGCTTATGATTTTAGAAAAGTTCCCGAGTATGTTACGTTCGCCAATTTTTAAATCTTAATATTTACGGACTGCGCAATATTAATTAAAGTAAAAATTCGCTGAAATTCTAAAGACAAAATACAGACAATTATTCTATAAAAATCCTTTCAAAAACGAATACGTCTGGATTCGGTCTACCTGAAAAAAAAATGCATTTTGAACCAAGATTGATTTACGCCGTTTTTCAGAAAAAGCTTTTCACTGTTTTTTAAATCGTGCTATATAGTTTTCAGTTATGGTAATTTAAGGTCGCTTACACGGAAATCGAAGATTCGGTGCACTTTTCAATTTACACAACGTGAGAAAAAACGATATTTGATAGTTTGAATGACGTTAGTGAAATTATATTTTGTAAGTTAAATATTAACAGAAAGAAAGAGGCCCTCACAATCAATAAATGTCTTTTAAATTCAACGTAAGATCGATTCTCCCATTTGAATGCAAAGTTGTAATAATAGTTTCCATTAAGCAAGGCGATAATTTAAAATTTAAATACTATTTGTAGTGGATAAAAAAATATTAAAACAAATTTACAGTTCAAAAGATAATATCGAAATACAAAACAAACTTAGTTGAAAAAGGCCAATTTTAGGACACCCATTTCACTAAACTTGAAGAACGGTGGGGATAGTTAGGAATATTATAAACCTATACCAACACTGCAGTAAAATTGATACTGGATGTATATCGAAGGTTTTACAAGTCTGTCAATGCATAATTCTAAACCTTTCAAGGAAGTGTAATAATAAGTATTATAATAATTAGTAAAAAAGGTAGTTTTAATATTTAAAAAATAGAAGACAAAGTAACATTTTTATTCAACTGAGAATTACTTAAATAAATTTCAATTCTTTATAGTATTTTATTTTTTAAATATGTTGCATCAGTTAAAATATACTCAAATTTTAAATATTTAATAACTACTTATCAAAATCAAAGTTTTTAAAACTTCTTCATTTATAAAAATAATTGCATTAAATTTTTTGCCGTTTATCGAACATTTCAAAAAGTGCTCACAATTTTAATTCAACATTTAATATACAGTTGTGAAATTTTGTAATTATAAAAATTTCTACTTTTCTGAACATACAACTATTTTTAAAAAGGTACATTTTCGTTTTCGGGTCCTAAAAAGTTGCAAAGTGAGTGAGTGAATATTAAGGTCCCACTGTTCACTTACTCAAGAAATATCATAGCAAGAGGGGAAGGGGAATTTCCATGACAATGTGTTATGCATTTAAAAATGTTCAAGCAACGTCGGGGGAAATAAACCTGTGTGTGACAGAAAAGAAGCAAAAAAATTTCGAAACAGCGAATTTTAAGTTATACACTCGGAAAAAGGCCGAGCAACGCCGGGCTAAGCGGAGGAAGGGGGTGGGGTGGGTGGGGTGAAAGTTATTTTGAAAAAGAGTATTTACAAGTGCTGATTTTATGAAGGAAAGGGAACATTTATATAAAAGTAGAGAAAGCCCGGGCGATGCAGCTAGTAAAGAGTGTTTTTTTCCAGGTATAGAAGTTTAAGTTGGCATTACTTTCCAAGATGGCGACCGATTTAACAGCTGTCAAGTGATTTATTCTCAGTTTGGTTTGACAATTCATCAAAACGATCATCAAGCAAGGCGTAGATTCGTCGAATGGGCCCAAAACGAGATTGCCGTTGTTCCCGATTTTCATAAGCGAATTTTGTTTAGCGATGAAGCGCACTTCTGGTTGAATGGCTACGTCAACAAACAAAACTGCCGCATTTGGAGTGAAGCTAATCCACAAGTGTATGTCGAAACACCGTTACATCCAGAAAAACTGACTGTTTGGTGCGCTTTATGGGCTGGTGGAATCCTTCTTCAAAAACGATGAAGGCCACAACGTTACAGTCAATGGTGATTAGTATAGAGCCATGATTACTAACTTTTCATTCCTGAATTGAACAATCATGATGTCCAGGAGCTGTGGTTCCAACAAGACGGCGCAACATGTCATACAGCTCGTGCCACAATCGATTTATTGAAAGATACGTTTGGTGACCGCCTAATTTCACGTTTTGGACCTGTGAATTGGCCTCCAAGATCTTGTGATTTAACACCGCTAGACTATTTTCTGTGGTGCTATGTAAAATCATTGGTCTATGCGGATAAGCCACAAACGCTTGACCATTTGGAAGACAACATTCGCCGTGTTATTGCCGATATACGGCCACAAATGTTGGAAAAAGTCATAGAAAATTGGACGTCCAGATTGGACTACATCCGAGCCAGCCGTGGCAGTCATATGCCAGAAATCATATTTAAACTTGCCACAAGATTATCTTTCGAATAAAAAAAATTCATGTCAATCGAATAATACATCGTTGTTTTATTGCAATTTAAAGTTCTATTCCTCTAAAAAACACCCTTTACATAATATATATATATTCAATACTCTAATAAACCATTCATATTTATGTAGAGTAGAATAATTTTAAATAATTATTTAAAGAAGGGCTTGAATGACTAAACATATTAAATTGTTTGGTTTACTTTTAATACTAATTCTTAGTCTAAAATACGAATACAAATCATAAATGACGCAATGAACTATTTTTCCTTTTGAGTTTATATTACCTTTTTCTTACCTTTTGATTATGTTTCTTTAAATTATTATTATAAGTTAACTAAGTTTAGTCAGTTTCACAAAAAATTAACTTTTGAGCTTAATGTATTTAGCGATGACAATAATCATCAATTGCCGTATAAAATTAATTCTATTTAACTTGCCTAACGATTTCTTAAGTATTTTTCTCGTTTATATTAAAATATCATAAGGTATCCGACTACGTTCGGAACAATGATTTTGCAAAAGCGCATAAATGGATAATTTTCGTGATATTTAGTGTCACTTAGATTAGAGTACATGTACAAAATTGTTTTAAGGACATTTTGACAAAAAATTATATTTAAATACAATATTTCAGAAAAAAATTAACTTAGAATAACCTTTTTTCAAAATGTTCTCCTTTTGTGAAAAATTCTTCTATTATTCTAATGTTTTGCCTGTATATAGCTCAGACCTCTCTACAAAGGTTCAACTAGAATTTTTGAAATATATAACTTAGAAGTGGGTTTATCCATATTTTACGACAACAGAGAAGAGCAATTTAAAAAAAAAAATGCGAATAATTTCAATTGGTGGTAACTCTGAAAATAAGGTGAATTTTTCAAAAATTCTAGTTGAGCCTCTGTAAGGAGGTCTGAGCTATAATACAGACAAAACATTAGAATAATAGAAGCATTTTTCACAAAAGGAGAACATTTTGAAAAAAAGGTTATTCTAGGTTAGATTTTTTGCCGAAATATTGTATTTAAATAACGTTTTTGTCAAAATGGCCTTAAAACAATCTTATACATGCATTCTAATCTAAGTGACACTAAATATCATGAAAATTATCCATTTATGCGCTTTTTTAAAATCACGGTTCCGAACGTAGTCGCGGTTACCTTAAACTCTTTCAAAATAAAATATTTATTTGAAAGGGACTTCAAATTTTTTCTTCTTAAAAATATCAATGTATTATTAAGCATAGCTTATAAAGTTATGTAATGTTTTATTCCAATAAATTACTTTAAAATAAGATTTTTGGGATAAATCTCTGAAAAATTGGATATTGATCTTGAATGAAAAATCGTCGTAATGATGATTTCTCTTGCTTCAGCACCACACACTTATCGAAATGCTTCTGTCTTAAGTTTGACACAGCGTTCTACCGCTAACTGTTTTTATAAAATGTGCTTTTTGAAAATATTTTGCTTTTTTACACGAACAATAAATATTTTCAACTTACAGATATTACATACATTACGATATTGGTAAACTTAATAATTGTAAGCAAGTAATATCAAAAAATTTTTAAGTCAATTCCTTCTTAGATCAACAAAGAAAATTTTTATTTTAGTTAATTAAATTTAATTAATGAATTAATCTTTGAAAAAACTGTTAACCTCAAGTGTCATTCACTACATGTTCAAAGAATATATTTGAACTTACATGGCGCCATCTGTTGCAGTTAATTCTAACTTCGTCAGAAATAACGCAGAATAAATTTAAGATTAAAAAATAAAATTTAATTAATGAAAAATAATTTGATAAAACAGTATTAACATCAAGTGTCATCCACTAGAAGTTTAAAAAATGTATTTGAACTCTTTTGTGGATGAATAAAGTGTTTTATATTAACGATTGAAAATTTGAACAAGATATATATAATATACATACTAGCCGTTACCCACCCACTTCACTAGGTATTTAACGATGTTGTATAAATGTATACTGTTCACATATGTATGAATTATTGATATCTAGCATTAAGAATTCGATTGTATTGAAAAATAAATTTATAGCTGTAACTCTCGCTTCTTGATATAAAAAGGACATAAATTAAAATATCTTATTTCTATTTATATCTAAAATAGAAGTAGAAAGATTTTTTGGGCTCACTTAACCTAATAATCAAGTGGATTTCCACCAAAGAAACTTTCAAGGAATCTCTACTCCATAAAACAAACATGCGTGCTAAATTTCAAGTCAAAATCTAACAGAGCAAAAACGGAAATTTTATCATGAATACCTCGTAGAGAGCATTCTTAGCGGATTCCAATTCAACAAAAGAAGCATGCAAACCAAATTTTATTATTATAGTCTTAGCAGTTCGAAATCGGGAATTTTGTCTATCAATACGCCCTAATAACTCTCCCTGCTCCCCACTGGAGTTAATTTCCGTAAAGTCCGTTCTTAGTGTAACTCTATTCAACAAAATAAACGTGCTCAACAAATTTCAAGTAAATGGGTTAAATTCAAAAACAGGGATTTTTCTATAACTCTCCTTAAACCCTCGCAATCCCACTCCTCTGGGGGTCCGTTTTCGCAAAACTCTTTGTTAAAGAAACTATTCCATGAAAGGAACATACCTTCTAATTTTCAAGCCGGTAGGTCTATTATTTGAAAAGCGGAAATATTTATCTATTACGCCCCTTAATCCCCCTCAATGACCCTTGGGGATCAATTTTCCAAAAACTATTTTGTTGCAGATCTGTACTCTATGAAAGGAATCCGCTTATAAAATTTTTCATGGCTGTGTTCATCTAATAGTTTAAAAATGGAAATAATTATCTATAACTCCCCTTAAGCCCCTGCAACGCCATTTAGGAAATGATTTTCAGAACACCCATCTTATAGCGGATATCTACTCAATGAAATGAATCAGCTTACTCAATTTCGAGATTTTACGTCTAATAGTTTAAAAAAGGAGATTATTGCCTATAACGCCTCTTAATTCTCTACAACGCCACTTGGGGTCGATTTTCACAAAACACATTTTGTAGCGGATATGTACTCTATGAAAGGAATTCGCTTATCAAATTTCAAGACTGTACGTATAATAGTTTAAAAATGGAAATAATTATGCATAATGCCCCTTGGAGGTCGATTTTCATAAAAATTATTATGTAGGGAATCTCTACTTTATGAAAGAAATCTGTGTACCAAGTTTCTCAAGACTGTACATCTAATAGTTTAATAATGGAAATAATTATCTATAACGCCCCTCGGGTTTCGATCTTTGCAAAATCCGTTCTTAGCTGTTGTCTACTCCATGAAGGGAACCTACCTACCAAATTTCAAATCTGTAGGTTTAATAGTACCGGAGATATCGTGATTAGTCAGTCAGTCAGTGAGTGAGTCGCTTTTCTCTTTATATATATATATATGGAAGTTGGAGGGACCAATGAAAAACTTCGAATTATCAAGAGGGCAGAAAAAACTCTCAGAATACACGAAGAGAAGTTTTTTTTCTGACACATTTAAATTTAAAACTATGTAATAAAGCAACAATTGTACATAATCTTTTTAAAGTACATTTTATACAGTATAAAAAATAAAACAGAAGTTAAAAGTCCTATATTAAAAGAATACACTTGTCTTGAAAACAACTATTAAAAGAATATACATACCATATATAATTCTTTTTGTCGAAAAAATCTGTTATCTTTTTTTTTTGTTTTAAGGTATTCAATCTAAATTTGTCAATAGATTTTTCTAGAACAAATGAAGCCTGTAAAATGTCTGCATCAACAGGATTTTGAAGGAAAAAGTTGCGTAGTTTGTTTAGTGACACTTTAGCTTCTGACAGAGTTACCGGAGTCAACTCCTCCCATTCGTCTTCATCACTTTCTGTATTATTGTGGTCCAAAGCCACAATTTCAGCGTCGGATAGAGCTCCCCATACAGCAATGTCTGTGTCAACCTACACGTAGTCGTCAAACGTCAAATCTTGTTCTGGAAGAGCTTTCCAAAGGGATGGTTCAGCATTAAATTCAGTGAGTGTATCGTCCACATCAAAAACATTCAGTGAGGAGAAGCCTGACTTTTTAAAACAGCTGTGAATTGTCACAGGAGCAACAGCTCTCCAAGCCTTGTCAATCATGATCAAAGCTGCTAAAATAGAAATAGTTGTTACATTCTGCTGATTTTCGAGATTATCCCAAACTCTTTTAACGACTATGTATGATGCCCTGGTCGAGTGGCTAAAGTTTTGAGGTTGAGTTTGGGGGTGTGAATTTAAGTTTCACATTTGATAAAGGTGGTGCGTTATTGTGCACAGTACAGTTGTCTAAAAATAAGAGAATATGTCGTTTCTCTCTTTTCATATCCGAGTTCAGTGAGACCAACCATCCATTAAAGAGTTCGGTGGTCATCCATGCCTTCTTGTTTAAGCGGTATTTGGTAGGGAACGAGTTTATGCCCTTGAAACACCAAGGTTTTGCAGATTTTCCTATGACGAGAGGAGTAATCTTTTCTGAGCCGTCATGTTTACAGCCAGTAAAATAGTTAACCTCTCCTTGCTATGTTTTCCTCCATGACATTTTTCTTTTTGAATGTAAATGTTTTTTTCTGGCAAACACTTGGAAAAGAGTCCGGTTTCATCCGTGCTGAAAATGTAACGTGGTTCGTACTCCTTTATTAGATCCGAAAGCGAGTTCTGCCACTTACGTTAATGTCGACACTTGAGCTTTCCCCGCACATTTTTTGAAGACTATCCCATTTCTTTTCTTAAAATTTGTAAGCCATCCCTCGCTAGCCGAAAACTCGATTCCTAATTCTTTGGCGAACGCTTTCGCCTTTTCGGCCTCAATAAAAAAGAGCCACCCATTGGAATAGTCTGTCCTCGACACTGTCTCATCCATTAAACTAAACACGGTTCAAGACGTGGAAAATTACCTTTACTAACGCGTTTTTCTCACTCTACTCGAAGATGCACTCAAGATTTTCTCTTTTTATTCTTCAGAATAGTGGAGAGAGAGAGAGCTCAGTGGGATTTCAAAGGCTTTGGCTACATCGACCCTTTCTCTCACCTTCAACTGATTCTATCACCTTTTGCTTTTCAGAAATTGTTAAGCACTTGTACTTTTTAAAAGAAGACATGTCGTTCCTTTCTCGTGATAAGTCTACACTGAGGTGAGATGTAAAGTAGTGGCCCAAGGTTTATCGAAATTAACAGGTAGGAAACGTAAATCACCACAACTTCAGTAAAATATTTTTAATTTAAAATTTGGAATCTCTAAATTAACACAAGACGTATTCACAGTTCACACTCAGCTACGGGGTATACTTAATAGCAGGGGTCGACAACTATGGCACGTGGAGCAATTCTTAGTGGTACATTACCGCTCTTTTTTTAAAAAATTGATAGAATAAAGTTAACCCTGTCTCTCCTGTCTTTGCCTCGTACATTTTTATATAAAGGTTTTATTTCTCGCTTTCTATTCCCTGCCATAAAACGATTCTGCTGAATTATCTTGGACGTAGTTTGAGTGCTTTATTTAAAAAAAACATCTGTTTAAATGTGACTCATTATTAGAAATAAATACTCAACGCAAATCAAAATTATTATTCAATATTTGTAAAAGGAAGCATCACTGATTACTGCACAGTGAATAAAAAAGAAAGCAGTTTTTCCTTTATCCATCTAAAGCTTGGTTATCAACGGAAAAAGAAAAAAACAGATGGCTTAGGAATAAATCAAAATTCTGCTCAGCATATACCAGAAATATAATAAACAAAGTAGTTATTCTATCAACATGTACAATTTGGACTGAAAATAAGTTCAGTAAAAAAACCGCTCGTGGAATAATTAGGTACAGGAAGTGAATCTAACTTCATAATATTGAAGGTTCGAATTATCGAGAGTTTTATACGATAACTTCGAATTATCGCGTGTTGTAGTCTGGCCAACCACAAATTTTACTTCGAAGTATTGAGAGTACCAAACCGTATGGTTATAGTTCGAAATATCAAGAGTTTTTCTAGGGGGCTGAACCATATACTTCGAATTAGCGAGAGGTTCGTATTATCGAAAGTCGACTGTATATATATATATATATATATATAGAGAAGAGAAGAGAGAGAGAGAGAGAGAGAACTAACTAACTGTAGGAATTGAAAAATGACAAGAGATAGTGAAATATTTCAAAATTTTCAAAACTTTTAGGTGCATTTCGCGAATGAAATATATATATATATATATATTTATTTAAAAGAATTTTGTTTTTCTTTTTTAAAATTTAATTAGGAGCAACGAAAGTTTTCTAGGCATAACAATCGAAAACGAATTTTTTTCGGTAGGTTTTAATATAAGTAAAGCATACTCAAGTTTAGGCTGTATATTTGATTGACACAAACGAACGATTATTTTTGATGACTTAAGCACCCATGTGGAATGTAAACAAGTGCGTAATCAATAGTTAATGAATAATCAAATATTTTCTTAAGTGTTAACAAGAACGACAAAAGGCTCATTCCACACACAAGTTCAATTACCAGAACCATATTGAGATTCCGATGCAGGAGGGAAGATACGTCTCTCAGCTCAAGCCAGCTGTAGAATTATCCCAAAGTAAAGTATACAAAACTTAGTATATGGTGTTGTAGTAATTGAAAAAATTATATTGTGCTTTGCTATATAAACATTTTCATCAAATTGCTTGATGATTTTCGTTTCTAAGCTGAAGAAAATCCCGTGCACTACAAAGAAAAAAAACTGTTTGGATAGATACAAAGAATTAGCACTACAGTTGATTTTGCTATTTAAAAGTATACTAAAAGTAGAATGATAATTAAAAAATGAATAAGTACACCTGGATATGGTAAAAACATTTTTACTTTATTTATTTAAAATTAAAAATTAACAGAATAAATAAATGGGAAAACTTTGCATTTATGAACTTATGTATAATGGGTATGTGAATGCCATATTAAAATGGCTTCACATTTTTTTTAAAAAAAGTTTTATATCAAACGCTGATTAAAAAAATATAGAGAGATTTTTGTTGAAAGAAAATCTCTCAATTTTTCATTTGAGCTTTGCTAGCCAGCGTAACTACTCTCTGGTCGAATTTACTCCTCTCTTTATAAAGCAAATACATATGGAGTAAAAGTAATTGTTCAAAAATTTTTTGCTTTTGCCGTCTTTATTAAACTTGCTTAATTTAAAATTTAATTTAAAAATGATTATTTTAATGAAGAAAATTTCATTTAAGTTTTGAAATAAATAAATGTGAGGTTATCTCTCCATATTTTATATTATATGAATGTAACATTTTTTGAGGAATATCTAATGCATTACTGTTTCATAGCTTCAAAATAAATATAATGTCAAAAAAAAATCCAAGTTTATTAATTAAAAATATGAAACGAGTGTAAAAGGTACCTTATAAATAACTATGTTTTTAATAACTTTATTAATAACTTATGTTTTTAATATTGTCATAAATAAATGTAGTTATATATACATTAGTGTGTGATTTTCTAATTTGTAAGAATATCTACTACATGATCTTAAATTATGTTTTTAATTTATAACTTATCATGGATAAGTTATGCAACTACTTTAATCTTAATTTGAATTTTTCTTTTATTACTGAAAATACATCTCCTAAATTTTTCATGTATTATTTTTTGAATCGTCATCATTCACATTATTTTTTGTTATTGTAAATCTCGTAAACTGAAGATAACATATACCAAGCATTCTCTTCAATTAAACTTTTTTTTTTAGAATGAAGTAGATACGTACTTTTTGAGGTTTTATGATTATATTTAAAAATAAATTATTTAAAAAAGAAATTTATCTCTGGTATTAAAGGTATTATTTTTTAGAAAAAAAAAAGATTTTAAACCTAAATAAATTCTTAGTTATTTAAGAATCTTTTTACGGTTGCAGAAAGAAGACATACTTTCTAAACAAGCACTTTATAATCTGTAAAAACTGTTCTCCTGCCCGCTTAACGTAATGGCAGAGAAAACAACTTGCAGATGTTTCGGAGTGAAATGAATACTTTCCTAGCAATATGTGTGTGAATAACAAAGTAAATACACTCGTAGTTGATTGCGAACGAAAATTTACTTCTAAGCTGTCTTATCTCACCTGCTTGTGATCGTTGCCATTCAAAAGGAAGGAAACTTCCTAACATTTTATTTTTATTTTATCGTGAGGACTTG
The DNA here is from genome assembly GCA_019973935.1 of Trichonephila clavipes. Taxonomy (NCBI): domain Eukaryota; kingdom Metazoa; phylum Arthropoda; class Arachnida; order Araneae; family Nephilidae; genus Trichonephila; species Trichonephila clavipes. Next base: position 332,334 of record BMAU01010592.1, on the reverse strand, counting down.
CCAATCGAGTGACCTCATTATGAATAGCATCCAGATTCCGGAGCGATGATGGTCATATTCTGCTTGACCTCGCGACGTTATTGCGCAGGAAGTAGTATTTCCTCTCGATGATCATCTTGTTTTGAAATTCGATTCACGTGGAGATGGCCAGACGCTGCTAATCAATGCCTCTCCACCCGACGGAGAATAATTTCACCTTGCTTTATATGAATGAAGTCATATATATTTTCAGAATGGAATGACATATTTTTTAAGAGTTATCAATATTTATCAGTTTGTTTTGAATGGGTAATATTCTATTAATGACTTTTTTAAAGATAGAATGCTCTTTTTAGAAGGTCGTTTGGTAAAAAAATACATCTAGAAAAACTTATTTATAATTTGTTATTCATTATCATGTTTCTTATTTTAATGATATTTAATGAAAAACATATTTTGGTATTATTGTGATAAAAATTATGTTAATTCTCGCAGAAGTAAAAGTTGGTATTTATTACGGGAGAATTTGTTTTTATAGGCAGAAAATTAGAATGAATATTTTTTAAAAAAATTTGTCCTTTTTAACAGTTAAAAGTTTAATTCCCTTATTATTAAAATTTCTCGATCTCTTTATGATATCTCGGAACGCGTAAAAGGAAACTATTAGTAAATTAATGTAGAACTGAAACAAACAAGAAAATGAGATGATATAATCTGAATTTAAGGTATCCGACTACCCTAAAACCATGATTTTTTTTTTTTTCAAAAATTGGCAAATTTTTTAATGACTTTATTTTATAGACCATTTTATTAACTTAATAACAATACCAAGTACTTTATTTTCCCTCCACTAGAACAAAAACTACAAGCGTTTTAGTAAAAGCAAATGCCATAACTTTACACAAGATGTCAAACTTTAAAATGCGTTTTACTCGAAATGTGTTTTTTTTCGAAAAACTCAAACAGGGACCGCGATTGCTCAAAAGTTTTGAAAATAATTAGATGAAATTTTTTGCTTATGTTCTGCATAACAGTAGAAGTGTTTTTGATCTTCAGATTTATCAATAACCGTTTTATTTCAAAATTTGCAGTTCTTTATATGAATATAGTCAATGTTTTTAAGCAATTTCGTATAATGACTTAGATAAAATGCTCTAGTTTTTGTAAAAATTAAAATATCTCTTATACTGAAGGTTATTTCAAACATGAATAACAAAGTAACGCATTAAAATTGAAAAATTGAGAATTTGTCCATAAAATATTTGTGTACAGAGCGGGCCCCGTTTATGTAATTTTTCGTACATTTTTACTAGTTTTTTCCCATTTTAATAATAATAATTTTTTTTTCTTTTACCAATTTTAGAATTTTTTCCTTAAAATATACTAAATAAATATAAAAATCACAAAAAGATCTCCATATCTCCTTTTTTTCAAAAAAAAGTTGTCGCAAGTAGTCGGATACCTTAATTCATAGCTAACTTATTTACTATGAACTCATTATTTTACTACCCCTTTAACATCCACCGTGTATAAGGGGTCTCTGCACGTTCTGTCGAGGCCCAATGTCCTTCCTTTGGTGTGGCGTTTTAATTTGAAGAAGGGAGTGCCAGCTCAGGTGTTGTTCTCGCCACTTCATCGAAATTCAAAATTACGAGGTAGTTCGCCAATAGAACTTGTGTAGATTTATAGTGTGACGTTAATATAATTTATACCGTAAAATCCGGCGTATAACGCGCACCTGTACTTTCAAGATCCATCTTTTTTAATTTTTAGATTTATTCGCCATATAACGCGCAACCCCTTTTTTGTACGAAGAAATCTGAAATGTTTGCATGCATTGCTTTTATGTTTTAGTCATTAATTCGAGGTATTATCCCCGACTTATGAAAAATAGTATACTTCTAGAACTGCAACTTGTAGTAACAGGGTTGATGGATGAAGGAAAGCAGATGAGCTTGGATATGCCATTACTCTTGTGAGAATCCCCCTGGATTCCACCTTGTATATCAAGATTGATTTGAGGCAAAGAACGACCAGGAGACATTTTTACAATAACAAATTGAATTTATTCACTTGAATCAATTATCAACCTTGTGACAAATCTATACGGAACTTTATCACTAACCTTCTGAGTCGACCTTTTTTAGGGAAATTTAATTCCCTACCTATTTCCAATCAACTCCAAAAAGCGGACAGGATTCCTTGTTATGCAGATTAGATAAAGTATTTAAGTCAAACGAAATAGTAAAGTTAGAGCAGTAGGAGATAGATATTGAAGCATAAAATTATAGTGAATTTGAATCGAAGATTTCTTGTTGGAGATAAATTTAATCTCAAGAAGAGTTGAGATTCTGTTGGTAATTATAGATTTATAATTAAAGTCTCATTAAAGTTTTAAGAGTGAGATTAAAGTTAAATGTTCAATGAGAACATTATTAAATATAATTCTGGGATCTCTTATCGTGGTAATCTCTGCGCGATCGTTATTTAATAAATTAATTAATTGGATCATTAATTAATTAAGTTAATTTAAAGGATATTACCTTTAAAATCTCATAATACTAGTTAGATAAATTTGTTAATAAGTCTTTGAATCTATTTGGATAAGATAACCAAATAAAGAAAGTTGTTTATAAAAATGGCTACTGGTTCTTACATGACTCCTATTTATTCTCGTTCTCAAAGTGAGGTCCTAGGAGACCTTCACAACCTTCTAATTACAAAGATTAATAGATATGTCTACGTCAATGGGATTGAACCTTACTATTATATTAAATCACGAAATATGATGCTAATCAACTATTAACTCAATATCGAACGGGATTACCGGAATAAGAGGATCGAGAGATACACGTAATTTGAATATTATTAGCATTCGTTAAATTACCACTAACTTTATTATATATTTACTCTTAGAAGCTGATAATCTAGATTTAAATCTCATCTTCCTTTCAATACCTCACTCTCTCCAATTGCAGACCACTGCCAAATGATCAACGAGCCGCTAATCGCTCAATTAACTTGAATAGCTTTAGAACACTTTTCACCTATCTCTGGGCGTAATTGCCTGCTGTTAACTTACAACATTCTCCTTAAATACTTGAACTAGTTTGAATATCCCGGTTTCTTCTTTTTTAGAGCTGGTTGGAATTATACGCGAATTCATAATCCCCAAAGACGCCTAAGAGTATTAGTGAAAAAGTGCCGTACAGATTCGTCATACTCTTTCAACTAAAACTTCGTTGGGAGTAGTGCATTTAGTTCTAATTGTCAGAGAAATAATTTATGTCAATATTTTTAAGTTCAGATTATATATATGTAGGATTTTCCTTTGAAACATTTGTTAAAAGGTTGAGTCATATCCTTTTCAGAGGACCATAAATCTCAATTTTATTTATTACTGCATTCCGAAGCAGCGCCATCTAGTGAGCTTTCGTAGCTCCGGCTTGAATCATTTTTCGGCAGAGGCCTACTAACCACTGCTTGTTCAACACGTCACGTCTTTACCGCATTTTCGCGCCCTGCGCGGCACCACCAGTCCTAACGTCCAATAATGAGAAAGGTTTATTTACCCGTCTTCTAAAGGTATAACTCAACTTTTAATTAACCTAATTCCTGCATTTCTTTCTCTTTGTAAATATCCCCTTTTGTAAATATTTCCCTTTAACTTTAAATAAATTCTTTTTTACTTAAATGAAGTATCTGTGTTTAAATGACTTTGATTCACACAATTAATTCATCACTCACCCTTAAATACTTACCCCTAGACAAGCCACCTCGCCAATCTAAAATCCCGCCTTCTGAAGAGTCTGATTTTTATTCGAAGATTTATTCGGACTCCCACATATATATATAGTAGTCTTTTATCCTGTTGTATCTGGCAATGAAAAAAATATCGTATGATGGATTTAATGAGTTGACTTAGAACTGTAGAACCTGATAGGGAAATAAAAATATAATAACTAAGGGAGTGGAATAAAGATGTTCAATATTTTCACCTTCTGAAATGAATGTAAATTTATTTTACTTTAAATATATTTTAATGATCGTGCTATAGTTAACACCATAAACTCTTTTAGTTCATAAGGCAAGTGGTTTCTTTTAAACAGTGTTTCAATGCAAGTAGAAGTAATTTTTTTATGCTCATCTCTTTTAGTAATTTTTAAAGCTATCGTTTTTATACACGGCGTATAACACGCACCCTTAAGCTATCCGACTACGTTCAGAACCGTGATTTTACAAAAGCGCATAAATGGATAATTTTCATGATATTTAGTACCACTTAGATTAGAATACATGTATTAAATTGTTTTAAGGACATTTTGACAAAAAATAATTACTTAAATACAGTATTTCGGCAAAAAATTATCTTAGAATAACCTTTTTTCAAAATGTTCTCCTTTTGTGAAAAATGCTTCTATTGTAATATTATTCCGCCTGTATATAGCTCAGACCTCTGTACAGAGGCTCAACTATGATCTTTGAAAAATTCACCTTATTTTCAGAGTTACAACCCATTGAAATAATTATCGGCGTTTTTTTCTTAAAATTTCTCCCCCTCTGTTGTCATAAAACATTGATAAACTCACTTCTAAGCTATATATTTCAAAAATTCTAGTTGAGCATCTGTACAGAGGTTTGAGCTATATACAGGCAAAATATTATAATAGAAGCATTTTTCTCAAAAGGAGAATATTCTGAAAATGGGTTATTCTATGTTCATTTTTTGCCAAAATATTGTACTTAAATAATTTATTATTGTAATATTATTAAAACAATTTTATATACATTTTCTAATCTAAGTGACACTAAATATCGTAAATATTAGCCATTTATTCGCTTTTGCAAAGTCACGGATACCAACGTAGTCGGATACCTTAAATTTCGATCTTATTTTTTTGTGTTAAAAGTGCGCGTTATACGCCGGATTTTACGGTACTCACTCGTCGTCCACGGTAACTTATTGATCGTAGTCGTGAGTTCGAGTCCTGTTTACATCGGTTGACAGTCTAGTTGATTATGCTGTCTAGTGTTAAGGTGGTGAGTAGTTAAGGCCAAGAAGATGCTACTCAAATATTGTGATTATCGTCGGACTGATGAGTTATCCATTCTGTCACTATTAGTCCTACTGTAACATTATCCATAATGATGTTACATGATACCAACCCAAATTATTTGGTTGAGCAATTTTGTCTCATAGATTATCTTTCAAGATGTAAAAGGTGTCTCGACAACCGAACTCCATTCCGATTAATAGATAGTGGCTGCTGTAGCCTATTGGTCATGGTCACGAACTCGCGGTCATCAAGTCGTGGGTTCGAGTCCTTAAGTCATTGAAAACCCGCCGGGTTTAGGGGCTGATGATAGTTAATCTGTCCAGGCACATGTTAAATCTCACGTGGGCGTAGTATGGAAGTTAGAAGAGTGGGATTCCCTCTTATGTCATGTCCTCGTCACTTGACCTCGGTTCAAAATTGCGAGGTCAACTTGTGTAGCTTTTGAGTGCGACGTCAATTAACACTCAATAATTAATATGCCAGGTACCTCGTTTAGAGGAGTTGTGTTGTTCTTTTTGTGAAATTACTTCCACTCTGGTATCTTGGGACAGCACATTTATTAATAAACAAATAAGAAAAACGATCACGAGTGCGGCACACAGCAAGTCTGACCCAAAAGCACACAGCGACCGGTCAGTTAGTGAACCCCGAAGAAGGAATGCGCGGGAGTGAAGCGTGAAAAACGCGCGTGGGCGGGTCACACAGTTATCCTTCCGCCAGAAAAAATAGTTCACTCGCTTCACTCCAACAAGTTGATACACTTTAAATTTATCAAGGATGAAAGTTCTCGCGTTGGCATGGTATGGAAGTTTAAAAAATGGAGTGCCAGTGAAGGTATTATCGTTTGACAAAAGGCTCCAAACTGCGTGTTATGCTGCCAATAGCCCCCGTGTAGCTCCAGAATAAGATGTTGATTAATTTAAATTAATGACCTATATAGATTGTAGTTTCTGACTATTGTTTGGCGGTAGATTCTTTAAGAGTTGGCGATGTTCCTTCACCTGCAGGGGAAGGGTTACTGTGTTTTGAGGAAAGGGTTTTTTGACCCCGGAGAATTCTGTCAGGGAAGAGAAAAAGTCCTTTGTTTTTTGAAAGCGCGGGGCACTGAACTGTTTTGGGGTGAAGGAAATTGAATTTCTTCAGAGAGATCGACTACCGGGCGTGGTCTGGCATAATAAGAGATAGTCATTTGGGAGTTTTTAACGAGACGGACATTGTAGTTTGATTGTAGTGATAACCCAGATAATTGTATTTAATCAAGATAAATTTTGTGTAGTAGTTGATTGTATGGAGAAGTATTTAAGAAGGTAATAAAGTTATTACATGTGTGACGAATCTTTACGGAACCTTTCCACCAATATTCTTAGGCGTCTTTGGGGATTGTAAATTCGCGTATATTTCCAATCACCTCTAAAAGAAGATGAGATCTGTAAAGTAGATAAGGTATTTAAGGAGAGCATTGTAAGTTAGCGGAGAAGAAGGCTATTGAGCCAGCAGCAGTAGTGACAAGATTTATAGGATTCAAATGTATTACGATACTGGAGCATTGCTGTTATCATTCAGCGAAGGAGCCTTAGGAGGTTAATATACCTGAAGAGATCATAAGTACCACAGGTGATATATTTTAGATTAGTACCGCTTATCACAAGCGTTAGTTTAATAAAATTAGTTCAAGTTTAATGAAAGTTTATAATTCAAGTTGCGTGTATTCCTCAGACCTCCTATTCCGGTAAACCCTTTTGATATTGCGCGTAGTTATTGATTAATTTCATATTTCGTAATTTAATTTAATATTAAAGGTAAATCCCTTTCATTTGACGTAGACATATAGCTTACTATTTGTCATTAGAATTTTGATATTTGAACCAAGTGAATAAATATAAGTTATTATATACAAATGGCGTCTGGTCATTCTTTGCCTCAAATTAATCTTAGTGTCCAGAGTGGAACTCAGGGGGTTCCCACACATGAATGTTTTTATTTCTTCTTTTTCTCCTTAAGCTTATTAATGGTAAAAGCAGATTATTTTTTGTTCTGATTATACTTTAGAATTGTATTCAATAGAAATTAAACTTTTCTTCATTTCGACAGCACTTGCCGCATCAAGGGGACAGCCAAATTTGAATTCGAATGCGAACAAAATGTCTGTCTTGTGAGACAAGAACTCCTGACTGGTATTAACGACGCTAGACAAGGGTAAAAAAAAATTTCATATCATAATCCTTTCCTTCTTGGAATATCAAAATATAAAATAACTCACTCTGTGCATTAAATTGCTTTTTTTTTTTGAATTTTTAAATTTGGAGTATGGTTGTTTGAATATTAACGATAACATAATTTTTTCAAATCCCAGATGGAAAGCCAGCAACTATTCGTTCCTTTGGGGAAAGACACTAGAAGAAGGCATCCAATATCGCCTTGGTACATTCAAACCACTCCGTCCGGTATGATTGTTATTGATCTTCCCCCCTAAAGTATGAAATTTCAATCTATGTAAAACTTTTTAAATCATACCAGCGGTAAATAATTATTGTGTTTTTAGATATATAATTACCATTTAGTTTTATAAATTGATGTAAAATAGTCTAAAAATTCATGCTTCGAAATGTTCGTTTTATATTTTATTTTACTCTAGATATGAATAATTTTTGAAATGAAAATTTACAAAAGGATAATATTGTAGCCATTTTCATACGTTTTTGCAAAACAACTAAATTTGGTTTCAAAAAACGAGCTGACGTTCTGAGTATCACAAAAGAATAGTAAACTTTTTTAGAATAATTGCCTTTATTGTTTAATATTTTCTGGGATTCCAGCATGCAAATTAAAAATAACTTTTGAAAGGGAATGCGAACACTGTTCATGACGGAGTTCCAGATTCTTTTTAGGTAACACAAGATATTCTTTTACAGTAATATATTAGGTTGTGGAAAAAAAATCCATTATTTTTGCATGAAATTCAAAACTTTATTTAACATGCTTCGGATTGTCCGATTTGGGTCAAATATCTACCGTTTTGTTGTATAATTTGTTGCCATTTTAAAGGTAGCATCATATTGCCTCTCTCATTGAAGTCTTGGCCTTTCTTGGTGGAAAAACTCTAGTAATCGATTTTCACAATCTTCTCTTGATCCCAATTTCTTATCACTCTGGAAGTTTTGCAATGCAAGAAAAAGGTAGTAATCGTTTGGTGCCAGGTCCGGACTATATGGTGGATGCATTAAAACTTTCGAATCAAGCTCCCAGAGATCATGGCAAGTCGCTACAGACGTGTGTGCCCTGGCGTTGTCCAGATGGAAAACAACACCTCTTCTGTTCGCCAATTCTGTCCGTTTCTGGTCAGTCACTAGATTCAAACGGTCCATTTGTTGACAGTAGATATCTGAATTTAGTGTTTGGCCCTACGGAAGCAACTCATAATAAAGGATTCCTTTCCAGTCCCACCAAATACACAGTAGAACCTTCCTGGATGTTAGTCCGCGTTTGATCACCGTTTGAGCTGCTTCACCGCGCTTTGACCACGATCGTTTTCGCACAATATTGTCATATGTGACCCATTTCTCATCCCCAGTCACCATCCGCTTAAGAAATGGGTCAATTTCGTTCCGTTTGACCAGGGCTTCGCTGATGGAAATTCGATCCATCATGTTTTTTGGTGTTAATTGTGGCACCCAAACATGGAGCTTCTTTTTTAATCCAACTTTTCTCAAATGGCTTAAAACTGTTTTATGGTCAATTTTTAGTTCCTGGGAGATGCTACGACTGCTAACATGCCGGTCAACTTTCATTATTTCTGGTGGCCGCGGTAGCCGAGTGGTCTAGGTATTGGATCGTGGCTTGCCTTGTCACGAGTTCGAGCCCAGTACTACTGAAGACCCTTCATGTAGATGCACGTTAAATCTGTCGAGAGCTGAAACATCCTCCCGTTGGTGTGGTAATTAGGAGAGGGGGGTGCCAACTCAGTTGTCCACGTCACTTGACCATGGTTCAAAATTACGTGATCCGTCGCCGAAAGCCCTCGTGTGGCTGAACAGTGCGATGTTAATATTCAATCAATCAATAAATCGATTATTTCTGCGATTTTATCGACATTTTCGAGGACATGCGCGGGGCAACTTTAACATCAAAAATGCCTGAACGGAATCGACGAAACCAAAATTGCACGTAACTAGCTGTTACAGTATCAGCATCATAAACACCATTCTCAATTTCAGCCACCTGGCTTGCATTTTCGCCTTTATCAAAGAAAAACTGTAAAATGTACCAAATTTTCTCTTTGTTGACTTCCATTTTTAACATCCTGTAACTCACAACTGAATGGACCAAACAGAAAACAACAAATAATTTTTTTTAAGTGAAATGTTACCTTGACAACGAGCATAAATTTGAATTTGTTTGATCGATACTTCACTTAACAAAGGCATAGAAGTTTTAAAACACATAAATCACTCAGAATGTGAAATATTTTCTTGTAATTGAGAAATAGTTATGGAATGTACAATTATTCATTTTTTTATGTAATGCGTTAAAAATGCATCTGAAGTAAAACATTTATCAGTTAAGAAATGAAGCTAGTGTAATGTGATTCGGTTCACGTATTTTGCAGATTTTCAAGGACACATATTAATTTTTCCTGCCTGCAGAAACTGTCAGTAACCAACAAACCGCCAATAAGTGTAAGTGGTAACAGAAAACTTGAACAATGCTACTATCGACCAGAAGACCAACATGGGGGAAAAACCAGAATTCAGTCCAGAGATGAGATAGAATGCGCCATCACGAAATAATTTTCGTTACCTTCCGTACTAAGCCGTCGGCCAATCTGACCAAATAAAGAAAACGTTGCCAATTCAAAATATGTCGCCAAAAGCTGTCATCGTTTTTATTACAGTGTTCCAAGATTCGTGGGAACGGTTTTCTACATTTGGCGATGTCGTTTGATTTGAAGAAATTGGTCAACGGTATAATACGTAGGAACCGAATTTTTTTCCGGCGCTGCTTCTTGAAATGACAAAATGTTGTTGTTGTCATGTCCTTCGCGAAGGGAAGGAATGAAAGTTGCCAGAGCCTGAGACAGAGGTTGGACTTCTTTACGATAGATGGCGACACCACCGATCTCCACCTCACCAATTTAGGGATGGAATTGGAGGGGAAAGGAATATTCTCCAGCCCCCTGCACCCGCGGTTTCTGCTGCGACCGCCCATTCGGACCCACTGATTTAACGAGAACGTACTCCGTGTGTACTCGGAGGGTATTTGGTGGCATCGAAACCAGGCCTTCTGGTCTGGAGTCCGATGCTCTCACCACTAGGCTACCTACGACCCTAAATGATAGAATCATTGATAGAAGTGTATGAGATTCTCAATAGGACTGGTTTGAAGGAAACGTAAAACCATTTCATCGTAATATGAATATTATGAATAAATGTTGTATATTTGTTTAACATATATATATCATAAATGGCTCATTGAAGCTTCGTACAATGCTGGTGATATATGTGCATGATTGACAAATAGGGGGAGGGAGAATTGTGCAGAGATTGGAAAAATTTATAATTTTATTTATCGTATGACCGCGTTGCTTGAAAATCGCAATGATTAGGCTGAAATTTCTCAAATACTAAACTATTTCTCTTGCAGACAATGGAGATGACCGAAATCCATCAGATCACGAACGGACCTCTGCCGGCATCATTCGATTCTCGCCAAAAATGGCGAAATCTCATCACTCCTATTCGAGATCAGGGGATTGCGGATCCTCTTGGGCATTTTCATCTGCAGGTAGATTGAAACACATTCTTTGATCATTGAAAAAAGTATAGGTGCTTCCACTAAAGACCCGCCGTGTAGAGAGGTGAAAGCATTTTAAATCTATCGAAGCTCCAAGTCCTCGCGCTGGTGTTGAATGAAAGTTTGGAGAGGGGGTTGTCAGCTCAGGTATCATCCTCGTCGCTTGCTCGAGGTTAAAAGTTATGAAGAACGTCACAAAAAAGCCATTGTGTTGCTTTAGTATACGATGTAAAAAGAAAAAAATATATTCCAATCAAGTATAAACGCGAAAGTATATTACACTTGTAACGAATTTTTAAAAAGTAATGAAATCGTGGGACAGTTATTAAATTAGATAACTATAATTAAGAAATGACGATTGTTATTGATCGATCTTGTATTTGAGTTTTTATTTAGAGGTGGGGGCACATATTAAAACAATTTTTAAGATTTTTTTTAAATTTTAGATAGTGTATGAAAATATTTTTCATCGTTTGAGTTTCATTGCCAAATTTTAATGTTTTTTTTCGACGTCCACCTTATTTGGTAAATTGTATAGAAATGTACAAAAACTCATGTTTGTACCGCAAACTTGTCATATAGCTCTCTTAATTGCATTCGAAATAATATCAATATGCAAAAGAAAATTCATTGCCGAAAATCTACATAATTTGGTATCCTTGTGCTATACTTGTATAATACAATATTATATTTCCTCGATTCTCCTTTACTTAAGCTTTTCACCAAATCAGATGAATGGGAAGACGTTTTCTTTTAAATTCAAGCAGTGTTGTAGAAGTGACTGAGATGATGAAATGGAGATTTGAAAATCCCACCGATGTGGTCAAAAAGTAATATGCATCTGAAGGAAGGATTCGTTCTGAGCACCTTCTGTGTCGAAAACGAGTATTTTAGCCATCACGCAAAAGATCATTGTCGCGTATTGGCTATTACTGGTTTATATCGGTATCACACCGCCACACTACCCCATGCCAGTAATTCGGCGAATAGGCGAACGAACGATACCATATTCGTGGCGAGTGTGTGAGCAGTTGCGTCATTCGTGCGTGACGGCTTGTGAGTTGCGTCATGTGTGAGACGGCTTTGTGGGTTGTGTCATTTGTGTAACGGCTTAATTGCATTATGTGTCTGACGGCTTGGTTGCTTTTGCGGGGGATAGATGGCTTCACGACTGCTGCACGTGAAAGGTCCGATTCTCTTTGCGCGGCCAAGGTCACCAATGAAGGAAGATTCGATCTGAAAACCTTTTGTTCCGTAAGCGAGTACTTAAGCGATCACGCCAAAACGATCGACGTCGCGTGTTGGGTTTTACTGGTTTATATCGATATCACACCACCACACATCTATACTACCATATGCAAAATTATAGGGGGCAAAGAGAAAGAACATGATTTGGAAGTGCAGTTTAAAATGCTTAAAATTTTAAATTGAGTGACTATCATTAAAATACTAGATAGCATTCCTTTAAAACATTAAAAATGACATTCCTTGTTTTTAGCCCTAGCATCCGACAGATTGGCCATCGAATCCTTGGGCATGGAAAAAAGGAGCTTTCCCCCCAACACTTACTCTCTTGCCAAAAGAGAGGACAGAGAGCTTGTAGGGGTGGACATCTTGACAAGGCATGGTACTTCATGAGGAAGAAAGGGTAAGGATAACTTCCTTTAAAAACCTCTAATCTCAATAAAAAGTATTTAATTTAATTGTAATTGAGTAATATTACAAATTAACTCTTAATTCGAACACTTAATGCGAAAATTCTTTTAACACATTCTAAATAAAAACAATTTCATTATCATTTTTTAATAACTTCTTAAAGTATTGTCCGAGCATGTGGAGTTGCAAACATCTGCTATTCTTGTGGAATTTAACTTTGTCGGAGATTAGAACCCGTGCCCTATGGCTTCGAAGCCACGTAACATACCACTAGACAAAAGTGATCACTTCTGTCCGGAGGCTGTTACCGGCTTATTTAGATACCGCCACAGTACTCCCCACCAGTGAGTCGGTTGATAGGCGAACGAAGGATATAGCTGCTTTGGCGAGCGTGTGAGTTGTTAGTGTTGCGTCAAGTGAGTCTGAAGACTTTGCTGTATCAAGTGAATTTTGACGAGTTATTGGCTGCACTTTTTTGCGGATAGATGGCGCCACGACAGTTCAGGAGGTTTCTTTGTTCAGCCAGGGTCACCAATGAAGTGGTGTGCTTATCCGGAGGACAGAACTCATAACCTATGGCTTCGTAGCCAAGTAACATACCCCTACACAAAAGTGATCACTTCTGTCGGCTAATTCAGATACCGCCTCAATTTATAATAATACCTCTGATGTATATAATTTGTTCTTGGGATATGCAGAATAATTTAAGTTGATTAGAGAAGTTATAGCTTGATGGCAGTTGGTTGTGAGTTTGCTGTTGAAGATATCTGTGGAGAGCAAGGGGGGATTGGGGTACATAATATTTACAATTGAGTCCAGTGATGCAATGGAGAATATTTGGTCTCACCTGCAAAGTCGGGTTTGGAGCCCCAAACTATACTTGGCATCAGTCAGGCTTTCGGGCCCCCTGTGGTATAGGGATGTGCGTTACATGACTGATTTGAGTCTGACATGGTGAAATCTTGAAGTAAAAAAAAAAAGTTGTATCCATATTATTAAATCATTATTCAAAACTATGAGATCAGTCATCAAGTAAAATACATGCTTTATGTAGACATCACTCTACCCAAAAGAAGTCCATTTGAGGTCTTGCATTTTTTATTTCTTTCATGAACAGTGGATGTCTATGGAAATGAGTGACTGCATGGGAATTAAAATTATTTGTAATTGATATGCTGCACAGTATACAGCAAAATACATCTCATATACATCTAGGCAAGATATTCCTTGCCACACCACTGGTCAGGTTGCTGGTATAGTCTTTGTAAAAATGTCAAATTAAAGCAATTTAATTTATAAGGTATATAAAAAGTAAGGAAATTATCCATGAATCACACACACACAACAAAGAGATGCCTAGAAAAATGCTAATCTAATCAATTTGCCATTTTCTTCCAGTATTACTACAACATCATGCTTCCCATACCTAGGAAAGGAAGACGTGAAATGTCCTTTCCTGAATGGAAATAAGGGGAAGAAGGTTCGATGTCCAACAGGAACTGAAGACGAAGTGTATTATTCCACCCCGCCTTATCGCGTAGGACCCAAAGTAAGGAAAATAATAGACAAAAATAAATATTTTTCACTTTTGAAACAATCGTGCTTTCTTTTTTCTTCCCCAAGAAAACACAGGTGTTTTAGATACTATTCAATACAAAAAAAAATAATCCTTTTCTAAAGTTGCAATTATTTTATCTGATATTTAAATGAGCGATTCCTCAGTTTTAAATTCATATAAAAGAAATTAAGTTAAAAAAAAATAGTTTTAAAGCAAAAAGGGGTGGGGGAGATTTTTAGTTCTATTTATTTTATTTTCTATGGTTAAATTGATATTATTTCACTTTTTTCAGGAAGAGGAAATACAGAGAGAAATATACTTCAATGGTCCAGTGCAAGGTAAGAACAATTTAACGGGCAAATATTTTTTCTCTTTTTATAATGTATTGTTATAGAATTACCTTCCTTAGTTTTTTCTTGTTCATAGATTTCTGAATAGTAAAGTCCATAACAGAATTTAAATCTCTCATCTTCATTTATTAAAATAAAAATCAAAAATGTTTTCAATGAAAGGGTAGATACCAATTCAGGTAACATCCTCATCATAGGTTATAAATTACAAGGACTGGTGCTTGTAGAATAACAAATTCAAATTAACAAATTTTAGAAAAGAGCTTTTTATCAAATATATACAGTTAAAAAAGTGATTTTTGCTTATTGAAGTGCAGGAAATGAAATATGGTATATATTTTATGCAAGAAAAAAATTAAAACTTTTGAGTGAAGTTGTGCCAAGGGCATCTTAAGGCATGGGCCAACAGGACCTGGGCTTCACCCTCGTTGGGGCCTGGTTTCGTTCTCAACTCTGTCTTAATAAGATCATAATTTTAAAGTGGTCAAACATTATTCCCGTACATATTCTCCAAAAAACAGGGAATTTCAAACAGCTTGCCAACTGGCAAGACTGTATTATTAAGTGATGACCATTGTCCATGTCTAGGCCTAATACCATAAACAATCATTCAACTCATTTAGTTGAAATGCGGCCATTGGTCAAGCCTGTTTTTGAGATTTGCGAGTCATGCATGTTTATTTGTTTCAAATTATCGTTTGAACAAGTATTTGACAATGCATGTATATACTGTCAACTTTTACAGATCTCGGGTAAGGCCTACTTTTGCATGGGGGCCTAGGGTCTCAAAAATCTTAAGATTTCTGTGGGCTAAGGGCCTTGAAGAGTCTTAAGACGTCCCTGAGTAGTGTACCAAAATTAAAACACAATGCTTTTCATACAGTTGTGGAGTTGAAAATATGGACAGATAATCCTTCATTTTTTTATAGTTAAAAAACAAAATATGACAAGAGGAAATATGCAGAATGAGTACAATAGCAGGTATTTATTTTTGACTAAAAATCTAATAGATTTGAAGTTAATTAGATTAATTTGTTGAACGAATCGAGCATTTAAATGATTATTTAACTGAATGAGGAAAAATCCATTTTTTCATCTTCTAGTAAAATTTCAATTCATGAAAATCGTGCTCATTCACCATTTTAGTGACTTATAGAAATATCTCATGAAAATAGAAAATGTTTTTATTTTGCAAATAATTATTTAATATTCTCAAATATTAGCATTCAAATGAATATGAGATCTAAGTGGAAATACAATATCGCTACTTACTGTATTTGCATGAAGCCTTTTAATACATGTACTTTTCTAACACAATGATTTTACACAACAGTCATCTATATCAAAAAAATATATTAAAAATGCATTCTTTGACATTAAAAAAAGCAAACACGATCTTTATTTGAAATAACCATATACATGAAAATTAGTATTTAGATTGTCATAAAGTAGTGGTCTTCAAATTTTTTCATTGCACGGAGCCCTTAGTACTATAAACTACTTTCTTGGGAGCCTCATTCCCATATGCGCATTTAAAAGAATATATCTTAAGATAATATTAAGTGTAGATCACACACAAAACATGTTACATAGGTACTTTTTATGAAGTCAATTAACACAAAGTATTATTTATTAAAAATTTTAATATTTATTCATTAATACTTATTTGTTACTCAAGTATATTGCCTACCCATATTTAGTAACTAAGACATATGCTTATATTTTTTTACACAAACTGCATAGATTTAGGTTTATTGAAATTATCTGCAGTCGCTCTTTTCATATTTTGCATTTAATTTCCTTTTATATTTTATTTTTGTAATGACTCACTTGGAGAGAAATATTTTTCACTTAAATACATAGTTCTGACAGTGGAATTAAAATATTTATGTTGTTTTAGAAATCCTGTGGTATTCTGCACGAATTTGCAACATAAAAATTAGCTTTTGCTTAAATTTAGATGTTAACATGGAGTCTGTTGCTATGTTTATAAGCTGTTCCTTCTCCATTATAGGTGATTTTTTTCTACAATTGAAAAAAGGTTAATATTCCATTAGAAAACAATTTGGTGAAGCAAAACATTGTACTAATGAGCATAAAATTTTGTGGAACATGGGTTAGTAAGCAATAGAATAAAAGAACCTTTTTTAATATTTTGTTACATTATAAATAAGTGTTACAAATAAAATTTTCAATTTTAATGACTGGGATGAGCTTAGATACTTGTGATTAAAAGAACTTCATAGAAAACGAGAATCCATTTTGCATGTACATTTAAAATTTTCCAATTTTTTCCCCCTGACTTGTGGAACCCTTGGGTATGCTTCATGGAACACAGTTTGAAGACCACTGCCAAGAATAGCCAGCATTAGTGGACTGAAGCGATAGAATAATAATCATATTTGAAGAAAAGGATGAACATTATTTCTAATTTTTCATATTAAATGAATATAATTGCAATAGGTTATGAAGAGATTTTTTAAATGTCCTTAATAATTTTTCACAACCATAAAATGTTTAATTCAATTAATATATGCTCTTTTTCAGCCACATTCAAAGTGAATTCCGATTTCTTCTTATACAAAAGTGGTGTTTATCACCACATTGAGTCCTTAACTGCAGGTTTACCTCAACCTTTCCGACAGAGTAATTACCACTCCATTAGAATAATTGGGTGAGCGGAATTTTTATTTCTTAGTACTTCAGATTTAAGTATTTTTAATTATGAAGATAGAAGTTTCTTTTTGTACCGCAACTTGAAATTTTTGATGGTAATAAATAAATCAACATAGATTTAATGGATAAAATTTTTTATAATATTAGCCATTCATTAAAAGATTTACTAATATAAAGTGCCTGAATATTTCAATATACTAACTCATAGTTAGGTAGATTATATATTAAAGAACACTAAATATAAAATAAAACTAATCTTGTGTGATTATAGCCAATTTCAAAAATCTTATTTTAAAGCTTGAAAAATATATGCTCAAAATAAAAAATGATATTAACCTGAAAAATCAAACTAAGTTTCTTTCCATCTACTAGCAAAGGCAAGGTTAACAATTTACTTGGTAGCACTGAATATGTTTTGTCCTTTAAAATGAACAATTGTGGTCTTTTGATACGTTACTTTTGTTGTATTTAATATATTTTTCATTAAAGATGAAGTAATAATTTATCACACAGAAAATAGCAAGTGAGATCAGTAGTATTAAATTTCTTGCTCAAAATAGTTGAATTAACTTGCATGTTATTTAATACACTAATTAGATATGAGAAGAAAAATATTTTTGTGTGGTAATTGACATAAATAATGACACATATGTATTTCAACAGATGGGGAGAAGAAGTAATAGATAACAAAAGGCTGAGATACTGGGTAAGCTTTATGCTAATATTTATCTTTTTAAAATTTCTGAAACATTTCATTAATTTGTGAATTTACGAATTCTTCTAAACTTTAAGACAAGTTCTCTTGAAGTGTTCAATAAATTTTAGGCGAAGTATACTCAACAAAATTTTAATAATCATACATAAAAAACAGGTTTTTCAGTTTCATGTGTATTTTGCAATGTACATATCTTAGTTTCATTAACAAGTTGAGTAAAATTAAAAGTTTTGCAACATCATTAATTGAATATATGACTCGGTATTGTTTGGGAACCAATTAAATAATTTCTTTAATTACTTATAGTAATGATTCAATATTTGTATAAATGTAAACTTCTACCAGTCTTTTTCTATAACTTACCAACTATTCGTTTATCACGTAATAAAAAGTAGGGAAAAAATTATTTTATTACAAATTTAGAAAACTCTTAACTTTTTCTGTTGCAGTTGTGTGCTAATTCCTGGGGAGAAGGATGGGGTGAACAAGGATATTTCAAGATAATAAGAGGTCAAGATGAATGTGACATTGAGATGTTTGTTGTTGGTGTGTGGGCACACACTGAAATGAATGGTTTTTAGTATTAATTCAATCATCTGTAAATACCCAGACTTCTGTTATAACAGCTAGGTTTTATTTTTTATTATAAAGTTAAGTGCATTCATTTCTGTTGTGTAATAATTGTCCTCATAGTTAAAATAAAGTGCCTGGCTTTCAATGTGTTTAAATTAGTTTCTTTTGTATAAATTTCATGACAGAACTCAAGATGTTTTAATATATTTTGCAAAATAATTATTAGAAATACTATATTGAAGTTTGACAAACCAAGTTACTGAATCAAGTAAAACAGCATATGGAGTCAAGCCTTACAGCTTTAGAAAATGAAATTCTATAAAATGTGACAAATATACACTTACCCTATATATTTGAATCTAAGCCACACCCTAAATTCTCAACACTTTTTTGTGAAAAAAAGGTTTATCGATATTTACAAAATTAAACGCATGAATTTGTAATTGTTCCAAACATCAGTATAATGTTTAGTTTCCCTCATCTATTCTAAGCCACACACGATATGCTTAGACTTTAATATCTTTGTAAGTAAATGAGAAAGGCATATAGAAAAGATACAGAATCATATATATAGAAGATAAAATGCTTTATTATAAATGCAACAGGAAGGTATTGCAACACATTCTTCGTACAGAATATCTTGGAACTGTTAAATGTTCTCTTTTCAGAACAATAAAGAATTTTATCACAATTCATAGAATATTTATCTATTTCAACATTATTAAAATTAAAGCTTGGAATTACTACATGAATAATTATTTCCATAAATACTAGTTTTGTAATTAGACAATAAGTGTAAGTTAGATATAGATCAGATATGTAATCTTTCTCTCTCCTTATATACGATTTTATTTACAAACATTACTTCAATATCAATAAAATAATTCTTTCAATTATGGACAACAATGGTACATACAAACATCTAAATGACATTTGGAATTATTCAACAATACTGATTGTACGTAAAATATATCAAAAGCAAAAGATATTTTCCAAGTAACAAAGTATCTGAATATACAAAATTATGAGAATTCAGTTAAAAATCAAACTTGTATACGATTAACACAATTTAAGTCTATTCAAAGCATGGATATACATATTAAAAAGTATTTTGTAACAAAACATCACATACTAGTATAGAAATGAACACTTGTTTTAATCATTATAATCAAATCTAAGTAGAAAGAAAATCAAAAGTTCATGAACAAATGTTGGATATGTTTTTACTTATTTCAAAATTGCTTAGTAAAACACCATGTATTAAAATCTCTTGTTGGATGGTAAAAATCTAAAATGATCTTTGTATGAAAAGTATTCTTGTGTTCCTCATTTCAAAATAATACAATTGAGGAAGGTAACTAAATTACTCTTTGCTATAATTTATATATATATTTAAAAAAAGCAAAATGCATATACAAATTATAAAATGGACTTGGAGATAGATATAATATACTCCATGGCATCAAATAGCATGTTAAATATACGTTAGGCTACTTTGGATATGTTTGCAAGGAGTTGAGAATTCACAACTTATACATATTTCAGATAAAGACATATCTTGCTTTTTCCAGAGAAACTGATGCATCATTTACAATGTTTCCCCTATATAAAAAATTCAAGGAAAACTATTAGTTACTATAAATTTACTTTAAGAATCATTTAATGTGTGGAAAGAGCAAAAAGTACAAACAAGCTGTGTTTAACTCACTCTCACTTATTTGAATTGTAATCCTGTATGCATGAATATTTTACTGAAATTAACTTTAACATTTATAAAAAGTGCATTCTGTTTTAAAATCTAACTTAAGGCTGTTTTCGCTAAATGTACGAGTACTTAAACTAAACATGAAACACATTTTTGGACAGAAAAATGCCTCCATTTTCATGAAAACTTGTAACATTGTAACTCATACATTTATTTATAATATAGTGTTAAAATTTCAAAATATTCCATAAATATTTTTTCCTTTTAACATGTAAAAGGATAGCTCATTTAGAATTACGAAATAGAAGAAAAAACATGAAACACATTTTATAAAAGAAACAAATGTTTCAACTAGGATAAAATGAATAATATAATAAAATAAGTGATTCTCTGCAGAATAGTGAAGCCAGAATATAAAATTAATGTTGGGAGTACTTTTATATCTGAAAAAATATACCCAGTTTTGAGTCCTATTCTTTAACATTAACCGAAGACAGCCTTAATCCAGCGTTTCTCAAACTGTGGGGCGCCTCCCCCCAGGGGGCGCGAACATATCGGAAATAAAAGGTTTAAAAAATTCATTTACTGGAACAAAGTAAACAAAATACTTTCTAACATATAAAAAAATACACATTTACACTGATATACTTATAAATGTATCAGTACTGCACAATGGATTTGATAATTAATCTCACAATACTAAGTTAAGAACATGTTTAATGATTCACATAGGCTTGTCATACACAAAATATAATACTTTATCGTGATAATTTGTACAGTTTATGATTAAAATCGTATTGTAGGTTTAATGTCAAAGTGTATTATTAATGCATTAAACACAATGTTATTGTGTGAAGGAGGGAGCGAAGAATATTATGTTTGAAAATTGGGTCACAAACGTTGAAAGCTTTGTCTTAACCTCATTAGCTACATGGGTCCCAACATGTTTAAGCAAAACATTGTAAAATATAATAAAGGATTGCCAAGGAATTTTGATAAAGGGACCACTCAGGACTAGCTAAGCCAGTGATTAAAAGGTAATAATTAATTAATTCATTAAAAATTAACAGCAATTGATTAATGTTTGCTCAATATTTTAAAAATTCATACGTATAGCAATAAAATAAAACATCAAATTTTTGTAATTTTTCTCCTTGAGTCAATTTTAAGTATTTGTTGTACCAATTAACAAATGCACAAATAAAAATCATGATTTAACTAATGCAACAATCTTCAATGTTCTGAACTTGTGCGAGTAAGAATCTTTAGGCTTAAATGTAAATTATTACTGAAACTTTTTAGCTAAAATATTTAATATGCAATTCAAAATTAAAGTAAATAAATAATATATTCCTCCCAAAGAGAGTGCCTTAAAGTTAAAAGAAATTCTAATATCACTGCTTGGGGCAAAAGACAATTACAAAATTGCCAAACAGTCATAATGAACGTTTAGTATTTGAGCTCTTATAAGATTAATATTACTTGAGAAAATTTATAGACCACAATAGAGATTCGTAAAAGCAGCTTATTAAACTGTTTAAATGGTCTAAAAAAGTTAAACTTTGTTTTTGAGTTCTAATTGTATAACTTTTAATTGCCCTTAACAAATTAAAAAAAAAATCACAAACCTTTTTTCTTCTGTAAATCTTTCAACTCTAAAATATCGCTTTTTAACTTCAATTTCAAAATTTCTGTGCATATCACCGCTCTAAGAATACAGAATTAAAAAAGTTTCAAATTACTGACTTGAAACTATTTAAGATTATCTAAATTTATATTTTAAATTTACCAAAAATTAGAGAAACATTTATTGAAGCTCAATATTTCTTCATTAAATTTTTTCTATGGAGGTTTATTCTTCATGAAATGTATTTCATTAGTATCCTAATACAAACAGCAATTTACAATGTTAAATATAATACTATGAATAAGATATACTGTATTCTAAAAGGAAAGTATTCTGAATATAGCACTTGAAGCTTAATTATATGAATAGTAATATTACAGGATATATATTTCCATTTAAACTATAATGAATATACCAGGGGCACTATAAAAAGCAATTAAATTTCTTTATTTTTTTAAAAATTTAATTGCTTAATTGAAATTTCTTTCTTTCAGAAAACTGAAGTTATTTAAATAGAAGTTGACAAGCATTTTTTAACTCTAGTGTCTTCAAATATAAATAACTACCATACTTTTCTCCTAGACTTACTGTACCTTGTTTAAACTATTTTGAAATCATTGGAATTAATTTTAATTTGGACAAGCAAAAGTGTGAACTACTGAGTAGCTTTTTTATTTAAAAATCTAAGTTAAACAATTTTTTCACAAATTTGTTAATAAATGAAATAATAATTTAATAAAATCTGAATCTCAAATACACTTTTGATAGAAATTGCTTATTATCTTTCATTATTAAAATACATTCTTTATACTCCAATACAAAACATAGGTAAATTGAGTGTTCAAATAAGTAAGAGATAAATGTGAATGATGACCATTTAACATAATAAAATGTTAGTTATATAAAAAGATCTTTTTACCTATGAGTTTTCTCTTTGATACCCATTCTTTCTAATGTTGAGTCATTCATCTTTAACAATGATCTTCCTGCATTATAAAAATCAAAATTTAAATACATGCAACATATACACTGTAATTATTTATTTTTCTGTTTTGGTTTAAATAAGTACAGAAATATTTTAATTTTGCACCAGTTTCAACAAAAGTTTAAAACATTTATTTATTGAAAGTTTTACAAAAATCTAAATAACCATTGAAATTTATAGTATATAATCTTCCAAAATTAAAAGATGTATGCTTAATTCTAAATTCTCCATACATATCTATTTATACTTACAGAGGATGTTAACAAATTTAACTCATTCACTGTCAAAGACGAGATATCTCTTAGTACAAGCGTATGTACCAAAACACACACTGCCAGCTATAAAATATCTCGTAGTGTGAGCCGCAATTTTAGATTGATTAGAAATGGCCATGAGTTGGGAAATATTAGAAAGGACGAATAAAATTTTTTTATAATGCATAAAAAAAAATAATTATCAATTTTTATTATTCAAAATATAACTTAGATTATAACTAATAATTATATATGTGAATGTACTAAAATTAAAAAATATTTTTGTTGCTGTGAGCTTTAAAGCAAGGATTAATGCAAAATGCTGGGTTGTTGGGACACACTAGACAAAAATACGTAATCTCCTTATGTTTCTTTGCTTTGTGCACATTCAACATGGCCTTGTAGTAGGGACGTAGCAACTACCATATCAATGATACAGGGCCCCCAACATGTGTAACTACAGTTTAACTAACAAATATCTAAAAAAAGGGCCCCTGAAGGAAATTTGATACAAGATCCACTCGGAACTAGGTACACCAGTGCCTTGTTGGAATCCTTTTTTTTCTATGGGAGTAAGATGTTCTAAATGAGGAAAATCAGTTCTATTTGTATTATGAATGCTGTTTTTACCTGCATTGCTGCTATGCCAATGATTTTGTCAGCTAAGTATTATTTGTCAGTCCATTTTTATTAGTTTACAATTGTTTATAACTACCATCGGCTTATAGGTTTTTCTCAGGATCATTATAATCTTATTGTCGCCAGATGAAATTGTGTGACAAGTTTGTAAAAACTAAAAAGAAAAAATACAAAAAGAAAATTTCTTTATACAGGAAGAATTTTATTGAAAAAAAAACACTATGGCGTAACTCATAAGCGCCACCAGCACAGGAATTTTATTCAGTGACACCATTTACAAGTAATCTTGTAGTGCTTTTTTACAATAAAAATTACTGTATGGGCCACTACAAAATTATACCAGTAACTTAATATTATTATATTTAGTAAAATTTTATGTTTTCTTCAAAATACAACCTTAGCACTAACGACAAGATGCTCTAAATTTTCCAGGAAGTGAACAGGTTAATATGTATCAGCCCCATTACATGACTAATCTTTTAATGGTAAAATGACTCAAGCTCATGATTAATTGTAACAGTGCCAGTCATGTGTTTGTGAACAAGATTACTTGACTGCCGCATTAAGTCTTGCTATTGAATAAATTTATTTTAGTTTTAAATATTAATGCAATTTCAAGTTTGAAAATATTGAAAATTACAAATTTATAGGATTTATATAAATGCACAATGAATTAACTTTATTAGTTAGTTATTTTAAATAGAAATATCAAAGTTCATTTTACATGAATTTTAGTTTGGAAAGAACATTTCATTCCCAACATTTTTTTAGGTCTTTGTTATGTTTTAAATTTTGATTGTTTAGGTTCCATAATGCAATAAATACAATACATTTAAAAACACCACCAACAGTTTTGATTTTCTCTAAAATATCTTACAAGTAGGATATTTGTGATAAGGATGTTCATACAATATTAGATTTATATGATTTATAAATGTGTATAATCATTTATCTGAAATGCTCTGTTATTCAATTTAAGTTAAGAAAGTTCTTTTTGTGAAGCTGTATTCTTACCAGTAATATCATTTTCTAAAAATAAACTGGCATACAAAGTATGGTATTCTTCACAATGTCTACGCAACCATTTCAGAACTTCAGCATTGGTCCAAAAGAAAACAAGTTTAGGACGAGCATTTGTGTTAGCTGAATTGTCATCTTTTGCAGAGCTTGCTGATGAAACCTGCAAAGAAAATGAAATGTTTTTTTAACAGAAGTAAAATAATCTGAACTAATTGTCGAATACAAAAATATTTTGCAGAATGAGAAACTTATAATAATCACTTCAATGGTAAAAAAAAAGATAAAGGTTTGTATTTTTGTCTACAAAATACACTAGAAACTTGTTTCTAATGATAGATTAATACATAATGTCAATCAAGAAATGTCAAATTCACAAAAATTAGTCAACTGTTCAAAATTTACTAAGAATGAACACTACACATAATACCGGGTGGGCAAAAAGTCCGTAAAAATTTTAAAAATTCATAAAATCCGGGGAAATGAACCAAAAAAAAAACTGTTTGCAGGATCAGCATTAGTATGTCACGGGATTTTTTTTAAGCTAGAAAAAAATAATTCGAAAATCATCCGGTAGGTGGCGTTGATGTATGCAAATCAAAGAAACAATGCATACATAATGAACAGAAAACTTTAAAAACTTTATTACACCAGAATATGTTCCACATGACCACCACCACAGGGGAGAAGACATTCCAGGTGAGTGACAAATCCAGCAACGGCAGAGTGCAACACGTCCGGATGTATGGAGGATACTTGTCTTTCAGTTCCGACAGACTTGATGGACCGGATAGATACACGCGAGATTTCAAATATACCCACAACCAGAAGTCTGCCGGTGTTAAATCTGGAGACCGGAGAGGCCATGGGTACCTGCAGTGCCTGCTAACGATTCTGTCTTCCCCCGAACGTCTGTATCAGGAATGCCTAACCGGGTTAATGACTGGTTGCTCCATTCTGCATGAACGTGACATTCGAAATCTGACCTCGTTGAATTAAAGATAGCAACAGTCTCCCCGCAAAAATTTACGTTTCCGTTATCATTTACTGGGCACTTTTCAAAGAAGAAGGGTCTATGATAAATGAACCCGTAAAACCACATCATGCTGTCACTTTTGGGGAATGCAATGGCTTCTGTGTGTGATCACGTGGATTAGAGGTCGCCCAAATGGGACAGTTATGGTTGTTAACGTCAGCATGAAGCGAGAAATGAGCTTCATCTGTCCACAAGATGTTAAAAACCCAGGTGGGATCCTGTTCCATTTAGATAAAAAATGCTTCCCTCTGTGCGGTATCTGCTGGCAAAAGTTCATGGCACGATTGCAATTTGTATGGGTACAGCTGGAGGATTTTGATGGTGGTAAGCCCAAACGTCTGGCAGCTTCAAGTTGGTCCCAGAAGCTGTTTCGGACACAATCGATTTCGACAAAATGCAGGGTGCACGTGCTTCTTTCAAGCATGGTCGTCCGGCTCGTGCTCGATCATCCAACTTTCAGTTTCCTCAAAACGTTTAAAAGACTTTAAAGACCTGCAGGTGTTAAAGGGGCATTTTCCACTCTTCACATTTTCTGAACTCGGAATTTACGCAAGGCAATGGTAAGTTCATTAAAATAACTTCACCAACAAAGCTTTATCCGGCGCACTGAACATCCTTGTTCACATTTACTGTATGTAATGGGGAAATGAGTGTGGGATTCATTGAGAGAAAAGAATTTTTATAGCCGTCTAATTTTCATATTTACACCACAGGCGCTTGTAACAGCACCACCTACCGGATGATTTTCATTCTTTTTCTGGCTTAAAAAAATCCCGTGACATACTAATGCTGATCCTGCAAACAGTTTTTTTTTTTTGTTCATTTCTCCGGATTTTATGAATTTTTAAAGTTTTTACGGACTTTTTGCCCACCCGGTATAATTCACACCATGATAAAAAACACAATACACACTCAATTTTTTATATTTTATAAATACAGGATTCTGCAAGATAATCAAAATGTTTAAGTTTTATATCTTATTTTTAAAATATAAGTTTATTACTCTTGAAAACATTATTTGCAATAAAATATATTTTCTCTCTTGAAGTATTTTAAAATAATGATATGTATATTATTGAGCTTTTAAATTTGTCATTAATCACAGCCTTCTTGGGTAAAATCCTAGGAGAGCCCACACCCTTGGCAACAAAACGAAAAAAGGGCCAAGCCAGAACGAGATGGGGCCAAGCGAAACCAACAATGGCGGCAAGTGAATACAGAGAGATAAGGTGGGTGCATAATGAAAATATATGTAAACAATACAGAAATTAAACATTTAAGATAAAAAAATATAAAAGCATCACTTACTTTCTTATTGCTGATCTTTTTCAGTGGAGGGGGCATAACAGATTTTAAAAAAGTCTTGAAGGTCTCATCGCTAAGTGAATGATTGTGTGAGCGCCGCCATTTTTATTCTGCGAGGTAATGGTCGAACATACCTTCGGCACGGCTGGTGCAATTTCGAAGAAAGCGTTTTATTGTCGACCATGTTACATCATGCCTATCGTTACATTTAGGATATTCATAACTCTAAGCAATCAATCCTTCCTTCATACACTATTCAATCAATTCTTTCTAATCTTTTGCATTCAACAAAGTAAAAAATTCTAAGATATATTCCTTCACACACGCAACCATTCCAGCCCGGTTCCCCAAAACAAAATGAAATTTGAAATGCCTGCCAACAAAATACGAAAATTCCAGAAATAGTTAGGTTTACCATATTTAGTGTATCAAAGTAGGGTTACTAAGATGGTACAATTATCGCCAACCAAAATAATTCACACCAAGGGTGTGGGCTCTCCAAGGACTGAGCCGTCTTCTTGATAAAATGTATTTATGAAACTAGAATTTCCAGCAGCTCATGCTAGCTGAGGCTTCATCTCTCGGAACTCAAAGAGTTCAAACTAAGTCCTGATTGACCTCACAGGCACCTTACGTATATCTACGTCACTGGATGGAAAATTTCCATTGAGATCAAAAAATTTAATTTTGTACATAAGAGAGATATAAGAGATAAGATATATATATTCCTTGGTGGTAATACAGTACAAAAATGTATGGAACGTTTGTTAAAATACAGACAATTTTAAAGTAATATTTTTAGGAACTTTCAATTGTACATAAAAAATAAGATAACAGTAAAAAGCCTTTTCGAGAATAGATGTGTAAGTTTTAATAAATACTTATGATGCTAAATGGTCAGGAATGTTCTATGTCAAATTTAACAACAGTTAACCACAAAAAACTGACAATTTTTACTAGTAGAGTTGCAGGTTCTTATGTATTAGTGCCACAGCAGTCAAATTGCATCATGAGAATTGACCATTTAACACACTGGCATAGCTAACTCTGAGGGGGCTCTGTATCAAAATTCCTTTGGTACCCTTTTTTAGATATGGGAGTCCTGTTAGGGGGACTGTGGTTGCAAATGTTCGGGCCCAGTATCATTGATACAGCTGATATGGCGGTAGCTATGCATCTGACTTTACACCAAAATCTGACTAATTGTTTTCTCCCTTCAAGTAAAACATGTAAGAAATTTATTATTTTTTGTTGCTGTTATGATGTCATGGCACAATTTGCGCAGCAAAAATTTGGCAGTGGTGACATTAATACGCAAGTACTGAATTGCACTTTGTTTAGCCATAGACACTATTTTCAATAGAGGTTAATAATAAGCATTAACTCATTTTTTACATTTTAAAGTATAATTGTGTGTGTGCATATATATATACGAGGTAGGATTCAAAAGTCTTTTGACTGAGTCTATAACTTAAAAAATATTACTAATTAAATTACTGAAACACATTCTCCTTCGAAATACGACCTTTAAGTAACAACACACTTTCACAATTACTTGAAAACATCATTGAAGCATTTTTGGAATTCATTTTTAACCCTGTAATGCACTTTTAACTCCATTTTCAGATTGAAATCAAAGATCCTATAAGCGACGGGCCGGTTTAGGAAATAGACTGAAGTGGGCGGGGTGGGATCAAGGTAGTAAGGATGTGGAAAAACAGTTGCTTTCAGTTTTTGAAGTCAGGGACGAGGAGAAATTAGCGTCCAGGAGCGTTGTCATGTAAAAGCAACCATGATTGTTCAGCCCACAATTTTGGTCTTTTTTTATCAGATTGATGCCCTCAAATGTCATAGGATGTCTATATACAGTTCTTTGTTTGCAGTGCATCCTTCAGGGATAAATTCCAGAGATGCACAATGCCCTGGATACCAAAGAATACCTTTAGAAATATCTTCTCTTTAGATCAATCTAAGCAGAATTTTTGCTTGTAAGGAGATTGTGGTGATTTCAAAGTTGCCAATGCTGTCATGTGACTCACAATGCAGCATTTCTTGCCTCCAGTGGCAATTCTGTTAAGTAGGGAAGGATCTTTGTCAACAGCAGAGATTAAGCCTCCTGTCATTTCTATTCGATTTAGAAAAAGGGAAGGATGCAGCAACACAGAAACGTTATCATAGCCACTCTACAGCAAAAATGTTTCATGTTATAGACTCAGTCAGGGAACTTTTGAATCCCACTACGGTAAAATCCTAGGAGGACCCACTGCTGTTTTTGGCGCCAAAATTTTTTCGCCAAAAAGCGCCAAATTGAAGGTTTTCAAAAAGGCGTCAATGACGAAAAACTCTTGGGAAGCGCATGCGTCAGCGGGGGGATGAAATGGGCGTTTCGCAAAGATGAAATCGAATAAATACATTAAATTAATCATTATATAAAGAAAAAAACGGAGAAAGCAATGAAATTCATTTTAAAAAAGCATTCTAAAACCAGTGTGTACAACATGATTTACATTTTTAAAAAAGGACGAAAGAGGTGTTTCGCAAAGATAAAATCGAAGAAATACATGAAATCAATCATTTTAAAAAATGTTAAAAAAAAAAAAAAAAAAGCACTTACCTTATGCTTGCATTTTGTCATGATCTGTTGGTGGATACACCCTTGCGATGGATGCAAGGAATTTATGAAAATTCTCATTCACCAACTTGTGATCGTTAGATCGCCGCCACATGTCTTATTAACTTTGTCATATTCTTATTAACTTTCAAGTCATTCACCACGAACGCATTCATGCTCTTGCCAAACCAATATCTGGTCAAACGCAAGATAATAGTTATAGCAAGTTTGCTTTCGCTAAACCAAGTGCCCTTTCTCACACTCCGAACGACGTCGTGGCGATTATCTTTCGACTGGTTGCGGCAACGCCATTCGTAGCCACCAACCGTTCCCTTTCGCTTTAGCAAACACATATTTTTTTTACACCTCGGACATTCATAATGAGAAGCAATTAAATTAGCTTTCCTACACCATTCTAACATCTCTTTCTTCCCCTATGTGCCTAGGAGCACAAAGAAACCTGTCGTAGCCTCACTTTCAAGTAATTTCCTTTCACACGCCATTCTTAACAACAAACCTTCTAAATGAAGTCAAATGTCAAAATGACGTTTTTGGAAAAGGCGAAAAACGTTGTACTTTTTTAGGGTTGCCATTTTTTTAGGTGGAAAATCCAAATTTTTTGATGAAAACCTTCTCGCAAAATTTTGGCGACAAAAAATCAAAAAGTGGTCCTCAAAATGACATTTTTTTCACACGAAAAACAACCGGTGGAGAGCAAACCTTCTCCAGAGCGAAAAATGTTTGCACTTTTTTAGGGTTGCCATTTTTTCGGTGATTTGAAAATCCAAATTTTTTGATGAAATGGAAGGGTTACCATATTGTAACCTTTATCACTCAAAATTTGGCGACCAAAAGTGGGTCCTCCTAGGATTCAACCCCCCACTACTTTATTCATATTATTAAAAAAGTATATATATTCATACAAATTTAAATACAAACATATATCAAACATAAAAAAATTATGTACATTAAAATAAATTTACAATAATACTTACACTGTTTTTATTAGTCATATTTGTAGCTTCCGTTTTAGTAGTTCTATCAGTACGCACCTTTCTAAAGGTGCTCTCTTCCATTACCATAACTCATACTGCAAAATGTAAAAATATTGTTTTTTAAAAAAAGAAAAAGGTTTAATATGTTTTAAACTACATTTCTTTTTATTGTCATATTGGATTTAAATCCAAAACAGAAAAACCGTTTGAGCAATTTGGAGCCATCTTCTTTTCTCCATTCCAAACATGGTGGACTAAAGTGGGATTTTTTGCCAAAGGAGTATACATAACATTAAAAAAAAATTTCATTGATAGAAAAATACACAGTTTTACAAATTTTTTTTAAAAATGCAAATATAAATAACTTAATTATGACAGTATAATATTAAGGGAGAGTGAGACTTATATTAACATTACACAAAAAGCAATATGAGGGTTATTGCCGATGGACCTCATTATTTTGAATCTCGGTCAAGTGATGAGAACGACACCTCCTTCTGCGAGTTACCATACCACACAAATGGGAGGACTTTGAGCCTCAACAGATTTTACACGTATTGACACCTCTACATGGGGAAAGGTCTTCAGTGGCACTAGGCTTGAACTGATGTCATGCTGTCCTTTGAGCTCATGACCATAACCACTTAGCACTGCAGCCACAAATATAACATATATACAACTAAGTTTTTTTTGTAAACTATTTTATTCTTTAATTATTCATCACTAACATTAATGTAGAAATTAAATAATAAAAAGAAAACATGGTACATATGTATTATCATAATTAATTGGTGACATTATATGAAAGGAAGCCCCTGGTTGCCAATTCAGTGAGTACGACACATACGAAATCAGGTTTGCCAACTTATTAATAGAGTTTGTGATTGTTGCAATAATACATAAATAAAGAAAGCATTTAAAAATGTAAAAACTAAAAGTCCTGGATAAGCATCTACAAAGAATAATTTTGGTATTTTTGTTCTCTATTAGTATAAAACTAGTAGTTTATAGCAGCTAATAGTTTCATTAATATAAAACATTCAATGGATTATATCACCAATATATCAATGATTAGGAAATGGTACACCTACAAAATAACAATTAAAATAAATTATTCAATAGTTTATAATCTTCTATGTATAAAATCTTATTTAAAGGCATCTTTTTTTCTCTCCTTGTGTTTACAGTTCCTTTAAATGAGTAGAAATGTCAGTTTTCGACATCTCTTTTTTTCTTGCCCGAAAATGTTCCTTTTTTAATATCCTATTGAAAAATATCCTATAAAATTTAATATCCTAATGTATTTAGCAGCCTACAATATCCTTTTTCTATTACACTCTATCACTTATTTTTCTATTTTATCAACACTCGGTTTGATAACGTACAAGTATCTTTACAGTAAACATATTAACTCAATTTCTCATAAAAATTTTATAAGCTGACATTTTATGCACAATACTAAATTATTTTCATCGGTAATCAAATGCTAAATTAAATGAATTTCTCTTTTGAATATCAATACTTCTTCAAGATATATAAATATACAGTTCCTTAATATTTGATGTCTATTTAATTGTATTTTCATGAAACTAACAGACAGCGCAATTACTTTGTCATATGTACAATATCCCATGGTAAAAGTCTTACAATCTTGAAATAATTACTTACCGAAATAAACACATCAAATTAAATGACAGCTAGAATATAAATATTAAAAATGAGCAGAGTACACTTCCGCGCTACATAAACAAACGAACAAAAGGAAGTTTCACTTATACGGTTACAGCCTAAGCAAATGCCGCTAGTTTTCATCCAAAAAAATTATATATAATCCTATTTAATATCAAATAACTCTGGTAAGTCCTTCTGTACTCTTTTTTCTGGAAAGCAACTTTTGTTTACAGTAAAGTTTAAGACTCTTGTTTTTAAATTGTTTATTTTTAAAGATATTGCTTTTTTTTAGAAATATTTATTCGTTTTCCCAATTTGGCATTTAGTTTTTGTTCCTGACACGTGATGTATTGTTATACACCTGTTGGTTGTTTTGGGTTGTAAAAAGTTTTAAATGATTTGTGTATTGTGAAGTTAACGTACGCTATGTGCTGTTGAACTTTATTTTGATACACAAACAGCTGTTGGATATTTAAAAAAAATACTTTTTATTTTGGAGCGGTCCTTTGGCTTCTAGGTAATTTAATTATTTCAAATTTATTAATTAAGTCACTCTTCTGATTCACTTGTTGAATCCGTCATGTTACTCGTCATATTTATTTTTATTTACCTTAGATATTAATGTTTTGAGCTTTGTCTTTTTTATCAGCATGTGACTAATTTATGTATCATTTATGTTGTACATCAAACTATCTTTGTTTTGAAGAAAACCGTCCTTAAAAATAACATAAATTTTTTTAATGTATGTAAGTTTCAGCACAAAAATATCTTAATACATCTCTTATTTATACTACTTCACTTGATTAAAATTTTTGAAAAATATGCATAATGAACTTCCGGGTTTAATAAGTTGTGTGAATTACAAATAAGGTTTGAATGAACTTCAGGCTTATTATTTTTATTAAATAATTGAGCCAACATAAATCCAATAAATAGCAAATTAAATATTCAGTGATATTGCTATAAATTAATGGTTTTTATGTTTGGCATATTTTAAAAATTTTATATCTGCAATCACAAATACTAAGACAGTGATTTTTTGCTTGTGTAGCTTGTGAAATTTGTTTTTAAATAACTTTAATACCAACAAGTTTTGCAAGACCTTTGAATGTTTAATATATTTTTGCAAATAATATATATTTGTTATATTTCATTTATAATTATATGTATATATATGCCTAGACATATAAGTGAACAAGACATGAAATTAATTCTGTAAATTTTATAGGTATCATGTATATTAATGTTCAAAATTTTTAACTTTATAACTACAGGTTATTTTTAGTAAAATATTGGTTTTATGTATAGTATATTTAAACCTAAATGTTGTACTGAAATCTCTTCACCTTGCTTTTTATCAAATCGTTGTTCATAAATCCTTTGCAAGTATCAATTTGTTTCGTTGCTTTTTTACCATTGTTCATTTTTTTTAATAACACTTATTCATTTGAAGGAATTTACCAATTTGTCTGTTAAATTACATAAGTGAGTGTTATTTCTGGAAAATAAAAAGTATCCTATAAAATATTTCTGCTATTTTCCCATCATAAAATATTTAAATCGAGTTCAATCAAATGTTACTTAAATCATCCAAATTATTTTAAATCCAATTTTTGCAAATATTGTGGCACAGCATGTTGCTTGCTTTTGTGCATAGAACTATACTTATGTAGTGTCGCAACTCTATTGGCAACATTATATGAAATGAAGCACATGGTTGCCAATTCAGCATTTACGACACATGCAAAATCAGAGTTGCCAACTTGGTGAGTTATCTTGAATGTTGGTATTGTTGTGTTAGTATGTAAGTACCCATAAAACTAATTCTTTTTTTATCTGCTTGTAACTATGTAGTATAGGATTAAAATTATTGATTTTCTTTACGAAAGAAAATTTATTTCTCAGTTGTTGAGTAAGTATCCTATTCATAACTGATTTATTTTTATATTGTAAGGCAGTATGACCTTTATATCAACTTTTGACACCTGCCTTTTTTAAAATCTGTAATAATCACTGTTATATTCTTAATGATGTATACTAATAAAGTTATCCTTTATAGAATTACTGTTGTAGGTTTTTTTTTATTTTTTAAAGTAAAATTTTAAAAACTTAACTGAAACATTTTTCATTTTAATGGGAACCTTTAGAGTTGATTCTGAAATTTAATTCTGAAAAATTACAGTTATAACTGCTAACCAATAAAGTACAGTATAAGGTGCCCCTTGGATTTGGTAGTTTTTTTTATCATTATTATTATTTCTTGTGAAAATAATATAGTTGAACCCAGATTTTAGTAGCAATAAACATATGGATTTCAAATGCCTGCTGTGTTTTTTTTAGATTAATGTCTTGGAGAGAAATGTCATGAAGAACAAGCTCCTTGAGTAGAACTAAAACTCAATTGCTCTATGGATGATTCTATTCTTTTACAAACTTTAGAAGTTCGTACAAAATACAATGTGCAAAATCAGCATTATGAATAAGCAATATCGTGCATCAGGGATTATAAGGGCTTATTTTCCCTCTGAAGAGTTAAAATTCTAATGAAAAGGTTTTTTTTAGAAATGGTATAATTCATATTTTATGTGCTAAAATGTTTCTTTAATTTGTTAAATTCCAACAATTCTTTTTTAAAAATATTGTGTTTTGCAATATTATTTTGCTTGGAATTTGCTATCTGTGAACAACTATCAATACATATCAATAGTTTGCCGATTTCTGATGGCAGTCACCAGAAAAATTGTCAACTTTGTCAAGGGACATCCTGTTTTGCGCTTAAATCCCAAATTTTTTTCACTTTAATCTATGTTACTTAATTTACTATAATTTTTTTAAAAAAAATTCTTTACATTCTTTTTAAAGTACAATTATTGTTGTAATAAATGATTTTATTGATTTCTTTAATGTTTTAGAAATGGATAAATTGAAGAAAGCATTGAGTGGGGATGATGTTGATGAAGAACAGGGTATTATGCATCAGGTTGTTTTTCATTAATTCTTTAATATTTCAGTTTGTTTTATTAATATTGTATAAATAATATTTATAGTTCTTTATATAACTTCTAAAATAAAAGTTATTATTCTTAAACAAGTTTTAGTTGACAGTTAAAACTTTTTAAAAACTATGTATTATACAGTTGAGTCCCAAAAACTCAGTCTAATATGGACAAAAGGGTGGCCAAGTTTGTGAAAGTGCCGGGTTATCGAGAATAGGATTAAAAAAAATGAGTGGAAGTGTTTCCTCAGAAAATATTGTAATGCACTTGTATGTATTGTTTGCTGGAGAATGGAACGCAGAAAATAAACTGCTCAAATACCCTTAAACAAAGTAAAAGTACATCTTTTATGAAGGCATTGAGCATTTACTGCAGGAAAAGGAAAATTAATGAATACATAGTATACCTGATCCAACACACCTGTAAAATATAGTTCATGAAGACATAAAGCAATCTATAATAAAAATTACGTAGCCAACTTTGTAAAAACTGGCTACTTTTTTAAAGAAATGAGTAGTCTTGTTTCCATACTGCAGTTTGCATTTTGTTTCTTTATATGAAGACAACAAAGGGACATAAAGGATATACCTTGTTGTTCAAAATACTGATGGATGGTTTTGATAACCTTTAGTTCTCACTACGAGATAATTTAGGAGTTTTTATGTCTTCAATAGTACAGTTTGTACAGCTTCCCCATGGTTTTTTCTGCTTGCAAAGGACTTCTGAGTTTTGGGGACTCTACTGTATTAGGTACAGGTAGCATGGGTTCGGGATTGCCTTTATGGATATTATCCAGTAAAATAAATTCACTATATTCAAAATGATAAAAAGCTAAATTATATACTGAAATTTCATCAACCTTACCATTTTATAATATTGACACCTGGTAGGAGCCAGAATTTGGTATGTTTTCTATGCTTTGCCATGTTCAGTTTGGTGGTCCCTATAACATATAAGTTATTACTTCTTTACATATGGAAGAAGAGGGAACAATATTTTTCGAATAATTGATAAAACGTTTAAATAATATGTGTTAAATTTTATTAAGTATCAACATTTTTTAGTTAACTACTTAATAATTTTAATAATTACGAAAAGTTAAAATTAGTATTTAAAAAATATTTGTAAAAATTTAGGAGAAAATAGTATGGGATAAAAGTTATTTCTTTAAATATGTGTGTTCAGTAATTCTGATGTGCTAAAAAGATAATTTTACTCTGAAAAGGCTATTGAAACTGTTATAAATTAATCTGAAAAACATGGAAAGCTGAAAATAGTCATATTTGATCAGAAGAAAATCGAGGAGAGGAAGAATATTTGTGTGTATATTTTGTTGTGTCCAAAGGTAATAGCATGTAGTTGAAAAGTTATCTTGGGGCCGAAGTAGTCAAGTGTTAATAGTTATGATTTCTGGTCCTAGTACCACAGAAGGGGCTGATACATATTAATTCTGTCATAGTTCAAAGTCCTCTTGTTGGCAGGGTGAAGATGCTTGGAGAGTGGGGTATTAGCCCAGGTGTCATCCTTGTCCTTGACCAATATCCGAAAGTATGAAGTTCATTGATAATACCCTCTCATGCAGCATTAACCTAAAATCATATCGATGAAGCAAGGTTTTATCTCATTACACATTTAAAATTTGCGAGAATAAGTCAGTTGTCTTTTTTAAAGAAAGAAAAGTAAGTACAGTCATTCAATTGAACATAGTTTGTTTCATACCTTGAAAACATCCTGTATAAAATGCTACAATTGCTTTCAGATTGCCAAATATGCTATTCTTTCTGAGACTATGATTTGTTCTCAGTTTATATCATTAATTTCTTTAAAGTGGTTATTTCCTTTATAAAGAGACTATCTTTTGTTTTAATATTCCCAAGCTGTAGTTTTTAGTTTGTGCATTCTTTACATACTTATTAATTATTCAATGAAGTGTTAGATAATACACACACATATATTATTTTTATGTATGTTTATGTAATATTGTTTTAAATGTATTCTTCCATATTCCTTGTACTACTGGTAAGTGTTTTTATAGCTATGCTTGTATAAAAAAACTTAATATATCACAATTAAAGTGTATAATAAAC
Source organism: Trichonephila clavipes (assembly GCA_019973935.1). Lineage (NCBI taxonomy): Eukaryota > Metazoa > Arthropoda > Arachnida > Araneae > Nephilidae > Trichonephila > Trichonephila clavipes. The sequence goes on along the minus strand of BMAU01010592.1, from coordinate 295,052 downwards.
TTTCCTTATTAATTCAAAAATAAGTACTCATAAAAATCAACCTATAAATCTTGTCAATTATCAAATCACTTGCATTCTTTTAAAAAAATTAGAGACTTAAAACCATAAACAATGTTTATATGATTTTTTTACTTATGTATGATTTTGTAATAGTAATCAGCAATGTAACAATTCTGTATTATTTGTTTAATTACTTAGATGGTTGATGCATCCACTTTAAGTTGGTCTACTCGAATCAAGGGCTTTATTATTTGCTTTGTATTGGGTTTTGTGTTTTCAATTTTGGTAAGATATTTTTTACTGATGTGTTAATAATTGTACAATGATTATTATTTTCACATGTAAATAATGTAACCTTCTAAATTTACCTATCGTGTTTTACTAAAACTTTCATCTTTTTCACAAGCAATTTTGCTTTTTTTCTTTAAAAATTTTTGCTATATTACAAAATTCATAAATTTCATATTTTTGAATCCTTAATTGACAGTCTTGTTCACAAATTCTCCTCCCCCTTTTATACCTTCTTTTTTATATTAAAAAAAAAACTTTTAATTTTGTATGGATGATTGGAGTTCATGGAAACATTCTTCAACAGCCCCTTACAGGTCTTGGCTGCTTCAACAATGCACTCCTTCCAGTGTCTTCCATTTCTAGCGACTCCTCCAATTTTTAATTTTCAAAAAATTTAGGTCTTTCTTGATGTCATCCAACCATCTAGTTGGTGATCTACCTTTAGCTTGGGCTCCCTCAGGTTTTTTAAATGACTAGATCTTAATAGGGTTATCTTCTGAGCTTCTCCAAATATAGCCAAGCCGTCTTAATTTGTTACTACAGAATCATTTTGGAAAATGTTACTTTACTTTTTCGTTTTGTTAGTGATCAAATCACCTAAAGGGGTACACAACCGACGCTAAACGGAATATTTCCCTGGTAACCTTTTGCCACCACATTTTCAAAACAAGTTGTGGTATTTTCTTATCAGTAACATCTTTTTCTTAATACATAAAAAATGGATGAAAAACCAATGTGAACTAATATATATTAATATTTATGTGTTTTGTGTTAGCCATAATGATGAGATTTCCGCTGGCGAAATGGAAAAGTACCTATATTACTTTTTACTGCTGTTTTGAAAACTTCATCTCACTCATGCTGAGTACAATATATGTGCAACCAAATAACAATAATCTTTGTTCTCTTCTCCTCCTCCATACTTTTTAACTTCATAAATTTTAAGAATGAAGTTGAGAATCTAGATAATAGATTGTTTCTAAAAACACTCTTGCACATGTACAGCATGCAAAACTTAGATTTTGTATGTTTTTTTTTTAAATTTATAAACTTATCTGCTTAGGAATTTTTTTAGAGTGAAAAAGAATTAATTTTTAAGTTATTAAAAAGTGTTTTCTTTTATCACCTCATGGTATAATTCTTATTGAAATAAACTCTCGAGTATTTGTAGGAAATGTAACGTAGTGCAGATTGTAAAACATATTAAAACATTCATTTAAATACTTATTTCATTTTGGGAGCCTATTTTTTAAATGATTTTTACTTTTGCAAAATAAAATTGTATTGGTATTTTATTTTGTAACCTTAAAAATGGAAGCATAATTAAGTGTTTAATAACAAAATATTACCTGTTTCATGGCAGTTTGATTATATTTCAAACAATAATAAATCAGAAAGCATTAGATGCTCTTTTCAATTATTGTACTTTAATGAAGAAATGATATAAGGTTAGCTTAATATTATATATCAACTATTGAAAACTGTTTAGTAGAAATATACTTGTTTGTTTTTATGTAGTTACATTATGCTTGTTAAAATTTCGTAAAGTATTGTATGTTTTGTAGCATGTTTAACCTAAGTATTAGTTCGGTAGAATTTTATAACCTAAAAGACTATTCTCTCTCTCTCTCTGTTTTCACACCTCCATAATTTATCAAACTTTTGAATCAGTTTTGAAATATATAAATGAATTATATCAGAAATTATTCAGTATATGGTGCTTATATGTTGGATTTTTCATGTGTATATGTTGAAATTATTAAACAGTTTCTCATGTAATAAAAATTGAAATATTTTTTTAAAAATTACTATCTATATAGTAACCATTAAAAAAACTTCTAAATGTTATGTATGTTTTAAAAAAATTTTTTTAAAAAATCAAGCATTTATTAATATTTACTAATTAAATCTGGTTATTTTATATTAGTAACTATTTTCAAAAATAGGTAAAAGGTTTTTATCAATTCTAAACAAAAAAAGGTTTCAAAAATTGCATTTTATAGTAAATGGTTTATAGTTTATTAAAATTTTTGATTGTTTGTTGAATAACCTTTTAATAGAAAAATTCAGAAGTCTTTTTATTTTTAAGGGATCTGCATGCATAGCACTTCCAAGAGGAATGATTCTTTTTGGAATATTTTACTCCTTAGGTAACATAACAGCTTTGTGCAGGTAAGATATTTAGAAGTTTGTGATAAATTTGTTCATTTCTTTTTCAAGGCCAAGTAAATATATTTGTCAGTTTCAATATCCAGCTTTATTTGTGTAATGCTGTTAATTAAAATTTTACTAAGGGATGCAAGGAATATAAATTGTGTATTAAGCAACAGATTTTGTTTTTGAACTTTCTTATCAGTAGTTCCTATTAGCAATTTTTCTACTAGCAGTTGAAAGACGTAAACGAAACATAAATAAAAATATATACAAATGTATAAGTATAGATGTTTTTTTAATACAAAGAAAAAGTACTTTGTTTTAAGCATGAATTATTTATAATTTTTTAATTGTTTCTGTTGTACATTTTGATAAGATGAATAGCATATCTTTTAAATATAGAAATTGTTATGAACTATCTTGAAAAACTTATTTTTTTATATGTGTTCCAATATTTATTATTTTTATTTTATTTTTTTAGTTTAACCAACATTTTTAATTTTCATGAAAAGTAGCACAGTATTTCAAAATTGTATGAATAGATTTGTCATTATATCAGAATAGGGAATTAAGAAATTATTTGTTTTGTGTTGAAATGTATTCTTAGAAAAACAATAATATCTTTTTTAAATTAAAAAAAGAAAGTGATCTCGTTAAATTGAGACTTAGCTATATTTAGTCTATAAAGTCAGGATCTTGGTAAGCCACAACTTTTTAAAGTTTAATAGGCAGTATCTAGAAATAAAAAATGTTTCTAAGAACATAATATCTAGATTTTAGGGGGGAAATATAGATTGCTTTTAAATTACTTTATAAGCATGAGCTCGTACATTTTTTAATTTAGTAAACTTTTTTTAATGCCAAAAACTCTTTACTCATTTAAATAAACTTAGATTCCTTTTCTTATAAATTATAATTACTTGATTAGGATTATCTATAAATCATTACTGTATCATGAAAGATCAGCAATTTTTCGACAAAAATGTAATTCTGCTTTCACAAGTCTTAGACTGAATACCATGGTCCATTAAAGTAAAAAAAAAAATGTATAATATTTTGTTTGGAAAAATTTTTAGGAGCATGAATGCAGTATTTTTAAATAAAAATTATGTTTATTTTATATTTTTTCCTAAATTTCTGCTTGCATTATCGATTTTCCTTTTTTTAGTTTATTATTTTTGTATTTTTATTTCAGTACAATGTTTTTGATGGGACCCTTGAATCAATTGCAAAAAATGTTTGCACCTACTCGAGTACTTGCTACAATAGCAGTTTTAGTAAGATTCTTAGTTTTTTAAAATTTGATCTGTATGTAAGTCATAAACATTAAGTTCAAAAAGCAAGTTGCATATTTTTTTAAAAAAAGTTTTATGGAGCTGACATGGCTATTTATATTTTTACAGCTATTGTCCAGTATTTCTCCGTATTGTATGAGATTAGAGCCTTTAATACAAAATGCAAAAATATTGATTTTATAAATAATGCATATAAATAATATATTAAAATATCGATTTAAAAAAAGGGTATTTGTTATTATTTTGCTTATATTATAGAAAATTGTTTTATAAGAAGTATAAATATATGCTGATTAGTTTAAAATGTATTTCTCAATGTTGTCAGAAAAGCTTTTGTTAAGTATTGTTAGTTCTAAATAAATAAAAGCAGACATGTACAGTTATTTAGTTGATTTGTTTTTGTATTTACAATGTTGAAACTCAACCAATGTGTATGTATAAGATTTATATACAAGTGACAAAATAACATGAACCTGTGAAAACAGTGGTAGTATTTCACAGCTGCAGTATAGACACACCATCTGCAACTCTAGTCTTTCACTTAATAACCTAAGCATAAAGATAAAACGTATCAGTTTATCCATAACTATTGTTGGAATTTCACATTGTCTGCTCTCAAAGATTTTACTATGTCAGACCTATCTGATGAACCCGTATTTACCCTTTTTCAGATTACCTGCCCATTTACGCAAAAAGGTTGTCTTTGTGTAATTCTTCCGGCCTGTTGTTTACTCTAAGGGTCTTATTGTCTGGGGTGTGATATTTTGGCATGTTTCTGATTCATTTGGTAGACAATAAAGAATCACTGTCGGATAGTGGCGCACACTGGAATTTTTCAGGGTAGGGAGTCCAGGGTTGTAAGTCCACCATTCTTGTATCATGCACCAATACATTGCCCAACATATTCTTTTGATTTTGTTGATTTTCATGAAAAAAAATTAAAAATTAATTATTGAATAGTTAGCATTAATTAATAAAATTAATTATTAATAAAAATACTTAATTAAATTTTACATACTATATACATAGGATTATAATTAATAGAGAACAAAAACTAGGGCTTTGGGAGGGGGCAGACCTTGAATCCCCTCCTTGTGTGTGACACTGTCAGATTATTATGGTGAAAGAGCTCCATCCATTAATCCAAATTATCTTTCCTGAAGTATCCTGACTTTCCTTATTTGTACTGCTGAATATGTTCAAGTATGGTTGGAAAAGTATGATGATGAAATAGGGCTTTACTTTTGGCTTTCTACCCTACTTGAAAATTTGTAAGAGATATTTCAAGTCTGAACTCTATGCTCATTTTCTACTACTGATAGTCACAATTTCATAATTATTGGTTGCTTTAGACTGTATGCAGCTCCTAAGCTTCCATTCTGCATTGGATACAATCTGTAATGCTGGTAAAGGGTGTTCTGGCATCTTATTAATAAAGTTTTCTCTATTTTACATGTGTGTGTATAGTTAATATTCCCTACTTACAGAAAGATAAATCGTCAATAATCAGTATAACAGAAGCATACAAAAACAGAAATTTAATATAAACCAGATATTAGAATTTAAAAAAGATATATTAGAAATTATAAAAATAATAGAATTAAAACTATATATATGTATGTATGCTGCAGTATTATAAACATTGCTGACTTAGGACAGCTTTTATATATAAAATATAAAATTTTATGTATAATTATATATGTAAACACAGGTGAATGGCAAAATAAATGAACACGTCAATTGTTTTTCATAGGATTTTGCTCAGCAATATATACAGGGGGAAATTGGCTGGTCATAGAAACTGGTTCTAACCCTATGATAGTTTTTAGTCTGCTGTGTTTATAAATACTACAGTATCCATCTTTTTATTATAAAAATTTTAAATTATAAAATAATAGGGAAAATGTACATTTGAATTATTTCTTACTTATATGAATTGTGCTTTTGCAATAAATTGTAATTTTAAAAGCTTCTATAATTTTTGTAATACTTTATTTTCAACTGACGATGTAAAACATAATGCAATTGATTTTCTATAAAAGGAAATGATAGCTCCATAAATAATTCATTTAAAATTATGTTAAATATAAAAAAAAATTTCTATTACTGTAAATGATATCTGCTGGTATTTTATTTGTCATATGTTTCTTTGCTGCTTTCCAAACTTAAAAATTTTACTTGGTATCAAGGTTATTCATACCTTGTATAAGAATCCATCTGCATAAAGCATTCCTTTGTTAGCTTTATTCCTTGCATAGAGTTGTAATTTCTGTTATTTTTTTAAAAAATATGTAAATTTGTTCATTACTTTGCTACATTAATATAAATAATATGTACATTACTGATCATACTTTGTGCTTTTTTCTATAGGGCTTTCTAGTGCTCACATTATGTGCTGGATTTTGGGTAAGTTTCTTTTCTTTTTTTTTTAATAAAGAGTAAACAGTTAAAAATTATACAATTTACAAAAATATTCACATGTTATAATTTATTTTTAAATTGACAGTTATACCAGACTCTTATTTTCTTATGAATTATAATACATATTTGTGATTTTTTATTATTGTTAAAGTGCTGAAAAATATTTTAAATCAATTGATATCTAGAAAACTTGAAATGAAATCTTTTGATATAAGCATGTAACTCTAACTGGTTTCTTTTTTGTGTCAATACTTACATTATTATTGCCTAATCATATATTGACAGTTGTCAGAGAAGTTTATAGACAAGCATTAAAATTTTTCAATCCAATTAATATCTTCACAAATTTGTCTATTAACAAAATTGAAAATTACACTCCACGTTAAATTTTAATTGACCAAGATAAATTTTAACCCTCGCTACATAATGCTATGTCTGCTACATGTACTTTGCCCGTGGAAATCGTGGGATGCATAGCGAGTGGGTTAATTGATCCTGATCTCTGAGCTCTTACTTCTTACCTCTTTTATTCCATGTCATAACTTCCACACTTTTTTGTTCCACATCTTTTGGTACTTTTTATTCATCACCAAATTATTGTTAGGTTTTTCAAGCTTTTAAATGTATATTTTGACATCCATTCAAGGTTTTTGATCTGCACAAATATATTATGTAAAAATTAATATTTTGTCACCTTTTGGAATTTTTTACTGCATCTAAATTAACTGAATTTGTTCTGAACATTTTTTTTTTAAAAAAAAGGGTTTATTATAACTTATTTTGATCAACATTAGGTAATGGAGCCATCTTAAATGAAAGAAGGAAGATTATAGCTCATCAAGGCAAAGTGCTGCATAAAATATTCCCAATGATAATTCACCTATTTAACTTCTGACTGCACACTTGCTTCCCATTGAGACTGAAATATTTCATGCTTGTATTTGTTTTTTTTACTATATCATTCACAGAATTTTAACCTGGCCTTGAACAATTTGTATTTAAAGTTTATCACTGAGATTTGCAAAGTGTAATTTCTATATTTACACATAACTGTCTTATAAAGTTGTTCTTCTGAGACTTTTGTCTTAGGTACATACTGGATTTATATATGATTTATGAAATCTCAAGATGCTTGAGTGATCTTTCCTTTCTTTCATAAAAGTTGCTCCCTTTAGTCAACAAGGGTAATGCATTTCCAGGATTCCTTAGGGATTTTTATTTTTGTACATTTATTTTCCATCTTGCTCTTACTTGCATTTGTAAAATTTTCTGTTAATTACAAATGCATTTTAGTTAATTAGCAAGTGTTTGGTCCAATTTGGCCAAATGTAGTTCTTGTGCAATTAAGACCTATTTTCAAAGGCTTTTGAAATACTTAATGTGCTATGCTTTTCAAATTGAAGCTAAAATTTCTAGAGTATTTGAGTTATTTAGGGCTTTCCAAAAGCATTTTTAAGGTCAGAGATATGCATCTAGCTTTGAAGTTATAGTTTTGCTACTTTCTGATATGCAAAAGTGTGTTAATGCCATGTAATTAATTCTTAAGTTTTTTTTTTCAAAACTGGATGAGAGAGAGAGAGATAATCTGTGTTAATAAATAGGCCTTTGTATTCTGAGAATAGAATTCATTGATCTACAAATGTTACAGATTATGTATAATAATTTGTCTTTAAATTATTTGTAGACTATTAGTCAGATTACTTAAACTTTTTATTGTTGTATTTGCTTTTAAGTTGTACATTAAGACATAGATGAAATAAAAAAAACTACCATTAACACTGCACATCCTGTGATTTTCCACAGGTATGCATTTCTTCCAACTATTTAGTTGTGCAACCCGTACCGTTCCTGTTTATGCTTTCATTTTTGTTTTTATGTTCAGATTCTTATGATCTAAGTCTATATTTTAAAATAAAAACTTTTTAACAATTTTTTTTTTGTATTTTTTAACTCTAAAAAGTAGGTTTAATATGTAGATTTGAAATAGGTAATAAAATTACTACGCAGCGAGAGGGTTAAAGAAGATATTTAAATTATTCTTTTTTGTAAAAACTATTCATCCAAAATTTATTATGTTTTGGAATTTTTCCTGAATTATTAAAAATTTTGTTAGCAGACATATGTTATAACATATATGTCTTTCATTCTTTTTTTATGTAATGCATAACATATCTTTTACTTAAATTTATCATGTCTTTACTCAAATGTAGTTTTAATTAAGAATTAAAATTTTTTTTTTCTTTGATTAATCTCAAGAATTGTCATTTGTTATTTAAAATCAAGTGGAAAGAATCATGCTAGTTCAAACAAAAGTCTGAACAAAATCAAAAGAACTTTCGATATTTTTGCTTAAGATATTGAATCAAAATTATTTTACAATTTTTGTAAATCATAGCAAGACAGCTTAAGATATATAGATTTGATTTACAAATTATAAATTCTTTATTAGTTTTATTTAATTGCACAGACTTTGAGCTCTTACTTATGATAAATTTCACTTGAATTCATTTGAAAAGTTCAGTAAATTTTACATATGGATTCAATTGAGTATCAAAATACCAAATGTACTAGTCTATCTAATCATTTAAAATTACAAGCTTGTGGCTGGTAATGTTCAGTTTGAATTATTGCTTTAACTTCTGGTTGTTTTAAAAAGTATAGTTAAAGCTATATAGGTTGAGTAATAAAGGCCACTGCACGTTAAATGAAACTAGGTGTGGAAATAAATTATTAAAATTAACTTCCTACAATTATTGTTCTTACATTTAATTGGTTCAATATTTATCAAAAACTTTTTACTTGGATGAGATATTAACAAATCTGGCTAAAAATATTCATATTTACTTAATTTTATTTCTTTTAATGCCAACGCTTCTTTTTGTTTATTCTACAGTGGAAAAAAATTGGACTTGTGATTATATTTTGCATTTTGCAATTTATTGCCATGACTTGGTATTCAATATCCTATATTCCTTATGCAAGGTATGTGTGTTATCACAATAGAATTTTTTAAAAATTATATATTAAATTTTTTTTCCATGATGAATTTAATGTAAATTTTAATTATTTTACTATTTTTTTTGTACATGTCGTATATATATTTCTTCCTTGACAACAATCTTATCTTTGTGGTAATAAAAGCAAGCTGCTTTTTATTTTTAATAGAACATCTCACAAAAATTTTTTAAGGATCAAACAAATTATTTTATACAAATCGTGAAATGTCAGCTGTCAAAATATCTAAAAATAGTACATAGTTTAAAATGATATTGACTAATTGAAAATGCTGCTAATTTTTCTGTTGGAAATAAACTTACTTTCTGAACAATCCAAACAATTCAATTCTTTTTATCTTTCTCTTTTATAATATCAATCATTTTTATGATTTGAGTTTCTTTTTTCTTTGAAAATATTTGTGTACAAATCATTATTGTTTGTTAAATTACTGATTCTTTTTAAGTCTTTATTTACACCATACCATTATTATCTGCATTGTTAAAAGTTCTGTTTGATGCCAGAAACTATAGAGTATCACTGTTTGTTTCTTCTTGTTAAGAAATAAGGATTCCTTGAATCAGTTGAGCATACCAAGTCCAGAAAGTGTATAGCAGTAAGTTATAAAGAACTGTCATTTTTTTTTTTTTTTTTTTGGTAACATTATGCAAACATGGAACCTTTCATGCAGAAATCATTGATGGACTAGTCAACTTTGGAAAATGCTTTCTCTTTGAGAAATAAAAGTATTCCAAATAGTCATATCCCTAGTAAACATGTTATATAATACCTCTTCTCCCCCAGTTTGTTGGGTAAAAAGCTAAATTGTGGTTGGCTCCATCAACTCCTCCCATCATGAAGCTATAATCCAGAACCATAGCCTTATAACCTTTTTATTGGTTTCAATGCAGTTTGCTGTATGAATTGAACAAAGGTGGGATGTATGCTTTTTTTCATGCCATCTTAAAACAGTAATTTTGCTACATTGGAAAGTGGCAATGTCACTTCTCTGGAAAGCAAGTGTATTGAAATTTTCTGAAATATCACACCAGTTAGGATGAAGAGTTCTATATGTATCTGTTCTTATATATATATACTAACCATTACCATCCTGCTTTGCTGCATATTTTATGATGTTGTAGGACTATATTGTCTTAAAGTTATTGATATCTAAGTCCTAGCATTAAGCCTTAGATTGCACTCAAAAACATTATTATAGCTCTTTTAGAGAACAGGAATTTCTAAAACTGAATAATATTTATCTTTTATCTCCCCCTTCTCTGAAGTCAATGTCTGCATGGCCTGTTCTTATTAAATCTACTTATCAAAAGAAACATGACTACCAAATTTAAAGTCTGTATGTCTAATACTTACTGAGATATAATGATGAAGGTGTCGCTTATATATGTAATTCAATATCTGGTGACAAAAATTGTCAGCAATTTGATAGCAGCCTTCTTTCAAAAAAAGGTTCAATGAGTGTCATCTCTGATTTTGTGGCGAGTTTATAGTTTCCATAATTTTTATTAAATGTTGTACTCTTCTCAGTAGACTATTGATTTATTAATAGACCTTGATGTTGCTTCTGCAAGTGTAACAAGTTACTCCAAAAGAGCTATTTTTAGGGATAAGTATAGTACTCATACCTTTTGAAAAGCACAAAGCTTTCATTAATGCTGAGATCCTTTTCTGGTTTGTATATGCTCGTACATTTCTTCATTATCTCTGAAAAAATAGGTCAAATTTTCCTAAGTTTAGGGTAAGTTAAGAGTGCAACATTGGGTTTTATGATTATTCTTTGTAAAATACGTTGACCTTTAAAAACATACAGTTCATCTGAGTTATTTGGATACCAAAACGTTACCTTTGATTTTCATTTTGGCCATTTTTTTTCATTCAAACTGTTTAAATTGTAAGTTTGGTTAAATTACTTAGTTAGTGTAATATGGTTATCACTAATTATACATATGAATTTTACCAAATATGTATTCAGAATAATTAGAACAGTTGAAAATTTTCAAGTTGAAAAATATATGTTTAACTTTCATGCATAATTTTTTTTTTGGTGTGATTTAGTAGAACTAAAAAATTTGCAAATTTTTGAAATAGATCATATTAATATAATATTTTCTTTGTTTTAATGAAATGGATTGATGCACATGTGTTTGATGAGTATTTTCTTTGATATGTAATTTTTTTACAGGAATGCAGTCATAAAGTTTTTCCAATCATGTATGTCTTAAGTGTGTGTGATCTTCAATATCCATCATCTTATTTGCAAGGAGCTTTTTATGATCCAATTCTGATATATTTATCCAAAAAAATTAATTTGTTTTGCTTCCTTTGCTGAATCTTTTTATTTATTTTGTTCATAAATGTTGAATAAGTAATGTGTTAATTCCATCTGAACTAATTGTTAATTCAATCACTTTTTGTATAAAATCGCACATTTTTTTGTCAATCAACCTTATTATACAATCATTGTTTAAAAAAATTTGTTATTTTTGATAAACTCTTAGAATTCGTATCATGTTTGTACTATCTAAAAAGTATAATCTATTTTATGTAACCATTTTTATGGAAAAATATTTTTCTAATACTGCTATTATATATCTGCACTTTGCAACATTTTTCTAGTTCATATTTATTTATAATACATCTAAATGTGTTTTGTAAAAAAATTATTTAAGAAATATCATATTTAACTATCAGCTTTTTGAATACTCAAATTTGATTTTTATGTTTTAGTTGGTTTTTGAAGTTTTAAATAGGGGGAAAAAACTATTTGTGTGGAATTGCAGTATTTTTTTTAAAGTCCAAATCGATATTTCTATGAAAAATATATTTCATAATGAATAATATAACTGTCTTTGCTCTTATGAATTAAGAGATTTAGCATTTTTATGTGCAATGAACTATTTAAAAAACTTTGTATGCAGTTGCCTGAAATGCCTGTTTATTCATATTGAGATTATACCCAATGTTTGTAAATAAATTATTTAATCCATCTTTCAGATATTTTCGTATTTGGGGTGTACTTTTTTTATATGCATGCTTCATATTGGTATTTAATGTTCTATATATTGAATAATGGTTGTTAAAATTGAAATACCAAAGTATGGCTGAAATAGTCTAATGTAAAATAAAATTTTTATTTCATGTAAAATAATTTTATTTAATGTAAAATAAAATTATTATTTAGAAATTATAATTTCTTGTCACAATGATTGTTGGATTATTAACAGCTTTACAATTGTTGTGAAAGTTTGTAATATATATTTATATGTATGTTCATCAAATGGGTGAATTGAGATAGAAGGATAAAAGAAAAAAATTTAATGCGATCCAGTTTTTAAATATTTTGAATAATTTTCACTGAACATCCAATTTGACTACAAGGAATTTAGTAAATAAGATAGCAAAGTAAATTATATAAATATTGCTGAATTACATGGTATTTTTTCCAGGTCTCATGTGAAAAAAATGATATTGTAAAGATAAATAAAAAAGACAACAAAACTTAAGAGAGAATTCATGAACTGATTGTTTGGTAAGCAAAATAATAATTATAATACCTCAGTATTAAGTTTAAAATATTAATTTCTATAAAAATTGCAAACAGAGGCATGTGGATAAACAATATTTTTTGTTTTTCAATTTGGCTTGTAGATGTATAGAATTTTGTATTATGAACATGTTAATGTCTTTCATCTACAATTTAAAGTGGAACTTTTATACTATCCACTTTTTTCTTTCATCTATGTATTTCAATCAAACACAGCAGATGAATCTTAAATATGTACACTTGGTTTTCATTTTTTTTAAAAAAAATGTATTCTCCAAGTACTGCCAGAAACAAACTGTAGTATTAAATCTAAAAATCAATAATGTATGTTAAAATCAAAGTCACTACTGAAAAATACCTGAAATCCCAGTTTTTTTGCATGTGGAATTGAAAAAATGAAATCAACAATCATTCTTTCAATTTTTTAGAAGTAAAATCTATGCTGCTATACCATAGACAGACGACAGCAGCTTTAGTGTAAGAGAGGTTTTAGAAAAAATTCACCAAAAATAAATTTAAGAAATATTTTGGACAGGAATATACTTATGACTCATTCGAAACATTAGCAAAGCTCTCTAAAATTTTTTGAAATGATATGATTAATGGTGTGGATTTATGTAAGGTACAAATAAACATTGAAATTTATATACAAAACATATATTTTCACACTAATTTTATTATATTCTGTATTTTGTTTTTATTTTTTTAATTGCTATTGTACTTGGGAAAATTTTAGTTTAGATGTCAGTATTACATCTTATAATGAAAACGGATGTTTTTTACAGTGTTAAACTTGTAACTTTTTTGACATGATCTCTGTTCACTATATCTTATTCTAAATTGCAGTTTTGAAAAAAATGCCAATATCTTTCAATAAATTTTTGTGGAAAACAATTTTCAGATACAAATGAAATTGATCAGATTTATTGATCAATTGATTAAATACAATTGAGTTGTGAATCTTTAGGTCAGAGGTGGCCAAAATTTATACAATGAAGGATTGGAATTCTATGATGTATTATATTATATAAAGGTGTGAAAATTATATAAATTTTTCTAGTCAGTCTTTTATTTTAAAGTTGTCCGATTTCTGAACAGTGAAATGAATACCAGTTTCCATATAATTTACATTGAATTAAAGTGAAATTTTAAAAAAAAAATTATTGTTTATGTGTAGACATTTTTTTATACAAAAAAAATGAATCTCTGTGGTATTATTTTTTCAAATTGGAGTGCCTTAAAAATATAAATTTTTACTCTTAAAAACATTTTGTATGGAACCAAACTTTCGAAATAAGTGCTTTTTACTACACTTTATTATGCATGAAGAAGGACATGAAATGTACTGCAGTGAACATGAGTTCACTATTCTATGCTAAACTTATTACTTCAAAAGTTATACAGTTTTTTTATTGTATCACGTGATAAAAGTATTAGAATATTATATATTTTCTTACAATTAATCGTTTTTAAATGATGTCTTAAAAATGTGATTGTTTAATCCTTACAATATTACCATTCATTGTGTTCTCTTAATTTCTATTAAAAGTTAAAATCTTTAAATGTTCAGGTTTCGGTTAAATTTAGACTAATTTCATTGAGTTCATTTTTTTTATGTAACATGTTGAACTTTTTTATTTTCACCTATTCTAAGTAAAAAGAATTGAAAAAAAAAAGAGAATATTTCATTCATCAAATATAGTAAGTTTGATATCTATGCAAGTTTTGTGGATGTTTATATTTGTTTCAGATAAAGAAATTTGTAAGATTTGCACTTTTTATGGAAAAAAAATGTACATGTTGTTAAATTAAATATTTAAAATTTTTTTAATTAATATCTTATTTTAAGTTTATTTTATGTTCAATTGTTTTTTTTATGAAAACTGTCAACAGTAAGAGAAAATCTAAAGTGAACGTCCATGTCCTATGTGCAATATTTTGAGAAGATATTTAAGCATGTTTTATAAATTATTAGTTAATTCTCCCTCATCTCCAAATGAAATTTTTTTTATAAAAATATTTTTCCTGAATTTTTGTTATTTTAACTGATTTGATTTGTTTTAGCTATTTTTAGTGAAAATATTTTCTGTGATCTAGGCATTAATTTCTTATTGATGATTTAAGTACTCTAAAACATTTTTTTTAAAAGGAAATCTGAAAAATTTACAAAAAAGGGGAAAATATATTTTTTAAAGTTTTATAGCAAATCATGGGCAGGCATTCTGATACTTTTACATAAATGAGTTGATTATATTTTAGGAAATTAAAATCTCATATGTAGAGGATATGTTTCAACTCTTACACTTACTGTATTATAAGTTGAGATTTTCTGTAATGTAATTTGATGTATAGTTATCTTGTTTGTTATGCATAATGCATATTCTGTAGGCTTCGTATCTATGCTTTTTCATTGTGATAAATGTTTTCAGATATAGTTGTATGGTTCTGGTATATGTGTTATGTGTTATATTTGTATATTTTTTCCTTTAATGAACATTATTTGAACAATAATTGTGATCAGTGTTCTTAATTATTCATTGAATAAAAGCCTAAACAAAGTTTTCATGGTTATATCTTTTTATAAAAAAATAAATTACGTTAAAAATAATGTTCTTGTCACATTAGTAATTGTCAGCTGACAAATGTTAGTTTTTATATTTTTTTCAGTTGAATGTTACAAAAATATCATTTATAAAATGAATTTTTTTTAACCCAAATAAACAAATGTTTTTGGTTTATTTAGATTTTTTTGGTTGAAGAGGTGGGGAGAGAAGTTTTTGACAATGAATAATAAATCATGATACATCTAGATTAGTGGTCTTCAAACTTTTTCCTACTCACAGAACCCCTTGAGCTATAAGGTGTTTTCATCAAACACCATTCCACAGTTAGAAGAATACATCTCGAAATATTATTTAAAATAGATAAAATGTTATAGGTACTTTATGTAAAGGCAATTAAAAAAGTAAAAGTATCGTGTTTTTTATTAAAAAAAATTTAATGTTATTTTTTAATATAATTAATAATATTAGTTTGTGATCCCCCCAAATGTTATATTTAGTAACTGGGATATGTACTTGTATTTTTTCACACTCTGGTGAAGTCTAGGCCTGTTGAGAGATTATCTCCAATTGCATTACATATTCTGCATTTTAGTTTTTTTTTATATTTAGTTTTTGTAGCCATTTGAATTCAGAAATATTTTTCATTTAAATACATTGTTCTAAATGCAATTAAAATGTTGATAGCTGTGTGAAAAATACTATGTATTTTGCATTAATTTGCATCCTAATATTTAAGAGCTGTTCTTGCTTAAATTTAAATTTCAACATCGAATCTGTTGATATGTTTCTCCCTCTTTATTAGAAATGTTTTTTTCCCCACACATTCCAAAAAGTTCATTATCTTTTAGGAAATTATTTAATTTAGCAAGACTTTGTACTAATGAGTATAAAATTTTGTTGAACACGGGATATTAAACAATAGATTATTCATTATCTAGAAAGTATTATATATATAAGGGGGGGATAAAAAACTTTAATATTTTTTTTATTATGACAAAAATTTAAAAAGTGTTGCAAAATAAAGTTGTGTATAAATAAAATTTTTAGTATTTACAAATGGGTTGATGCTTGCAAGTATACAAGCTTCATAGAGAACGGGAATCCATTTTTCATACACATTTATAATTTTCTTTTCGATTTTACATTGCAACTCGTGGGCAATAACTTGTATGTTCCTGGGCATGCCTCATAGAACGCAGTCTCAAGATGAACTTTCTATAATTTTGTGAGAGAAAGAAGGAATAACAAAAAGGTTTTTTTATTTTCTTTAAATTTATGACTGAATGAGTAGGAAAAATCTGCTGACAAAAGACAGAAATTAGCCCATTCTAGACCTTATGTTAACTGCCTATATTCAGGCCTTCAATGCATATTCATACTTTAATAGTCAAAAGATCAAGAGCTTGTTTAACCAAAAAACAGTTTATGATAATAATAAATGTTTTATTTTTACTAGGGGAATTAGTCATATAGTAATAAGTGAATGGATTATTGCCACTGATATAACTCTCATTACCTGACTACGTCCTTGAGTGACAGGGATCAAAATCGAGAAACAACACTTTAATTCGATATTGCTCTATTAATACAACTAAATGTAATGTTATTTGTAATTAAGATCAATACAATTAGAAACATTTTTTTTTATTCATAAGAATGGTGATATGAAACTACATGTGTTATTTTCTTATGCCACCTGATCAGCAGCAACATCAGATCAAGGCGCGCGAAATTCATCACTGCAAAGGGCTACACTTACGCCTGTCGTTATCCGTAGCTTTGAGCACTATACAGGTGACAGTGCGTGTGTGGGTTTTTTTTTGAAACTATATTAAACAAAAAGAAAATAAAGTGAAAATCTTATTGTTTTAAATTTAAGAAAGTTGCCACTAATCGTTTCTCTATATCTATAAAAAAATACAATTAAATATTTAATTCCCTTTAATAGTCTGATATCTAGTATTTTAACTCAAATGATGGTCAAAATTAAGAGAATTTGCCTATTTTGTCGAGTTTCCACAAAAGCTTCGAACAAAATGTAAAAATACTGCCTAAAAATAAAGATGCATATCTTGTATGTCGAATAAGTAAGTGTACATACGTGAGGGGGGAAGCCTAGTAGAGTAAGAGGATTTATAAGACGTGTGCCAAAATTCGTATTTCGTTCGCCAGCACAAGTCGAATTTCTTAATGTTTTTTGCAGCAATGCATAAAATTAAAATTCGAACAGTGGGTCGATGAATGACCGTTCTCTTCATTGATGAGTCCCGGTTCAGACGAACCAGTGATTTTCGCCGTACTTTTATTAAGAGAGCGCATGACCTCCTACCTGTGCCCTCCGATGTCTGAGAAATCTACCATTATGGCAGCGGAGGGTTAATGGTCTGAGCAGACATAAAGGTGGAAAAAGCCACACACACCTTCATGTCTTTGAAAGAGGCACTGTAAATTCTTTGAGGTATAGGATGAAGTCGAGGAGCCCTGTGTTCAACTTTTCACGGGTGCAATTGACCCTGATTTTATTTTCATGGTTGACAATGCCAGGTCACATAAATCTAGTTTCGTCGACGAATTTCTGGAAAGAGGATATTCGCCGGATATAGTTTGGCCAGTCAGATCTCCAGACCTCAATCTTGTAGAGGATGCTCTGGGGAGGGCAGTTGCAACTCGCAATCTTCCTCCGAGAACCATCCAACACTTAAAAACAAAGTTTCTTAGATTTTTGGATTAATTGCCACGGGAACTCATAAATTTCCTTGTTTCCAATATCAAGATGCGAGGCCTGTATATCTGTATAAGAAAGGACATTAATTCCCTATTAACTAATTTTGTTGTTCTTTTCTGCAACTGCTGTTTCATGCCTTTCGACTCCTGTGAATGTTACTCCCGATCACGCGTGTGTATTGTAACTGTTGGATGGTTATTATTATTATTATTTTGCATTATATCAACCCTATGTATATACCGAATTTCATTAAAATCTGACCAGTAGTTTTAGAGATAATTAACCAAATCTGAAGATTCTCTTAATTTTGAGGACCAATGTAAGTATATTGTGGAGCTTGAAAATTACAAATGAAAGCCAAAAAACGTTAATTGCACAGGGTTAGAAATAACTTACTATTAAAAATAATGTTAAAAAATAATAACTTGTGTTCGTTTTAACATTCGATCGCGTAGCATTTCTCAATTCGTTCTATGATTAACATCTTCCGGAACTCGTAATGCGTCCACTCACGGTTCCAAACAGCTGTCCACTTAGGGAGACAGGTGTGAGTAGATTGCTGAGCTTGGAGGTGGAACAGGAAGCACTTTGGTATTCATATAGTTATTTTTTTTATTCGACATTATAATTTGAAGTGAAAATTAACTTTCAAAAACATGATATGTATACCTGTGTATGCAATTCAGATATAAAATTGGATGCAGTGTCGATTTAATCTCGTTCCGTTCCCTGGGCGCTGAAGATCTACAGGCCCCTTCGGGAATGGTGGATCGAAATTTATAACCAGAAAATCTGGTTAAGTCTAGCTCATCCGGGCCCCTAGGACAATGGATAAACTGACACTAATTAAATGGTAAATAATAAAAACTTAATTTTTTGAAGTCAGTCAGAGATTGCCTTTCGACGAGAGAGGTCCATTTTTGTGCTCCATCCGTGAGCGAAGAGTGGAGATTTGGTGAGAGTGATTTCCTCTCAACGAGAAAGATTGTATTTTTTTGCTCCACCAGACAGCGTAATTTGGATTTGTGAAATCTACAAGCGAGTTTTGAGTCAAAGCTTTTGCATCTGTCGGAGGCAGATGGGTTAGATGCCACGCCGACTTGCTTGAATTTAATAATTTTTTTTAAAAAAAAATGTAAACAATGATTAATGTTACAAGTTTTTAAACCTTTATGAATACAAAAATATTTTATAATGAAACTATTTATGCCAAATAATAAATAAATAAGGATTTAATTTTTTTAATATTTCTAAATAATACACAAAATTGTTACAATACTATACAGCCACTATAATAATTTAATAAAAGTCGCATTTATAAGTACACTCAGGAACAATGAAAATAGCGACCCAAGAAGGAAGCTAAGTACAATCGCGAAACTTTACAAATAAGTACAGCGTAATGTGATATGCAAATGATCCAAGTTTTGTGCCAATACGCATACTCATACACGCAGAGGTGGCGCTACAATCAGGAAGAGGGTGCTATATAAGCCAGCGCAAATTCGAAGATTCATAAACGTGACGATTACCCGCCGATTGTAGGAAGACTTTGGTAAACGAAACATGCCAGGTAAACGTGCTAGAAGACATTTCTCACAGTTAAGCGAGTTTGAGAGAGGCCTGATCATCGGGATGAAAACTGCAGGCTGGTCGACGCGCCGTGTTGCTGGCCAGGTAGATCGTTCGGAGTGTGCCGTTAGAAATTGTTGGGAGCAGTAGACACGAGAAGGCACCCACGCGCGGAAAACCGGGTCTGGAGCGACCAGGAAGACCACGAGGAGAGAGGATCGAAGGATCGTGCGGCAAGCACTTGTGGACCCCACAGTGACTCGTTCAACGATACGAGCAGACGTAGGCGTAGCAATTGTTCCACAAACAATTTCCAGACACCTTGCAGAAGCAAATCTTAAATCCAAGCGCCCTTTCCGTGTACTCCCTTTAACACCGGAACATCGGCAACTGCGTCTACAGTGGTGCCAAGCCAGATCAATGTGGAATGTCACAGATTGGCAAAAGGTTGTATTTAGTGATGAATCCCGGTTTGTTTTGGGGACAGATGATAACCGTGTACGGGTGTGGAGATGCCCTGGTGAGCGGTACAATTCCCCCCACACTGTTCTACGTCACACTGTCCTCACAGCTGGTGTAATGGTCTGGGGGGCCATAGCCTATGATAGCCGGTCCACTTTAATTGTGATGCGGGGAACCTTAATGGGCCAACGTTACGTTGATGATATTCTTCGACTCCATGTAGGACCTTTCCTAAATGGTCTCCCAGGGACAATTTTTCAGCAAGAGTTGCTCAAGACTTCCTACGTCATTTTCAGACTCTTCCATGGCCGGCCCGCTCCCCCGATTTGACCCCTGTAGAGCACGTGTGGTATCAGCTAAAACGGCAGATGCCGTCGTGTCACTCTGTACATGATTTAGAGTTGGCTGTTCAAGATTTGTGGTCCCATCTGCCTCAGGGGAAGATAAGGTGTCTAATCAACTCAATGCCGGACCGTGTGGCGGCATGTATTGCAGCTGGAGGTGGTCCAACACGCTATTAAAGTTGCCCAGTATTTGTGTCGTTGCACACCCTAAATTCGTTTAACTTTCTTGTTTTTGAGATCAAGTGAATCTGGCATTATGTGTATTAAATTTCATTTCAATCTGATGCTTTCTTCTTGGGTCGCTATTTTCAATGTTCCTGAGTGTATATTTCAAAATACGTAGGATTTGTTCGTGTACTTAAACATTAAAACAAATTACAATCTTTGTCTCATATATGCAAACGAGATTTCTTTCTTTCTTTTCAGTTAAATGCGATCATTCACCGACAACAGATTCAGTTTTGTAATGAATTTTCCTAAAGGCAAGTCTATGTCCATAGAAGGAGTCAACTCTAAGACCGTTTCTTGACTCTTTGCCGAATGGGACAATGAATCACAACTCTTCTAGAACCGTGCCGGTCGTTTTTAATTCTCGAGTTAAAATATTTAAATAATCTTGAAGAATATTACATATGTGTATGAATTATTCATTAAAGGAGACCCACTGGACATTAAACCGAATTCCACTCTATAAGACATAGCAAGAACAATCGAGATTTTCAAAACAGCATGCATGATTCAGAACAGAAAACTATGATGTTCTATTCAATGTATTTACACTGAAATCATTGTATTTGTAATTGCATTTTGTACTTCCATTAAAAAATCACGTTAATACACCCAGAGAAAGTATAGCACGACACAACTTTGAATCTAAAATAATTTATTTGTTGAACCGTTCATCACTATCGAGACGGGGCAGTACAACACTTAAGGCAGGAATCAATTTCATCGTTTTACTCACTTGAGCTTCCGGTTTGATCTTTCATAGAGGCAACGGTAGCCTAGTGGTCATGGTCATGAACTCGTGGCCAACTTTGTTGAATCGCCGCAAACCTGGCCTGCTATGTATACTTTTAGATCTGTTTGGACAATAGTATATTACAGAAGTCATTTCTATTTCATACATCCAAAGAGAACATTCTTAGTTATACTATAAGGAATGCAGAAAAGTGTTACAAAAATGTTTCCTTTGAAAACCGGTTTAGATTATTAGTAAAAAACTGGCAGTATAGCTGCTCTTTTATGATTTATCTTGCTTTAAATGATGACTTTTTCAATTATAATTACTTGTCTCTTAATAAACCCAAATGTAAAGTCATAAGCATCATGGCCATTGTTGCATATTCGAGTGACAACCACTGCATGGAATAATGAAACAAATATCAAATATGTCAAGATATTCAGATCTCTACATAGAAAAATAGGATCAATAGAATACTGTTTTTACCAAAAGACCACCAACATTCTATTGTCTAATCGTATGGTTATATAAAAGTAATTAAATTAAATCATTCGATGGGATGCCTCACCCTTCAGTGCCAACAATGTGACTAACACAAGAATCTGTCCAGACATCGCCAAGTAAACATCCGCAGCGTTCTAGGACTCGAGCCAACCCCTAGCCAATCGACTTTCAGTGTCAAGGACGGCTAAAAAGCGATCAACTTGATCATTTGCCAATGCATGCGCTCTTCTCCTAGATCTTAGGATGAGGGGTGCAAAGCTCTTCAACTAATTTAAATTTTACGAAGTTACATCATCCTTCTTAAGCTAAAGTGCTCTCAGAAATTAATCTTTAATGCGTCAAATATATGGGATTTGCTCTTTAAATTCAATCTGCTGTAGACGTTGCCCACCTTATTTTCCATTTAAATTTTACTATAAACTCATTTTCTCAAATTTATGTTTGCTAATCTGTAGAATAGGTATATATATATATTTTAGAATAAGTATTATGTATATAGGTATAAAAATATTTCAAATAGCGATCTAGTAGAAATTATTTATTGAAAAAACTAATTATATATATATATATATATATATTAAATATATTTTTAGTCTAAAACAGGCAAAAATTCAAGCATTTGGAAGAATTCATTGATCTTTTATCAACTTTTGAAAGCAGCACAAGAATTATATACAACGGACCTCGTAATTTTGAACTTCGGCCAAGTGATGAGGAGAAGACACTTAAGTTCGCATCCCACTCTCCTAACATTAAGAGTTTCCCATTATATAAAAATCTCGTTTACGTATGTTTCACACAATACTGGCTTCAAAGAAAACGCGTGGCCGCGGTAGCCGTGTGGTATAGGTATCGGACCGTGGCTTGCTTTGTCACGGGTTCGAGCCCAGTACCACTAAAGACCCGCCGTGTAGGGCAGCGATGCACGTTAAATGTGTGGAGAGCTGAAACGTCCTCCCGTTGGTGTGGTGTGGTAGTTAGGAGAGGGGGGTGCCAGCTCAGGTGTCGTCCACGTCACTTGACCATGGTTCAAAATTACGTGTTCCTTCGCCAAAAGCCCTCGTGTAGCTGAACAGTGCGACGTTAATATTCAATCAATCAATCAAAGAAAACGCATTTTTATCAGATTTTGTGCGAGAAGCTCAACTTTCCTTGGTGGCCGTGGTACCGTGGTGGTTAATGTCCCGTACTCTTTCCTGACGTGTCATGAGTTCGAGTCCTAAAAGTCACTGAAGAACCGCTATGTAGATGGGCGTTTAATCTGTCGTGGCTCAAAGTCCTCGCGAAGGCGTGGTGTAGTAGTTTGGAGAGGTGGTGCCACATCAAGTGTCGTCCTTGTCACTTGACAGTACCTCAAAATTATGAGGTCCATCGTCAAAAGCCCTCGCTCCCTCCTGAGCCACTCCCTCAGACTCAACTTTCCTTGATATAAATTTTTCATATAGCCGGCTAGATGTCGTGGTTAGTTTGTCACCGGCCTTCTGCACCCAAGGTTGCGGGTTCGATCCCGGCCCAAATCGGTGAATTTTCATGATGCAGAAAATCGAGAGTGACCTTGCCGTATGACTATATGGCATGTGAAAGAACCCTAGAAAGTCTGTTTGGCCTAGGTGCTCTCGGTAGAAATAAATCCTAGTACTGGTTCGCATCGTCAAAACACAGGTGCGTCCGTCTATGGAGGAAACTGGGCGTCAAAATGACCTGCGGCTATTGGTATCCGCCTATAGGGTACCGCACTAAAAAGAGAGACCTGCTTTCGGGAATGTACTAGGTCTGCAATGGTAAGACACCAATCCGCAGCCCATTAGAAATTTAAAAAAAAATTTTTTTTTTCATATGTACGAATAATCTTTTGAAAAGTTTTGTTTGTCTTCATTTGATATAAAAACAAATAATATAAAAAAAATTAAGTCAGTTCCTAATTAGGTCAACAAAGAGAATTTTTATTTTAGTTAATTATGTTTAATTAAGGAATTAAAATTTTTTTTTTGAAAAAAATGTTTTTACATCAAGTGTTATCCACTACAAGTGCCTATCCGGTGTAGTGATTAGCGACGCTGACTGCTGTACCGTAGGCTCTGGGTTCGAATCCCGGAGAAGACATGGATGTTTGTAAATGTATAGTGCCTTCGCGGCATGGAAGTACTATAAATAGCTGTCGAGCCGCAAGTCCTCTCGTGGGGTTGGCGGAAAAGGAAGAGTGGTGGGACCACACCCAGGTGCCCTCCCTCAAAATCGGGGTGGAAACGAGCGAGATCGTTCTGTCACCTGTATGGCGCTCAAAAGCTATGGCTAACGGCAGCTGTCGCTTAGTCCTTTGCCATGATGAATTTCGTGGGCCTCGATCTGGCCTTTGCCGATCAGGTGGCATCAGTAACAACAAGTTTTAAAAAAATGAATTTGAACTTGAGTGGATGAATAAAAAAAAATATTTGAAGCCAAGAAAAAATTCGTTAGAAAAACCTACTGACGCCATCTGTTGCAGCTAGTTCTAATTTTGTCAGAAATAACGCAGAATAAATTGAAAATTAAAAAAATAAATTTTAATTAATGAATTAATATTTGGACAAAGCTGTTTCCACATCAAGTGTCATCCACTACAAATTTTAAAAATTGTATTTGAAATCGAATGGATGAAAAAAAAGTATTTTATTAATGATTGAAAATTTGAACAAGATATATATATATATATATATATATATAGGAAGAGAAGTGAGTTAATAGTAGCAATTGAATGATACGAGACGTGATGTTTTCTTCTCAGCAGAAATTTTTTAAATTAAGTATTAAATATACTGTATTAAGTTTTTAATTGTTTTAAATGAGTAAAATGTTTTGTATTCAGTTTGTAATAGAATGATAAAAAAAAATTTCAAGACGATATTAAATACAAATAGTTTTTTTTTAAAAAATAATCTTATTTATGGCAAATATATTTACCTATAGAATGTTAAAATGGGTTAAGTGATCTCAGAAAATATGCAACAAAGTTATTTGCAAGTTATATTTTAGATAATATATTTTCATGCATAGGATCTAAAATATATCAAAGGAAGAGTTTTATTACAAAAAAAAAAAAATATTCCTAAGTGTTTGAATCCTTAAATTTTTTTTTTATCTAAGTTATAAGGAAGATCTGATTAAATGTTTCTTTCAATATAGTAACTAACAAAGCTTTAAATGTTCTTTTAGGGTTTTGTGCTATAGTTAAATTAGCTTTCACAAATTAGCTGCATAATGCTCTTTCAGTTTTCGTATTATGTGTTGTGATATTTGAACTTCCTATTGAATCTGTGGTAACCTTGTGGTCATAGTCATGAATTCGTTGCTGGCGTGTCATGAGTTCGAGTCCTAGTGCTACTGAAGACACGCCTTATAGATGAGTTGATGCACGTGGATCACCGTTGGCGTGGTGTGGAAGTTTGTACATGGAGTACCAGCTTAGGTGTCATTCTCGCCACTTGACCAGGGTGCAGAATTATGAGGTCCGTCTCCAACAGCCGATGTCTTGCTTTATAATGCGGTGTTAATAAACATTCACGCAGTCTATTGAATGATATCAGTCGAAGAAGGCTTCTGTAACTAAAAATATTATGTTCCATCTAAATCCAAAACAAATAATATAAAAATAATTTTAAGTCGACCCCCCCTCCCTACTTAGGTCAACATAGAAAAGCTATACTTAGTTAATTATTTTAGTTAATTAAATTTAAATAATGAATTAATATTTGAAAAAACTATATTAGCATATCAGGTGTCATCCACTACAAGTTTAAAAAAATATATTTGAAGCCAAGAAAAAATTCCTTAAAAAAACTTATTAGCGCCCTTTGTTGGTTTTAGTTCTACCTTCGTCAGAGAAATAACGCAAAATAAATTTAAAATAAAAAAATATATATAATTTAATCAATGAATTAATATTTGAAAAAACTGTATTGCCATCAAGTGCCATCCACTATAAGTTTAAAAGAACGTGTTTGAACTTCAGAGGATGAATAAAAAGAATTTTATTAACGATTGGAAATTTGAACAAGATGTATAATATATATATATATATATATATATATATATATATATATATATATATATATATATATATATATATATATATATATATATATAGCGAGAGAGTGAACTAACATGATAGGAATTTAAAAAAAATAGGATTTTAAAATGTTTATTTAACACCTTCACATTTTACATCCAGTCAATGTTAAAAGTCTTGTGTGCGTGTTGAAAAGATGTATAAGTGTATTCTGAAGAATTCTTCAGTCGAAATATGCAACTACTTTTATATACTATTATAGAATAAAAAAAAGTAATGTTTTTCATTAAGATACAATTTTTTTAAAATTAATATATAAAGTGAGGACTATATTATTTGGCCTTATCCCCCCACCCCATAATTTTCAACAACAAAAAAATCACATTTCTTTTTACTTTTTTAAATTAATATTCACCTGTGTTGACAGATTCAATCAACTTCTGTGATTGAATACCACAACATTTATAACAAGTTTTTGTAACGAATTACTTTTCTTTTTATAAGATGAAAAAGAAATTCCAAGACGGTTCGAAAACCTCCACAAGAGCAAGGGGACTCATTACGACTCTATAGAGAAACTTTTCAACAAGCTCGTTAGGACAGGCGAACAATGATGGCTTTTATCGCACGGTCTTACTCACCACCACTTGCTTAAGTATTCCGTCGCCCAAAATAGACCAAGTTATTCTGTTGTCTAGCACGTTCCTCTAAGTTGTTGCTCGTACTTTTATTTTATGCTTCATCTGTCAAGTTGTCTGGACGTCAGAACGATCCGAAACTCTCGCATTTTGGCTCCAAATATGGCTCCTGAGAGTATTAAATCATCGCGAGTTGCTCTAGAGGTTTGAAGCAATAGTTAAATTTTTTGAACATTTGTTTCTTATAAGTTTAAAAAAAAACGAATTGAAGTTTATGACATTTCATTGACTCTTTTTAGATGAAATTATATCGTACAGGATTTGTAAATAGATTACACAGTATAATGTGTGGTGCTCATCATTACAGTTAAGATTTTGTACAAGTTCTGACATGTTTTAGTTACAAGCTGAGTAAATATTTGTAATATTCAATACATTTAATGTGTAGTGAAATTTGTAATTTGTACATTTTAAAAGTAAAATAAAATGTATTTAAATTATACATTTTATAAATGAACTAGCAGTTACCTATCTGCTTCGCTAGGTATATTTCATGAAGTTATATCACTATGTCTTATTTTTTAAATTATAGATATCGAAGTTCTAGCGTTCAGCTTTTAATTGTTTTTGAAAATATCCTCATAGTAGAATATAGTTCTCGTTCCTTTATTTAAAAAGGATAGGACTTTGAATCTCTAAAACGGAAATTGTTTATCTTATACGTCCTTGAAACCCCTCTTGAGAGTGTAGTTTCGTAGGGTATCTCTATTTAACAAAAGAAACATGCCTGCTATATTTCAAGTCTGTGAGTCTATGAGTTTCAGAGAGCTCGTGATGAGAGAGTAAATATGTCGCTTTTCTCCTACACAAATAAATAGATAGAATTTAATTACTTTTAAAGTATCTTTGAAGGAAATTTTTAGTTCTAAGACATTTTGTTTTATAGTTTTGAAGAGAAAATAATTGGAATTTCGGTTAATTTTGTGCACTTGGTTTTGAATAACGTCAAATCAGTAACAAATTTTCTTTTCCCTTAAGGAAACAAAAAGAAAGAACCTTTTGGGTATAAATTAAGCTTCTCAGAGACGGAGTTGTATTTACGTCGTACTATAAAACTGCATGATGGCTATTGGCGACGGACCTCGTTATTTTGAACCATGGTCAAATGAAAAGGACGGTACCTGAGCTAGCACTCCATCTCCTAACTTCTACACACTGGCGTAGATAGTCCTGAGGGGGCCCTGTACCAAAATTCCTTGGGGTCTTTTGAAATTTTATGTAAGTTTATCCTTACTCATATTGGAGCCCCTGCAGCTTCAGGGCACCGTATCATTGATATAGCAGTAGCTAACCCCCTGCTTCCACACCACACCAATGGGAGGACGTTTGAGCCTCGACATATTTAAGGTGCATCGGCCCCCTCCGCACGCGGGTTTTACTCCTTAGAATTGCTTCAAAGGGATATTGAACTGTTTTGCTTTGTTTGACATAGTATTGAGGATAGATTTTCAAAGGTTTAAAATCATTGCCAACGACGTGTTTGAGCAGTACTTCACTCACAGAATTTCCAACACGTCACATGGGTCATTTTATGCCCTGTACGAATTAAACACTCTGTTATCACCTCCATTGGGCTTAATAGTTTGGCGAAATTGTGACTTGAACTCACAATTCTGCCACAAGGCTTCTGATGTGTGAGTGTTGTAGATTAAGTAGATCGATACTTCATGTGATGTGGTGTGGAAGTTAGAAGAGAACTAACTTGTGCCAACTTATAACAACTTGTAACATTTTACTGTTACTTGTCTGGGTTTTCCAGGAAAGAAAAGAGCTGGGTGATTGGAAAATGATGCTGTGACACTGGCAACTAACTAGACATTTCCCCTCATGAGTTGGAAAAAGAGATGTTATCTATTCCCGGCCAGCGTTGCATCTGTGTGGATTATTTACCAGTGGTGGCTCGTTTATCATTCACGATATCACGTGATTTTATATAATGTAAATAATTTGTATAATATTTTTCTAGATACGACGACTTGACAAGACATGGGAACTTAGACATACACTGTAATTCTTTGTTCTTGGTATGCAACATTCTACATATACTGACATTTTCTGACTCTCTGAAATTCTTACTAAATAACTTTAGTTTACTGTCTTATTCCTTATTGTTGTGTCTGTTAATTGTTTTCCAAATAATAAAATATTTTAAAAGGCTCAAGAATTTGCGAATTAATTTTATGGAGTTATATTTGCTTACACATGTGTCAAGTACAATCGTTACTTGAACCAAACTACAAAAAACATTTAAAAATGAAGTGGTCAGTCACCAATAATCTTCTTGTAGCAAAATCAATCGATTCTTCTAGAGCAGTGATCTCCAACCTTTTTTTTTTATCACTGTGGACCGGTCAACGTTTGATAATTTTACCGCGTCCCTTTGAAGTGGGGGAACGATGATTTTTTATATTTTAGATTGTTTTGCTTTATTAATTTTAATTTTGATGTATTCAAACATATGTTCAAAATAAAATACAGTTACGCCAAAAATAATAAATAAAGGGATGTAGGAAAGATCCACGCAAATTTTAGGCATGGTAATTATCTTAATTTATTCTGGAACTCTCTCGTTATTACAATAGATTCTTCTTCTAACTGGATATTATTAACACACTCGCATAAATCCACAATAACAAAGATTTAGAAATTCCACACGTGTTGAACACAGTAATCAAAATTTCATACATGGCAAATAAAACTTACGGTCACTTTATCAGTTGATATTGACTCTATTGTTACTTTCGTGCAGCCTCCTTATAGTCTGAAAGAAACTTGCAGGAACTTCTACAGAGTATTCGAGACTAATAGTAATCCTAGAAATTTCTGAACTTTTATACAAACATAAATTTCCGTCGCCAAATTTGGGGACCAAATTGTTGCCAAGGTCATTCCTATTTACAAACATTATCAAAAGCGTTTCTTTCTCGCCCTACAAACGATCTTTCCAGCTACAATCTCCTTTCGGCAGAGAAACAAAGTTCAAACTTTCAGTAACACACACAATACCTTTTTTTAACAACAACATTTTATAATGTCAAACTAGTGAGTAATTCTGATTTAGTTTGAGTTAATTTTTTAAAAAAATAATAATTCTATATCTTATATTTCTTTATCAATTTAAGAGGGGAAGATAAATGACAATTTTACTGTCCTTGAAATTTGGAAACTTATCTCTGCTGTTGCTGTTTGTTGTTTAACTGCATGTTATAAGGATATCGACGACTGCAAATTATAAACTAACAACGTTTCTACAAGACTACGCGATACGTTTTTTGTTTATTAAAATTACTTTTTAATTTTATGTAAAATACAATCTTTTAAACTATAAATATTTATTAGAAATCTGATTTTTATTTTTAAAAATTGATGCAGGTTTATTGAGTAGATATGATCATATGAACAATTCTTCAGTAAAACCGAAACTTTGTCAAAACTACATAAACGAATTTCATTTTAAATCTTTTTCTAAGTGTTTTTAAATCGTGTTTTTTTTAATTTATCGAGCAGTTTTTTAAAGGTTGTTTTTGGTATTATGAGGTACTAATTTTTCAAGAACATTTATCAATACTCTTGTACTTATCTCAACTACATATACTTCACTATGAATTTATAAGGATATGAATCTAGCTTATCTCATTCAGTGATATAAATTTATTAATTTCGGATGTATTCTTAAAAAAAAATTAATTAATTATTATTTTTTCTGTGAAGAACACTATTTTAACCTTATGTGAGGTTTTTAAACATGCATCACATATTTTTATTTATACTTTTAGGTTTACGATCCCAATTTATTTAAATTATTTTGTTTTTAATGTCAGTACAGATCAGTTAGATATGAAATTAGCTTCGATTATCAAGAGTTGAATTAACATAACAAAATAAAGCTTTTGACGCTCAGAAATTAAAATTTCTAATCCAAAGCTAAGTTATGCATAAATATGTTGTGCAATAACTTTAAGATTTGTCCATTATTATTAAAATTAATGAAATAATAATTTTTGCATGACATTTTATGAAAAAGACAAGATTCTGAGTAAATTAATTTATTCGAACATTTTAATTTATATATATACGTTTATCTAATTGTTTGAATAAAGGTAGTTTGTATCCTCGGTTATATAAGTTACTGACAGCTTATGTAAGCATGGAACATTAACATAATTTATTTTAGAAACATTTTTAAAACTTGCACAGGGACTGTTTTGTTTTAGTTCAGATGTGTGTGTTTTCTTTGACTTTTTAAATACTAAAAAACAGTAAAAAAAAGTGCAATTTAGCACACTATGTCTCATTTCTTGTTGGAGGTTTTTTTTGAAGCATTTATTTAGTTTTTTTCGTCATTCGCTTCATTCTGCTATTCAACGTTTCTTTTTATAGCCCGTTAAAAAAGTCCCTACCACATTCTCTCCGATTTGTTGGTCTCTATAAACGTTCTATTTTTTTTAATTCTATAATGACAAGGCTTTGTCTAATTATCTTCACGGTGAACAAACCTTCCGGTTAATTACTGGGAAATCGTCCGGGATTCATTATTCAGTTTCTTCGAACCACAAAAAGTCGTCTGCACAGACAGATCTCTCCACTCTTGCCACGGGCATCAGAGCAGACGATAGTGTCGTAACCGCCAATCCCCGAAACCTCGTTTGCTCTCGGTTAAGTAAGCCACCCCTAGAAGGCGGGAAGGAGGCTCTCAACTTCCCTTGCCTATATTTGGAATGCGCGCAACGAACCTCCTTTCCACCCCCTCGAACCTTTTACGTTTTTTGTTTGTTGTTTTTTCTCTCTTTCTTTTTTACTTGTTTATTCTCTCACTTTCATTCTGGAATTGGAAGTTTTTCTTTTCTTTTTCTTTGTTATTGGTCATATCGCAGTCGTTGTTGTGACGACGTCGCTGCAACCATCATTAAGGCGATAGCGGTGATAAGGTGTGGAACGAGTGCTCCTCAGCATCCCTGTGGAATTAACTGGGAGGGAAAAAAACGTACTTGAGAGTAAGAGAAATCGTTTGACGCTTTGGTAAGCATTCGCGAGCGGATTTTTTCCCCTTTATTTCTGGTGCTATTCATTAATTTTTTTTATGTTATAATCACTGGTACTTTTTTTTAGAATTAACGATAAGAAATGAAAAGGAGTGTGGGAAGTTTTATTCTTCAAGGATTTTAATTTTTGTTCCTGAATTTTTTATGCTCTTTTTCTTACCTATTTTCTTTATAAAAAGTGTTTTTATTTTTGTTTTACATTCTCGAGATTTTTTCTTTTTCATTGCACCTTTTTTTCTTTCTGGAATCATTCATCTTTCAGTCGAATTTGAATCTTTTTATAATTATTTTTTTGAACAGTTTATTTTGTGTATATTGTAAAGTAAACTTATAGTAGTAAACATTTCATGGTTGTGTTTCCGATTGCTATAATTTATACTTTGATAAGAATTTTAACTAAATATAATTATTTTTATTTCTTGCATAAATTTTTTTCCGGCAATCTGATCATTATGTCTACTTTCTTTAAAATAATAATTTTTACAGTCAGTACATGCGTGTCCTCTAAATAATTTAAAATGAGTTATTCTTTGTGTAAAAATATTTTTTGTATTAAATAATCCAAAATACATTAAACATTGACTATCAAATAGTTTAAAAATTATTTTTAAACCCCACAAATAGTTTGTGGATTATTTTACTAGAAAAATAAAACATTTTTCTCATTTCTTTATATTTTTTAAAATTAAATAATTTCTTTAAGTGATGAATGAAATTTTATAATTTCAATAAATAAAACATTAAGAAATATGTCATTTTGCTTTCTAAATATGTTTTATCTCACCAGTTTTTAAACTTCTTATTTATATTACACGAAAAAAAAATCCGTGCTATTTGAAAAACAAAGGTTGAAATAATTTTTAATTTTTCAAATTGGGAATTTTATTATTTGAATAAATGTTTTCCATTTAAAATTCTTTTTTAATAAAAATTCATTGAAAATAAATTCATAAAGCATGAGAAGTTATTCAATATTTATCTGTGGTCAAGTAATGTCATAATGAATTAATATGAGAAAATTGAATATTCTAAACACAAAAACAATAATTAAACACTCGGAAAAACATTAAATTAATTTTATCAATCTCCTTCAAAAGTATAAAAAGAACATTTAATAAGTAAGAGAAATAATGTTTCAATGTCAGAATTACAAAGACGGTTTAAATTTTCAAATCATAGAAAAACAATTTGATTCCAAACAATTTTTTTTCTCTCAAACAAGAGAGTTACGTTTTTTTCCCACTTCATTTAATAAAAAGACGTTTTCTAAATAAATAATGAATAATTAGTTCGAAAAAATATTTTATGTATAAACCAAGTATTGTATCTTTTATAACTTCGTGTTTGGCAACAATCTGTAATAACTGTGTGTGTGTGTGTTTATTCTAACATTTAATAAACATGAAGCTTTCTATATTTATCTCTTAAAATATCCGACGTGAAATACAAGATTAAATAAATTGAAATTCCAAATTGATGATTAATTTTTGCATGTATAACGATAGTTATAAAATATCAAAACAATGTCATGGAGAAACACTTTTCATTGGTCAATGAACAGATGTATGTCAGATTACAATTTTTCCCTAAACTGTGGTTCAACTAACTTATTTATTTTGAGGGAGTTGTGAAAAACAATACTGCTTTGTAAATTTATTTCTTATTTGTTTTGTTTGAATAAAATTTGCTTTTGCGTACTGTTGCAAAACAGTGTTAAGTTGAATTGATACAAGCTGTAATTGCAAAACGTTCCAATTTCGATTATTTTTAGCATGGGAAATTTAATTTTTACTATGGCTTAACTATTCACCTTATTTTTCAAAGATACAAGCATTTTAATAAACAATATTCATTCATATTTACAATAGAATTTTTTTAGTAATGTAAAAGAAAGAATCTGATACAATATATTGCAGAAATTTTTAAAATCGAACTCTTTTAAAAATTTACAGTACTAAAGGATTAATTTATTATTATTTTTTTAAAGTTTTTTATTCAAATTTACTCCATTTAAATTGCTAAAATCTCTACAAAGCTATACGAAAAAAATATTTTCAAGGAGATTTTTAAAAAAGATAATAATTGTTTTTTTAATACGATTGTTTTTAATTAGAATATCCTCCAACCTTCATATGATTCCAAGAAATCTTTTTTTCTCCTTAAAATTAACCGATGCAACTATTGTGTTTTCATTTGAAAACAACCAACCGATATATGTATTTGATTAGGTAATTTGCATAAAGTTTACACACAGAATAAAAAAAAATCTAAAGTAACTTATTATTCCATTCATCAGCGCGTCCACTAATTATTTCTAGGAAAAATTACAACCCAAATATACACTTAAAAGTTCAATGTGAAACGTTTTTGCTCTTCTCCTTTTGAGCTTACTAATTATTTTCCAGAAAACCCACATTTCCTTATATAGTGCAATGAGGAAAAATTTCATTTCGTTTAATCATTTTAATTAACCGTATCTTCTGTTAGCAATGTGGCAACTTGTCATCACTTGTTTCCTCTTCCTTTTTCAACGGAAGTGTGAAAAAAAAACATTTTTCTTTTCTCTCTCGATAAATGTATCTCGTCTCTAAAAATTTCAGTGGACACAATGGCTATGTTTTATTTGTTTGTTTCATTAAGTTAAGTTGTGGTATAAATACTGCTTACTGATAAAGACAATGTTGGGATTATTTGGTCATTTGAACCATTCGAACCGGCTATTAATGACTGTTGATTCAGATTAAGGTTGAGCTACTATTATTTGCTCTTAAAACCGTCTCTAGGAAAGTAGACTGATTTAATTTGGTTTTAATTTACGTCACATTTTAAAGGAACTGGAGAGCTATTGATGACGTATCCTCACACTTTTGAACCACAGACAAGTAACGAGGACGACGCATGAGTTGGCACTCCACTCTCTCTTCAAACTTCCACATCATG
Organism: Trichonephila clavipes; assembly: GCA_019973935.1. Taxonomy (NCBI): domain Eukaryota; kingdom Metazoa; phylum Arthropoda; class Arachnida; order Araneae; family Nephilidae; genus Trichonephila; species Trichonephila clavipes. The sequence goes on along the minus strand of BMAU01010592.1, from coordinate 260,472 downwards.
CCGACAAATTTAATGTGCATCAGCTCTTCTACATAGTGGGTACTTAGTAGCACCAGGACTCGAATCCACGGCTTAACTGAAACGACACTCACGAGTTCACGACCATGACCACTCGGTTACCCTGGCCACTATTCAGCTATCCTCTGAAGAGGCTTAATAACGGAATTATCGTTATATAGAAAAGTTTTAAAAACAGCTAAAAACATTTAATCTGCAATATAATAAAGTTTTTGTTGATGTTTTCTTTTCTAAGAGTATAATTAAGTTTTTAAATCGTAAGATTAAATTGTAGAAATCTAATTTTTACATCGATAATTTTGTAATTATATGGCATTGCTTAATTTTTTTCACGCTGCACTTTGAAGCTGCCCAAGGGTTATTGGTGACTGGCCTCGTAATTTTGTCCATTAGTGACTTAAGATCCACCATGTAGAAGGATTGATGAACGGTAAATCTGAGAGGCTCCAAGTCCTTATGTTGGTGTAATGTTTAAGTTTGGAGAGTGAAGTTAATAACCTCGTTCAAGCCCATTGCTGTACAATATATAAAAAAGATTGTAATGCTTTTACATTTTTTAGAAAATAAGAATAATGTGTTAATTCTGTAAACAAGCACTATAACTTCTATTTTCAAAACTTTAAAAGAAGGCATAGATTATAGAATTTTACCACCCGCATTGAAAGTATTTACCTATAAAACAAAAGATTTTTTTTCTTTAAATTATTGTATATTTGAACATCTTTAAATGGTTTAATCTAGAGTAGTTTAAAAAGACAACAAAGGGAAATTTAAAGAAGCTTCCGATATCTGTTTATAACTTACACAAAAACAGTACAGTATTTTGAAAGCAATATTTTTCCTTACGACATCATTTCCATTTCTTTATATTTTTGTTTTTTAAACCGTCACAGTTAATAAAATAACACATCACACAGTTTAGATTTTTTTTCGGAGCTCCGAGTATAAAAAAGAATGAACTCTGTTTTAAGAGTGTAATATTTCGAAGTTATCTCGTGCGTCGAATGATGAGATGAAAGCTAATTTTCATTTTTAAATTGAGCTCAAAACGTACGGTGCACTTTGATTCACCATGTTTAGCAATAGGTCTTTGAAATGTCAGGAATGAAAGCAAGCAAATAATTTTTTTCTAGCCTATGCGAGAGTATACTTTTCCTTTCGTGGTGAAGTTCGAAAGTTAGGCTTAAGATCCAGCGAACTTCTTTTTTAAAGGGGGGAAATATATATCTCTTCTTTCGTGACGTCACTAAAGCTCTACGTTAATTAGAGAGAGACACTTATCAAGATGAATGATTCGTTTATGTTTTTCGTTTTCTTTAAGCATAAAAGGAATAACTGTTCCTGTGTTTTGATATGGTTCTGATCTTTACTGTTGTGAATAGATGCATTTCTGTCGCTTAAACTTGTGGTAATTGGAGATGCATCCGGCTTAAGTAAAGTGCCCTATTAAATTATAGATTTTGCCCCAATATTCGAACAAAAGTATTATGTAGAATATATTTAAATTAGTGTACATTGAAAAATTTGGGCTTACATTCATTTGAAAATGGTCTGTTTTTTAGAAAATAAATCCCCCATATTTTGCTAAAATTACTTCGATCAATATTGCGCAGACGATTTCGTTTTTCAGCTTGGAATTTTTTAAAAAAATATGTACATACTATATCAATGAAGTAAAAAAAATACATACATTTTTTTAGTTGATTGGATGAAATTTAGATTCTAATATATTAATTTAATTTTAAGGAATGTAAGTATATAACTATTTCTAAAGAAGGGACATTATATTTTTTTCTTGAGAATTTATGTAAAATAAATTATGTAAATAAATAAATAAAATGCTTGATTCGGTTTTGTATGAAATTACGATCAGTATTAATTTAAGAGGTCACAACTGAACAGATAAAGATCAGTGAAAAATCAAATAAATTTTTTTAACATAAATTGTTCTTTGTACATTTTTCTACTGTCTCACAAAATTTGTTTTTATTCATATTCATAAATTAGTTTGTTTTTATTCGTATATCAATACCAAATAAAAACTTAAAACTGATTTATTTCAAGGGAAAATAAGTCATTAGTATTGCTTCAGTTCCAATGTGCTGAGGATTGTTTTTCTATTGTGCCAAATGCTTTGATATTTTTTGTAACTATTGCTGTTGTAACTATTGCTGAAAGTAACAACAGTTGGTATGCATTTTTAAATCAAAGCACACACACACAATACTTACTTTTTTTTAAAAAAATATTCAAATTGAGATTTTTTTATTTTTTAAGGAATTTTTTACAAGCATGGTTTTTTTCACGAATATCAATCATGTTATCCCAAAACCCATACCAACTTTTCTTATTTTCACAGTTCAACGTACTCGTAAATCATATTCCCTGTGTGTACCTTAATTATTGTATGTATATAAGAGGAGTATCATTTTAAAATTTCTCTATGAAAGTTTAAATTTTTCTTTAAAAATTTAAATGATTAACGTTTTGTTATATTTTGAGTACAAAAACAGTTTTACATAACATATTTACGAAGGGGGCAACTAAAAAAATTGTGAAAACCAATAAATCAAAGATTTTTTTTACAAATTGTACCATGTCCATTCTTAATTACAATGTGCCTGACTGTAATATGTACCACATTCAATTCGCACATTGTTTTTAAGTACTACCTTATCTTATTCTTAATGTAAATAATAAAAAACACATAATTTCTTTTCTTAATACGTTTCATGCAACTGTTAATTTGAAGTTAGCTGCAAAAGCTACTTCAGTAATTTTTGATTTTTTTTTACAAAATAAATAATCAGTTACGCAGAATAATTTACCTCTAGTAAGGCAAGATTGGATAAAAAAATGTTTCACTATATCTTTGAAATTATATTTATTAAAACATTTGGATACGTACGTGTTCGTGTCACAAATCAATTAAATTCCGTGTCTTAGTAAAGTAATATATCACGCCTTTTAGATTTAATACCGATAATAAAGTTTTAAGCATTCGATATGAAAGAAGATCTCTATTAACACTGAAAAGATGCATCAGCATTTGACGGGAAGTGCTGTCAGAATTGAGTCACTGAAATATGTTTAAAATCTTTGAAATGATCCCCCCCCCCCTCTTTTTTTTTGGTTCTAAAACTAACCATATTACTTATCATGATCTTAACAAAATCCTCCGATGTGTCACATAAATATTGCGACATGAATCTTCGAAGAAAAATGCATGATGCCGTTGGTGACGTTTTGAATAGTTTTTATTTCGAATTATTACTTTTGAAACCGACTTGACTCACTAAACAAATAAAGCTGTCAGATTCTTCAAATGCATTGGCGGCGCAGTAATTGGCGCATGCGCAGACTCCCCGACCGGCTTGTATCAACAAGAATCAGTGGCGGGAGTTGAAATCACACGAACACGATTTTTGTGGAGAAAGATTTCTCATATTTGACGGACTGATCCTCTTCGCTTGAGCAGTAATCCTGTAACGATTAAGTGAGTATTTGCATACAAAGTATTAAATGAATAATTATTTAATCAAAATAAGGATTTATCTAACTATTTAGTTGATTTGTCAAGCTTAAATTATATAATTGATAGTTAATATTGTTGTTATACAACTATACATAATGGTTTTAATTACGTAGCTCATTGAAAAGGTCACTCATACTGATTATTTAATGATAGTTGTGGCTTGTAATTAAGATGTATAGCCTTCAGGAACAATTGTTTACGTCGGTTTTATGTTTGTAAAATTGAATGTGTCAAAATAATCAGCGAAAATTTTTAGTTGAAGAAAGAATTTTGAGTTGTTTCTGATCAATGTGCGATTAGACAAATTCTTCATAAAAAATTACAATTATTTGCATTTTACCAATTTAAAATAACAAGGAAATCTAAATGATTTTTATTAAAACACGTCACGGGTTTTTTTTTTAAAAAAAGTTTACATTTATGTGTATTTTTAACTTATGGTACTGTGTTCTGAAAACAACAACATTGTTTTTAAGGTACTTCGTTGCAAATGTTTTTATATTATTATGCATGTTTCAAGAAATTCAAATTTGGGTTTAATGACACAATGTGATAAATTATAAAAAAATATGTCAAATGCAGTTTGGTTTAATTTTCAGTTTAAAATTATTTGCTTTGCATTATAAAATTTTTAATTAAATGTGTATTTTGTTTAAAATTCCCGGGAAATAATTGTGCATCTAATTGAAAATACCATACTGGATAATAGTATGATTTATATATTTACTTACCCCCTTTAAAATATGTACTTCAAGGAATTTTCCGATGAAATTTCTTTGATACCTTGTCTTAGAAAATAAAGCATAAAAAATAGAAGCAAATATGTATACGTAAAATTATATAAAAAATTAGTTTATATTTTTTTCTTGGTTGTACAACTAATATGTTTAGATTTTTATACACTCAAATCGGGTAGAGAGAATTTTTTTTTAAAAAAAAACGAATTTCAATCAAGTTTGATATAATTAGTTGGTTTTTTTTTAGCTACAAAAAAATTATAGTAAATAATAACTGTTAAATTGCTGCTAAATAAAAAAAATCATAATGTTAAATTTTAAAAGTGAAACAATTTTGAACTTGGGAAAAAATGCTTTTTAAAAACATTAAATATCTCACAAACATATCTATTTTTAAACACAAATAAAATAGTAGGAAACGCATCTGTGTCCACATGTAGTCAAATTTAATGTTTAGTGCCATAGTATATCAAAAGTGTTGTGATTCTGTAGAAATAAGATGGTTTATATATTTAAAAAATGGAATACATTATTTTAAACTAATGTCTTCTGAAAAATCCTGAACGAAACTTGTTTGTTAAATTAAAGTTCATGCTGTTTTAAATTTAAATTAACTTTCATAAAAAGACAATCGTTGCAACTATTCGAAAACGGTTAAAAAATTAGAATTTTTGAAACGGGAAAAAATGCAATTTATATTGATTGAAGGTAGTCACACATGCATGTTACATCGGATTAAATACCCAAATGGAATCTACCACTTGACCCTCTGTTATCTTTCAACTTATTTATCCTTCATACACAGCAGGTCACGAGGTTACCTGCAAATCGAATCAGTCAATCTCGGTAGCAAACTATTTCTTCACTGGTTAACTTAATAGTATCTAAAAATGATGGATGATAAAATAAGTATGCATCACTTAGATCAATAATTATGATGATTCATTGCTTGGTGTTTCGTGGATTTATATCTAGATCCGGTTTATGCCAATTTGAAATGCAAAGCTGAATTGATAGCAAGAAAATTAGCGAGTAGCACGGTTATGTATTTTGTCCCATAAAGCGGAAATTACAAATTAATAAAAATTGAAACTTCAGGCTGGAGTGTAGTTGAATTTCGCTGTGTTTTACATTTCATGGTGAGTTAAGGATTTCATTCGGGCAGACTGTTTAATTGTTAACCCTTAAAAATTAAATTCAAGCTAATTTTTGTTCGAAAACCTTTATAGAAATTTGAACACGATTAATTATTTAATGTGTTTAGATATTTTTAAAATATGCAAGCATCTTTAGTGGAGGAACAAAGAATGTTAAGTTATAAAAAAATAAATCTGGTTGAAACTTTAGTTTAGATTTTATTAAGTACTAATTTTTAGTTCGTACTAATTTTATAAATTTCAATAGCCCTGTGGTGGAATTGGAGTGGCTATATGTTTAATTCATCGAATTGTATGTGTTAAACTAAAATTGTGATTCTGACTGCTATCAAATGACACTTTTGAACATACTGTGACCTTCATTATTCGATACGGTATTTATCAATGAAATTCGATCCGAATTCATGACTCTTCGTTTATTTAATCAAGGCTCAGATTCCGAAAACGTTCTGCCTCATTTAAGCATCAAAATACCCCTTTTGGAATTTGAGTTCGTTTGATAAAAAATGAACTTTTTCCTAAGTTTTCTTCCGTATGATATCCAATTAGATATTGATTTCTTTTACATAGCTATTGAAAAAAATGCGTAGTTTAAAGTGTTATATAGCTGGTATCTTTCCATTTAAAACATCAGTGTTGTGATAAAATGTCTAATTTAAGCTCTCTCTCTTATTAAGTTGGTAAAATGTATTGAATTTTTAATATTAATATGTTTATAGAATTGATTTCATTTTGCTCGTACGTTAACTATACTTTTGCACAAAAAAGCCCATATTATTGAGTTTACTGAAGACTATCCGTGTAAAGTGGCTGATGTACATCAAATCTTTTGTGTCTCAAAGTCTTTCCGTTGGCGTGGTGTAGTAATTTGGAGAGGGGGAAGGGGACATCTCAGTTGTCATTTAACCGTGGTTCAGATTCATGAGGTCTGTTGCCAATAGAGACCTCGTGTTCCTTCACAGTGTGACATTACTCAAAACTAAACCAAAAAGGATTGGTGACTGCGGTATCAGAAGGGTCGAAATCGCGAACTTGACTGACATGGGTTCGAGTCCTAGTGTCATTAAACATCTGCCGTATAGAGGGACTGATATATGTTAAATGTCGAGGCGCGAAGTCCTCATGTTGGTGTAATGTGGAGGTTTGGAGAATGGGAATGCCAGCTCAGTACGTTTCCGCGTCACCTGGCCGTGGTTCAGAATTACGAAGTTTTTCGCCATTAGTCCACGCGTAGCTTCAAATGGAACATTAATGAAAAAATCAAAGATCCAAAAAGGAATGATTTATTTTAGATTATCCTCCAGCGAATTGATTCTAAAACTTTGACAATATGTACGTCTTTGTTAACGGGATCAAATCTAACTTGATGTTATAATTATATTAAAAATTAAAACTAACATTATTTAAAGAAGAACGTAGTAATTTCTTCGATCATGATAACAAACTTTTCTGTGTAAAATAAAATCCAAGACACGGAAAGAAACGTACCTATACGAAGTCATTTATCATTATTGGGAGGAACGGGCATGGAATTATACCCATCTAGGGTCAACTAGAGAAAGTGTCGGGAATAATTACAGAACCGTGCACACACCTGCCGAAAAGCGAAAGAGGGAAAAAGAACGTAGCTCACTGGGTCAGCGAGTGACCCCTTTTTTCCATGTTCTCAGAAATGTCTGACCCTGATGCTTTCATAATAGAAATGACTTCACTGTCATATATGGAAAGGATTTTTCGGAAGACCGCAAAGGAGATTTTTTTTTTGTGCTACATCGTTTGTCTGGTATTTGCTTTCTGTTTAGCTTGCTACAAAATAAATTGAGCTTACATTTCTGATTTTTGATCTGGAACTTGAATAACCTGAACTGGATTGTTTTATGAGCAGGTTTTTCAGTAATATAAAGTATGAAGTGTTTTGGAGAGATAAGAATACATTTGTGGTATTGCTTGTGATAGCTAAAGATTATTGTACATTCAAATCGGAATCAACAGAGACCTTTAGTAGCGTTATGAACTTTGAGAAATCAGTAATACTAATTCTAGCGTATTAATTCAACATATAGGGAACAAAATTTTTATATAAGAATTCTTTTAATTGCAAATATTTTAATTTAGAGGAAGAAACTTTTTGTAGGTGTTGATTTCTGAGTGTTTCAACTTTTATTAGAAAATTGCTTTTTAAATAAAGTCTTTTTTTTATTTAAAACTAAAGTTAATTTTGAACTAAGATTATATATTTCGGATTATTTTTCGAAATACTTTTCTATTTACTTCTTGCACAGGCCTTGATAATTTTCTTTTCCACTATAACTCTTTTCTTCTGAAGCTAGATTTGTCAGTACAAGACTTACGAATCCCAGGCACTCGAGAGAGATTCCCCCCCCCTGGCCACGGTAGCCTAGTGGTCATGGTCGCGAACTCGTGACCGGTGTGTTACGAGTTTGAACTCTACTTCCAATGAAGACCCACCGGGGTAGAGGGGATGATGCGCTTTAAATCTGTCGAAGCTCAATATCCTTCCATTGGCGTGGTAATTTGGAAAGGGAATACCAGCTCAGGTGTCGTCCTCGTCACTTTGTAGTGGCTTAGAATTTCGAGGTCCAACACTCTTATAGCCCTTTTGTTACTTAAGAGATGTTTTTAAATACTCTCACAGGACAAGTAGAACAACAACAAAAAAAATATTTTTGACAAATGGGAGAATGACAAACATTATCTTAAGGATTCGCTATCTTTTATAAAAAAAATCATAAAATTCCTTTTTATTACTTCCGTCGTTTGGATCTTCCACTAAATCGTAAACTTTCTTTTGTACTGTTGACTTTGTCAGATAATGTTTGATACACTAAGAAATCTTTCTACGTATTTTTGTTTTGTTCTATGAAATGTAGGCTATAAACTTAGAAATATTTTGAATCACTTGTCATAGATTTGATGCTTATATTGATCGATCCTTTTGCGCCATTGTATTGAAAATGATTTTATCGAACTATGTTTATATTTGATGAAGAACCAAACTGCTAAATAAAGGCATTTTTCAGAGTTTCCCCCTCTTTAAAATTTTAACCCATTTTTATTTTTGATTTAAAAGACCTTGAAGTCTTAAATTTTTGTCCCCCATTTGAATCTTAATCAAATCATTCGAATATTTTAACTGTATCACTGTTCATAAATTTCATATTCTCTGCAAATAAAACTTCAATTTTCATAAATATTAATATTTTGTTATTTTCCAGTTTGAGATTCACACAATAGGTTCTCCAGAAATATTTGGCCGTGGTAGCCGAGTGGTATAGGTATCGGATCGTGGCTTGATTTGTCACGAGTTCGAGCCCAATACCACTAAAGACCCGCCGTGTAGGGCAGCGATGCACGTTAAATCTGTCGAGAGCTGAAACGTCCTCTCGTTGGTATGGTGTGGTAGTTAGGACAGGGGGATGCTAGCTCAGGTGTCGTCCACGTCATTTGATCATGGTTCAAAATTACGTGGTCCGTCGCCAAAAGCCCTCGTGTAGCTGGACGATGCGACGTTAATATTCAATCAATCTCCAGAAATATTTCTTTTGCTTAGCAGAAAGCAAAATTGCTGAAAATTCTGTTTAATTTTCATACAAATATCGATACGTTAAAAAACATTGTATTCATTTTATCGGATATAATATTTATGAAGTAATTTGTGTGTGTGTGTGTGTGTGTGTGTGACCATGAGATAGCCGATCGAACAAGGACGTTAAATCGTGTTTAGTATTGTCAAGTGGCGTGTTCGAAACCCAGTGACACTGAAAACTAATCGCGCAAAGGGACTAATGCATGTTAAATTTGACATGGTTCAAAGTCCTCCCTTTGGTGTGATATAAAAGTTTTGAAAGCGGATACCAGCTCAGGTGTCGTCCTCTTCACTTGCCTGCGGTTCAAAATAACAAGGTTCGCGCGTCGCAAATAACTTCGTGTTACTTCAAAGTGCGACATAAATTAAAAATCAATCAATCAATATGAAATTATTTTTATGTTGGAATTTGTAGTGATATACATACTTTCTCGAATGTGTTGTCCTAGATTACCTCTTAATTTGCCGTAATTCTCAAATGAATCTTTACAACAAAGTACTTCTCTACACTTCTGTTTGCTGCTCATCTTAACGTACGCTTGCCCTGTGTGGGGCTATGCAGCTAATTCAAACATTAAACTTTTAGAAAATGCTCAAAACGCTTTAATCAGGATTATAACTAAGGTTTGTAGATGCATAAAAGTAGATATTTATAAATCTATTAACATTTATCCTTTTAAGAAATATATTCAAAACTTGGCAATTAAATTTTTTTGATAATCTGACAAATTCCAATAACTCTAATATCTTAAATCTAGAAAATTCCAATGTCAATACTAAGAGGCCCACAGAAGAATCCTTTTAGACTTGTATAATCCCTTAATAATTAATTGTGCCATTCCCCTCATGGCGAATGTCCATTCTCTAAATTTTCCTCTTGTTTTTTTATCATTGTTTCCTTTCTTAATTTTAAATTATATTCTCAACCTGCAATCCACACAGGCAAGCACTTTTTCCACCCATTTTCTGTTCCATAATTTCAAGGCAGCCAATAGCCAATAATTCGCATTGAATATATCTTTTTATCGACTTAAGACTTTAAATTTGTTCTAAAGGTGATAGAAATGTTAAAGAAAAAATAAACTCATTATTTACCATTTTGTGGATTTTTGATACTGAATAATTTTTTTTTGGGGGGAAGAGGGATTTATATTACACACGGCATTTATGACTAAAATAGATTTTTTTCTTTAAAAAAATCTTTTATGCGATTATTATAATTGGCACTTATACTTGGTTACATAAACAAGTTTATTTTTCTACTATTCGTTTAAGATGAACTTTTGGCTAGAACCTTTGATTCTTTCATTCCGCTGGTGTGGATAAACTCGCAGGAAAAAAACTTCTTTTTATGAAAAAATGATTACTCTGCTGGTTTATAATAATATTTATAAGATGTGTGTGAATAGTTTGTTTCCTTTAGCTAAAAGCACTTTTCAGATGACACTAGGAATTAACGTTCACTAGACATTTATTTTTTACTCTGTCTCAATTTGAGGCTACGTCTTACGAAATTTAAAATACAAGACGTGTTGAGGCTTTTTTTTGGCCATTTGCCGATCACATCTATAGAGCTGCTTCCCTGTGTCTTCTCATCGAGGAGTTTTTCTTGCGATTTCCGAGATTTCACTTTGTTATATTAATAGTGATAAGTTTAAGCTGTTATAACATTTTCTTTTTTTGTGTCTTCAGCAATGGTATAACCGTATGTGTAGAGAGAGAGAGAGGTGTTTTTAAAAATCCTCCCCTCCCCAATTACCGTATTTTTATAGAACAATCTAACACTGACTTTTGATATCCTCCTTTGTAATCTTCTAAATAAACCACAAATATTATGTTTTTTATTAATTTAGAATTATGTATTTTTTAAAACAGGCTACATGAGTAAAACTGTTAAAATAAGGCATAGGGTGATTTGACAAATTTTTTTGGTTATTTATTGGCTCTAATATGATTTTTATTTTTTAAAAATTTTTTTGTTATTTTTACAAAAATAAAAGATTCTTGTACAAGGGTAAGCTCTTTTAGTGACAATTAAGACAGTATAGCGACCTATTATAAAAATTTGTCAAATTAAAATTGCTAACTTGCACTTTATACTTTAACAATTTTTTTTTAAAAAAATATTTATGATTTTATATGAAAGTGTTATGATACCCCCCGACCCGGGGGTATCACCTCTTCATCCACGCGACCCAAATTTGTAGGAATAAATGATTAATCACCCAAATTCTCCATTATAAATAATTTATTATGGTCTAAATTTATATTGATCAACGCAACACAAGTCTTACTAGAGGGATATAATCAGGAGTGATGCTACGTAATTATAAATTCGAAGTAAATAGCACCTGGAATCCTAATCACTATATTCATGAAAAGCTATCCTAAGAATCCTTATCCGCCTTAGATCCTTAACACACTCAAGTCCGTTCTATAATTACACTTCTATAATTAATATCTTACCAATATCTCACGGCGATCAGCTTTCTAGTATTCTATTCTCTATTTTTCTACTATTCATCTACTATTATTCTTCCATTCTACTACTATTCTCCTCTCATGCGAATGCTAAAGCTCCAATATACATGTATTAACTAATATGCATATCGTGGTTTTTCCTTCAGAGGATTGGATTGAAATGCCATTCTGCCCCCAAAGATTCCCCTAGAGGACTAGTAAGAAAATCCCATAAAGCCACGTCACAGTGTGAGTTTATGGTAAAAGCATACAGAACTGGGATTGACTTCAAAAACGTTCGTTGAGTTGAATTATGGGAAATATTGCGCATTCAATCCATTTAACCCTACAGAGAGAAGCAGTGGCGTAACGAAATAGCGAACGTAGAGATGTTGGGCCCCCTGCAAAGTCAGGTTTTATATTTGATAAATTGGTTAAATACGTACTTGGCATCAGTACAGCTTTGGGCCCTCTAGAAACATAACTCCGCCCACCCTATGATGCGGGGATGTACCTTACGCCACTGGAAAGAAGGCATTGCTTGCATTATCTTCATTATTTCTCAATTTACATTCCCGAGGTACCTAAATCTGTTCCTAAGGGCTTTGTTTTCGAAAATTATTTGTTCCATCATCAATTGACACACGCGTTCAAATTCCTTTATGCTGATGCTTGATAAACCTATCGTGGCTATTAAGTCCTCGTGTTAGTATGGCATAGTCGAGAAGAGTGAGGTGCAAACTCAAGTGTCATCGTTTTCGGACCATGGCTCAAAATTATACGACTATAAACTATACTAGGCTAGTGACCAAGGTCGTGAACTCGTGACTAGCATTGTCGAGTCGCTTGTTCAAACCCTAGTACCTCTGATCTACCGTTTAGCTTATAAACGGTTAATCTGTCGGGGCTTAACCCTTTACCTACCAACGGTACTTATAAGTACCACTCCCTTTAAAATCGCATAGAATAAACATTTTTACGAATATTTTGACTACACTTAACTGGAATGTTCTTTAAATCCACTCTTCCAAGATATATGGCAGTACGGGTTCTATTATAAGTACTTTAGCGAGAAAGGCGAATAGTTTTATAGAAGAAATAGCGTTTTCAGCGGATTGCGAAGATTATCATTTTTGTCCCGAAAAAATACTCAGTGTCAAAATTTAAGTGTCTTATTTTGTGTGTGTTAGAAAACGATTTGACTATTTATTTTATGTGAACAGTTTATATAATTAATTTTACAGTTGAATATCTTTAATTAATTAGCTCTAATGGTTAAATTTCCCAAAGTTGAGTATTTTTTTTTTATGTATTTCCTTTAATTTTTTCAATGTAGAGATCAAGAAAAAAATTGCAGAAAATCACAATACGGTAGATAAAAGGTTAAAGTCCTGAAGTTGATGTATTGTAACGGTTCGGAGAGAAGGGGAGTTCATGTGTGTCCTCGTCACTTGATCGCGGTTCACAATATGGCGAATTTTGTTGCTAATAACCATGTGACGCGTCAGAATGTGACGTAAATTAAAATCAGATAAAACTATACAGCAGATCAGAGCTTGAAGAAAAATTCAAACCCTGACTGTGTGTGTGTGACGACCGAGGGAACCTTCAATAGAATCATAATAAATCAAATCATCTAAAATAATTCAGTGTATATCTGATGTCAAAAACGAATTAAAGCAAATCTATTCAAAATTTGGACTAAAAATTTGTCATATCGTCCTACTCCTTTATTCCTCTGTAACTTGTTTTTTCTGCCATATTCTCTCCTAATAAAGCATCACAAGACGCAGATGAATGATGGAACTAAATCATGATAAAAAATTGCATGGATGACTTCTATTTATCCTCATCAATCTATTTTTTCAATTCCTACACTATTAGCTCACACGCTCTATATATTTATTTATCTTGGTGGAATTCTCAATCGTTAATAAAATGCATTTTAAAGCGCTCAACTGAGCTGAAATTATATATACATGATTATTTTGGATGACAATACAATAATTTAATTATTATTAACAAAAATTAATTGATTAAAACTAATTATTCAAAGAATTACAAATACAGCCACGTTGGCATCATTTCTGGCGACTTTACGACCCTTTTGGTGACTTGTGCCAAAACTAGAAAATATTTTTTTTTTCGCGTTCTAAAGCATTCAGTTGAACGGAAATTTTATATTCATGATTGTTTTGGATGGCAATACGATAATTTAATGATAATTAATAAAAATTACCACTTAATGTTGTGATTCTGTCCTATATGTATACATATTTATATTAATTGTAACTATTTAATAAAAAGTAGCTAAAATAAAATTTTTCTTTGTTGTTCTAAGTAGGAATTGGCTTAAATTGTTTTTTTTTTATTTTGCTTGTTTTTTTTTATTGCATCGAAAGAAATAAGACTCTGAATCTTTTAATGGGTATGTGCTTGAATTGTCTTCTAATTGTAAAAAAATATAAAAGAGGGGCTTAAAAAAACGATTTTTTTTCCAAGGTTACTTTAACCGAATGCAAAATGATTTTTTTTTTACAACTATAGTCACAGAATTGCCCCGTTCTGCCTAATGAATTTGTAATCCAGAGCAAGTCAACTCGAAGTGTGGGAGTGCGGAGGCATTTGTGGAAGGGGGGAGGGCGTCCAGGTTTCACTAAAATTAGCCTCTCGCTCAGAGGGGAATGAAAATACACCGCACGTTGACTCACTTCGGGTTCTTCCATTGCTCGTGCGGGAACTAGGAATTGACTCCACGAAATCGTCTCTGTCGTTGGGAGTTCATTCAGGTAAGACGGATTTTGCCTGCAATATCATTTTCTAACTAAAATCCGAAAAAACTCCAATTCAATATTTTGTATTTATGTTATAAGAAATTACCGAGTTCAATGAGAGAGCTAAAACTTATTATTCACATGATTTTTAAATGATTTCCGTGTTTTCCTGCAGTTTAGATTCTCGCTCGTCTGTTAAGGCTGTTTTTCGCCATATGTACATGAACGTGAACTTAACGCGGAGCACATTTTCGGACCGAAAAAAATGACTCAATTTTTGTAAAAATTTGTGACTCAAATATTTGAACTGGTAACTCATATATTTGTTTATAATATAGTGGGTTTTTTTTCAAATTTCAAAATATTTTATAAATAATTAGTTTCTTCTTTTAAAGTGTAAAGGGATAACTCATTTAACATTACGGTATAGGAGAAAAAAATGCAAAACACATTTTATAAAAGAAAAAATGTGTCAACTAGGAAAAAAATGCGTAATATGATAAAATCAGGGATTCTCTACAGGATAGTGAAGCCAGAATATAATATAATAATGTTCTCTCTCTCTCTCTCGAGTACTTTTATACCTGAAAAAAATGTTCCGAATTTGGTCCTGTTCTTTAACATTAGCTGAAGACGCGCGCGGCCTTAAAATGAAGCTTTGGATGCAGGTTTGGCCCGTTTTGGCATTTTTTAAAAATAAGTCGCCAAATTATCTCATTAAGCTTTAATACCGTTAGAATAAATTGAAGAGTATAGTTTGCTGGAATAGAGTTTGCCATTAGCATCTCGTTTCCTATATTTTATATTAGCCCTTACGTCTGATGAACTATAATTAGAAAAAGAATATCTATTTTTTATTGTATTAAAGTGGCAATTTTCTATGTAATTAAATACTTTCGTTTGATTTGTTATATAATCATAATTGTGCGAAGAGTTTTAGTCTATATGAAGCCTATTAAATATTATATATTTATTACTGAAATAGTTTATCCTGGGATTGGAAATACCGGCCAAGTTTTAGATATTGGAAGTGGCACACAATAGGGATGGCGATCTGAGATCAATTTCTCGGGCCAAAAAAATCGATTTTTTAATTCGATTTGTAGCACTGAATCGATACAATGAATCAATATTTCATCCTAGAAAATTGTCGTTCGATTTTTTTTTCTATTTTGGTAAAAACCATAAAATTATTTACAGTTAGTAGAATGTGTACTATCTTTAAAACTATCTTTATCATTGGGAACTATAAGCTATTTATGTCTCTATTTTCTAAACTTTTTAATATAACAAATACATTTAGAAAATAAATGTCTTTTATACCTGATACTTTGATATGGCAATAATTGTAATTTTCGAATTCCCTGAACTAAAAAAATTCCCTGAACTAAAAAAATCCCCTGATTTTACTGATTAGAGATCGTTTATTAGGGTGTTTTTCTGGTTTTCATAAAATGGATTTATATTTACATTGTAAATGCAGACTTGAAAAAAAATCTAATTCTTAGAAATCAATTTTTTTAGACCTCGATTTTTTGTGAATCGATTCATCATGTTACGATTTGAATCGATTTAAAAATTGATCGTTTTCGGAAAGAATCGCCATCCCCAGCACACACACACAAGGTTGGATTGAGGATTCAAATTCTTCCCAAACACAGAGATTTTTAACTCTTAGTATTAAAATTACGCTTCATCAACACGTTATTTTAAATTTAAACCCTCCCTAAAAGTAGTCTGTGTACACCTCTGGATTTTGGAAAATGGGGCGCATCAACCAAGCATTTTTATTGTTTGAAAACATACCATACATGCATATTATTTATTGTTTGGAAAGTTAGATGAGGAAGAGAAAAATATCGATATTTTGGGTAAATATTTGGAGTAAGATATTTAATTAATTTTTAAGTAATAAAATTGTGTTAGATGCTTCATTTTCCAACTTAGTTCTTCAAATTTTATTCGTATTAATCATGAATAAAAAGTTTTTTTTCTCAAATAAAATAATACATTCTATATGTATCAATGCATTTTCATAACAGTGATGATTTAAAAAATTGATAAATACAAAGTAGTTTTAATAACGAAATTTGTATGGACTCTGTACGATTTTGAATAATTTTTTATTTATGCAAGTCCTTTAAACTTTTATTTATATAATAAAGTTTAAACTATTAAATGACAGAATTTATACTAATATCGTTAGAATTTTAGAACAGTTATTTTTTACTTTCGTATATAAATCTTGTGAACTTTTTTAATCGTATACACAAAAAAACATAGAACATTGGAATTACCTGTTTTGTCTTCTGCTATTGTATGATGCCTTTCTGGTATTGAAAACAAAATATACATGAAAAGTTAGGTTTGTTTTACTCCCAACTGAACCTCTTTTTTCATTATTTTGTTTATTCCAAACATTTTTAAAAATTTTATATAAATTTTGAAATTTAATGATTTGGAACATCAAAGATGCATTGTTTTAAATAACTTAAGCTCGATAAAGAGAGATACGTTTGTTGTATTTTAAATGGCAAAGATTTTTGAGCCTGATTGTGTTTTATTAAAAATCTTATAACCCTTTTTTGCCAAATAATTTATTAATATATTCCAAGAATGTAATGAGTGTTGCGGTAGCCCAGTGGTCAAGGTATCGGATCATGGCAGGCATGTCATGAGTTCGAGCCCAGTACCACTAAAGACCCGCTATGTAGGGCAGCGATGCACGTTAAATCTGTCGAGAGCTGAAACGTCTTCCCGTTGGTGTGGTGTGGTAGTTAGGAGAGGGGGATGCTAGCTCAGGTGTCGTCCACGTCATTTGACCATGATTCAAAATTACGTGGTCCGTCGCCAAAAGCCCTCGTGTAGCTGAACATTGCGACGTTAATATTCACTCACTCCAAGAATGTAATGGATTCTTTATATATATATATATATAGAGAGAGAGAGAGATTTACGTGTTATTTACACACGGATAATAACTGCCCAATTTATTCCACAGATACCTCTTATTTTTTTATTTCTCAAATAATAAAAAACATCCCCAGAAGAATATCTCACAAAAATATGTAAAAATCTAATACATATTTTTAATCAACGTCAATTTCGCATTACAATTCTATTTCTTCAATTGAACTAACATTTTTAGAATAATTACAAAAGATGCCAACTTCAGCAACATAACTTTAACAACTGACGATTATATATCAGCAAATAAAGTAATCAAATAAGTTAAAGTTGCATAGATTTGAATTAAAAAGCAGCAGCAGAAAGAAGATAGAAATATAATATGGAAGATAGTTTTTAACCTCTCTCTCTAAACAGCATCTATAGCTACTGTATAATTTTAAATAGTCAATTAAAAATTAGTTCAAAACAATGAAAAGATGTTAAAATAGAACTAAATATTTTACAATACGAAAAAATCGTGTATGCACGCAAAAGATTGTATTTGTATATGCGTGGGAACAGTTTTCCCCTATTATTCATTGGCTGTATATAGTGACATTTGGCGACTTCTTTTCATTTGACGAATAGGTTGACTGTATAATACGTTAAGTACCTATTGGTTAAAGTAATCGGAGTGAATCTCATGATAAATTTTAAAAAAACCCACTTAAACCAAAAGGTATATTGTATTGAAATAATTATGAACGTAAGAATATAGAAAACTGCATTATTTTTCTCATTCTTACCGGAAGAGACTATTTGAAAATTCTTTTGAAATTAACTAAATCTAGTTGGAAAAAAGTTTCCGAGTTTCATTTTATCGCGAATTATTTATCCTCATTTCAAGAATGAATCAGATTTCGTCCTTTTTGCCTCGTACTAAGCGTCAGGTAACTTTAAAGGAGCAGGTGTGAGTAATTCCAAACAAAAATAAATCTGTTTTTTGAAAATCTGGTTTAACTCATGTCGTGTGTCTGACAAATGACTGATTACGAATGTGAACTCTGTGAGCCAATACAAAAGATTCTCCGCCAGAAGTTTGTAAAAGGAGCCCTTTCTTTCCTAATTGTCACGATGGGTTTGGGATAGTCGCCAAATGGGGGAGGATTCCAACTAGAAATAACGGTCTCTGTTTATGAAGAAAAAAGATGTTACAATGATGTGTGTTGAGTCTTCAGAGCCGAATCAATCAGTTATTTAGATGGATAACTCAAATTTATAAATCCATTAATTTGAGAAAGACAGCGATAGCGCCAAGATGATTGCATTGAAATAAATGATTCGGAACTTTTTTATTTGGAGCTGTGAATGTATGATTTTACTTTCTCAAGCTGTACTATATTTAAAATTTAATTATGACGTTGAGTAATTATAAAAAGTCTATTCAAAAATTGGTTGATCCACATCACTATGGTCTTGAGGTTTTTATTTTCTCTATTAAATATCTAAAAATTGTTATGAAAAGCTTTTCCGTAAGGTAAGTTGCCTACAATTACGTAGAGATAGATTTACACATTTATTTAAAACTGCCGCCAGATTTGATTTCCTTTCATATGAAATAACACAATACCCACCATTTATACACTTAGGAATATTGAAATTTCGTCGAGATTTCTCAACGTCCATTCTAATACATGTAAGGATTAAGCCTTTGACATTGGTTTAGTCATAGGTTTTGACTTTTAACTACTTTCTGCCAGTCCAGACATACTGTCTTGCTGTACCTTCAGCTGGGTCACAATTGGAACGAAAAGGAATTTCCTATCGGGTTCATTATTCATTTTTACCCACGTTATTGATAGTTTCGATGTGCTGTATTGGGAATCGCCCTTCTCTTTGGAAGATAAAATTTTGCCTGTTGAAAGACTTTCTGAGTAATGTCTAGAAAACAGCCATTGTTGCGATTGACATACATCCTCCAATTTTGCTGAATGTATGGACTAACTTTAATGGAAGTCTCTAGTTGAAATGAAGGGTCTCTTGGGCCCATGTGCCGTTGTCTTTGAGATTTCTAATTGAGTTTTTGATTTAAGTTTCTTGAACTCTCCACACGGGATAGATCTAACTGCAGTGCTGGGATAGGCTACCACCCAGAGTTTGATTTCAAAGTCCCGCTACGGATAAGTTGAACTTGACAAGATCAATAAAATCATTGGATCATAAAGAAAAGTCGATCACAAGAAGGGAATCCGTATAGACATTTTTCAGAGAGGTCAATATAACTCAAGATTTGCACTGCAGAAATCTGGTTAATCTGAGACTTTTCACGCAAGGGGCAAAGATCTCGTCCTTTCAGAACGAGAGGCACTTGATATGAGCATCATATTTCCTCCTCCATGAATATGAATTCATTGAATATATATATAGATAGAGATATATATAGATATAGAGATATAGAGAGAGAGAGAGAGAGAGAGATTTGCATAGTATTAATAAATACACTAATATATTAACATAAAACAAAATAAAAGTTAAGGTGAATTTCATTTGCTTGCTTTATTTGGACATAATTTTGTATTATTTTAATTGTGTTGTTGTTGTTGCTCATGCCACTTGTCTGACGTAGTCAGATCGAGGCCCACGAAATTCATCGTGGCAAGGGGCTAGAAGTACACCTGTCATTGGTCTTGAGCACCATACAGGTGACAGTACGATTTAGCTCAGCCGAAATTCCGAAAGGTACGATAGATGGCCACTCCACCTATCTCCACCTCCGCAATTTAGGTATGGAACTGAATTGGAGGGAAATATTCTTCAGTACCCATTTTAGTTGTAATTAAGGGTACTTAAGCACTATACCGTCGACAAATTTCGTCTGATTAAATGTCACCAAATGCCGTGATATGCAGCCAATAGTGGAAAACTTTTCCCGCACATATTTGAATACAATAATAATAATAAAGACAACATTTTGAGACATCTTTTGATTTGGCGAAATTGGTCGCGCGCGCGCGACGTTATAATACGCAAGTACCGAATTAAATCAGCCTTCAAGTTATTTTTTATGAATATATATATTAACGTTAGGTTGGATGTTTTCTGGTTAGGATTATTAATTTATTTTTTTGTTTGTTTTATTTTAAGCTGCATTTGTTGCAGAAATTGGATGCATTTAATTTCAAAAGATAGTTTTATTCATAAAAAGTTAGCGGGATATGGCAGTTGGAAGAATGAAGTGTCTGTTCTCAGTTGTCCTTGTCACTTAACCCTGGTTCAAAATTTACCAGATCTGTTGCCTATAATTCCGATTCCTTATTTACTTACGTAACAATACTAATCACGTATATAAGCTCTCAAAATCTTTCTTTCATTAATTCAAAAGATGTTAGCAATGCACCCGAACCTTTTATGGGGGTGGGGGTTATATTCTAAAAAAACATAGATGAAAATGCTGAGGTGTAATCCCTATGCTAAAAATTAAAAATATGATCTACGGGGAAAGGATTTGAACCCCCAAACACTATCCTTGCGCATGCCACTATAAGATGTATATTGTTTCTTTAAACTCGACTTGATGTCTTAACAACCTTGTAGATATGCTCGGGATGATCGATATTGGAAATGCTACTACGTCAAAAAAAAAAAACCTTTTTCCTTGACAACGATTTCTAAATTCGTAATGGAACAATATGATTCTCTCCTTCGTTTTCAAACCCCTCTTGGCAGCTTTCGCATGAATCACGAGCTCAAAGGGTTAAGACAATACTTTTGAAGAACACAGACTAAAAGAGAGATCAGTGCGTGCGTTGGACTCTCGTATTTGCATTTCAATTTTCAGTGTGTGTCTCGTGAACTATTTTTAGGAGATAAGGACTTTCCCCCCGACGCAGATGGACTAGAAAAACTGGGTAGATCTTAGTCGGAGGTGTATTTATGGTTTTCCTGAGAACCAGCCAGAAGGAGGAAAGAAAAGTCTTGCAGCTGGTATCCGTGTGTAACAGCGATTTTAAAACGTTTTCTGACTTGAAAATTTCGAATGTGACTGCGTGAAACGGGAGATATCGAATTGCGGGTTTGGCAAAGAACGTTCAGAATATGAGTGGATTCACTACTATACAGTGAAATGTTTAAAGCGAAATCGCTTAAGGCGAAATATTGGTTAAGGTATTCGACTACGTTCGGAACCGTGATTTTGAAAAAGCGTATAAATGGATAATATTGATGATATTTAGTGTCTTTTAGATTAGAAAATGTATATAAAATTGTTTTTAGAATATTATTACAATAAAAAATTTATTTAAGTACAATATTTTGACAAAAAATGGACATAGAATGACCCATTTTCAAAATATTCTCCTTTTGAGAAAAATGCTTCTATTATAATAATATTGTGCCTTTATATAGCTCAGACCTCTGTACAGAGGCTCAACTAGAATTTTTGAAATATATGACTTAGAAGTGGGTTTATCGATGTGTTTTACGACAACAGAGGGAAGAAATTTTAAGAAAAAAACGCCGATAATTATTTCAATGGGTTGTAACTCTGAAAATAATGTGAATTTTTCAAAAATTATAGATGAGCCTCTGTACAGAGGTCTGAGCTATATACAGGCAAAATATTATTATAATAGAAACATTTTTCACAAAAGGAAAACATTTTGAAAAAAGATCAGTCTAAGTTAATTTTCTGCCGAAATATTATATTTAAATAATTATTTTTGTCAAAATGTGTTCTTAAAAAAATTTTATGCATGTATTCTTAATCTGAGTGACACTAAATATCATGAAAATTATCCATTTATGCTCTTTTTTAAAAACACGGTTCCGAACGTAGTCGGATACCCCTTAATGAGAAATAATATAACCGTCCCGACGAACTACTATGTGTTTACACGCATTTCTTCCCCTTCTTAACACGAAAAGTTTATCTTTCTGAGAATAAACAAAATACGAAATACACACTTGCCGAGAAGGCGAGATAGGTGTGAAATGTTTGAGAAAATTTCTGTATTATTGAACTGCCCTATATTGTATCATCGGAAGAATTTGGTGCAGTAGATGATGATAATGTACGTACAGCCCCAATAATACATGCAAAAATATTTTGGAGTTTGTTCAAAGCTCGAGAAGTATCATTAATGCAGATTCCGATGACAAAAATGAAATAAATGATGAGTTATATATGAGCCATATTTTTTTTTATTTGTGTAAGATTTTCGAGCATATATTTATGTTCTTCATTTTCATATATTTTCTATTAAAAAATTGATATAAAATTGTTATGTACATTTAAAATTAGATAATTCTGAATTTTTTAAAAAATTCGAGATTATTCGCTATTAGCCCACTGTAAAGCCTAAGTGCTATTATAAAATAACTAATAAAAATTTAAGAAACTGAAGTCCTGGTGGTCGAAGAAAACTACCTAGAACCCAAAAGGTATTGAACTTCACTGATATAATTGAATTCAAACTGGCAACGATCCAATTATGTCGCTATTATTCGACTTCTTTTGTTAAGGTCTCCCGCATCTTCCAAATAAAAATGTTATGTATATTTTTGTACGCAAAAATAGACCCGTAATTGGATCTGAACCCTATCAAAACCGCATCTTCATCCCTGAAGACTTTCCGTATTGAGAGGTTGATGCACGTTAAATCTGTCGTGTCCCAAAATCCCCCTTGTGTTGTGATAGCTTGGAGAGGGAGTGCTGATGAAGTGTCGTTCTCATCATTTGACCGTGGTTCAATATTACGAGGTCTGTTGCCAATAGTGAGACGTTAATAAACATTCACTCATAAGCAAGAGGCTCCTAAACTTATTCAATCTAATTTTGTTTCAAAGTAATTTGAGACGTAATAGCGTGAAAATCTGGAAATTGAGAAGGGATTTAACTCATTCGTGTCGGAAGATACTGGTTCTAAATTGTTGTGACTGCTTATTTCTTAAACATTAATTACCGTTACTTAGTTTTTCTAAAAGAGCACCCTCAAAAGTGACTTGCAGTGGCGTACTCATGGGGGAGGGTTGTATTCTAAAAAAAACACGTAGATGAGAAAGGTTAGGTTAATCTCTATGGTAAAAATTAAAAATTTGTTGTGGTCTCTCTGGAGGGGGAGTGAGTGTTCAGACCTCCCCCCTCTCGTATAAGCCACTGGCAACTTGAGTGTAGCTTAGCTTTATCCGACTTAAGAATTAATGCGTGTTTTTCTTCCACTTATCTTGACAATACGAATTTCACTCTAAGAATACTAATTGGAAGAAAAATCAATAATCCTTCGATAAAAATAAATCGTGCTGCTACAAAAATCTCGAAAACAAGCATATCAATCTAATATCGTGTCATCCCGTGGCAGTATCATGTATCAAATCTCATTTCTTGCACTTTGCGGAACTGCGGTCTGAAACAATGAATCGTCACCACTGTTACCTCCTATTAATTTTCTTATGCCTTTTCCCCTTCTATTCGGTGGCATTTGGAGTTATATCATTCCTAATTGCAGTTTGGAGGTCTTCGACCAAATAGATGATGGTTAGAATGATATAAGAAGTAATCCGCATGACTGCACACCAATTAAAAACTGTTCTGCACATCCGGTCTGCACCCCGGGTGAAGATACCAGAAACAAAACAGTTGCTCATTAAAACTGCTCGGAGAAGAAAACAAATTTCACCTTTGGTAGATCATTTGATGTTTTAATCACCTTTTTCTTTTTGCTTTGCTTTGTTTCTTGAATTACTTAATTGGTCCTTTTTAAGATTTAATGCTTTTGTGACTGTGTATTCTTATGTCGTATTAATTCGATTATGGTCTTAAATTTGTTCTTGACACGAAATGCTAGTCTGGATGTCTTAGCGTTTATTGCAGTTAAGCTTCCCGTTCGGCGAGGGTAAATACAAAGATTTGGTTAAACGTAATATGTTATTTCAATGACTTGTTTAGGTGTTTCAAATGTTTTTACTTCAAACACTTGCAGAGGTCGAAGTGTAACTTTGTGTTTTTACTGAAAAATATGGAGTAATCTAGGAGTTTTGTAAATTTAAATTCTTGTTTTGAGAGAGACTGACTAAATATCGAACTTAATACTCACCAACGAAAGACGGAAGTTACCATGGCCGTAAATCTTTTGATAGTATAATTTGAAATATACTATCAAAAGTCGCTTTGAAATCGTTCACTGCAAATCTTGATATTGGTATTAAAATTTATTTGTTGTAGAGGATGAGGTACCTTTTGATGCAATGTTTGCGATTTAAATTTTCTCTTCACAGTATACAGCATGGTGATGTTTATAAACCTCTCCTGTAAATAAACGTCCAGCAGCTAAAACAGGTGGGAGGATTGCCAAGTTTGATACATGGATTTACTAGAGATGCACTCAAGGAACTTGGGGATGAAAAAAGAAAAAGAACATTAGCTCAGAAATATCTACCAGGTAGCGCTGTGCATAGAAAATGAAATGATCTACACAGAATCCATGAACAATTTTAACATTTATTGGCTAGTTATTAATCGACATATTATCGATCTATATTAAATAACTTTCTTTCTCGGTGGCGTAACAGCCCATGAGGGCCAAGGCCTACTGTGTATACTCAGATACGTTACCTTGCGTCCTAAGGTGCATGAGCAGTTGTTCCAGTCAGGTGGTAAGTCTAACGCAAAACGTCCAGTGTTAAGTTCCTAAGCAATCTTGGTACTCATTTATTGACCTACTGAAGGGATGGAAGACTAAGTTGACCTTGATCATACCAGGATTTGAACCTCGGACCTGTGGTGTGGAAGCATGATACACTACCACTCAGCCACTGAGATTCCACATTAAATAAAGATGAGGTAATTAATAACAGCATACCTGTGCTGAATGGGGGGTGAAAACCTGCTTGAAACACTTCCATATCTGTTAATTATGATAATGTCACTAGTAGAAGCAGTTGTTAATCGTATTTGGGGCGATGTAGTAAAAGTTGCTCAATGTGTCCGACGTTGTTCAACAGTAAACCTTTATGGGTCGAATGGGATGTTTCAAATAACGCATAATGAGTGCGGGGGAGGGTCTTTATATTGTTCAACGTCCCACCTCCACCATAAATCAGATTCTTAATGCGACCCACTAACCAGAAATTTCTCGGAGCCAAATCCGGGTTTTAATCCCTCCCCCCCTCTTCTTGAAAATTTTGCGTCCTACATTTTGTCGGTTTTACACTTTATTCTGAATTATTCAAATGGTTTATGTATTCCATGCAAGTCGTTTTCTATACAACCCCTCCCCCCGGTGTATATTTTTGAAATTTCTTGAGTGTAATATACACAAGGGGTGCGGGGGGCAAACCTCCCATCACACATACCAACAAATTTTTAATTTCCCCCATAGAGATTGCCACTTAAGTGCTTTCGTGTTTAAAAGAATGTTACCCACCTTACATAAATGAGGTCTGTGTACGCCACTGATTGAATGAATCTTGTTTAAATACCATTAGCGGTACATCACTCATCGAAGCTGCCGGATGCTGTTTATAAGGGAATTTTAGTTACAATTCCATGTACTTTTATCGTTAAATACTGCTAAATCAAGAAAATAGATAATTAAGCTATTTATGAGTGAGTTACATCTTGGTAGATATCGGGAATTTTTTTAAAATCAAATCTTATAATTTTTTTACAGCTTATCTAATTTCAAATCATTTATTAAATTAAATTTAAAAGTTACGGTCATTATATATAACTTACCATGGTAATTTTAAAGTATACCTCAATAGATTTCACCTGTGTCCTTCCAAACTTTGTGACTGTAATGTTGGTAGGGAGTAAAGTGGGGAGCATTTTATCCTTTTCTGTTCAAAATTTAAGAAAGAGAAAATACTGAAAGTTAAACTGCATTCTCTTCAAATCAATTAACCTCCTAATTTTTTCCTC
The DNA here is from genome assembly GCA_019973935.1 of Trichonephila clavipes. Lineage (NCBI taxonomy): Eukaryota > Metazoa > Arthropoda > Arachnida > Araneae > Nephilidae > Trichonephila > Trichonephila clavipes. The sequence continues at coordinate 234,378 of BMAU01010592.1, read as the reverse complement.
CTAAAAAGTTGAATGGGGTGTGAGAGGAAAGGATGGAGTTTTTGTTCACTTTTAGAAAACCACATTAGCTATTTTTCTGAGAAAAACTGTTCAATGTGGCATTATTTATTAAAAGCTTTTTGAATCTATTCATATGAGTATGTATTTTGAATATTTTTTGTGGTAAAACTAAACATCGACCATTGAAAATGTTTGAATTTATAATTTTTAAATATTGCTATCAAAACAATAAGGAAACATTAATTATGGATAGCTTGATTAACTCCATTGAGTTTTCATGTATGAAAATAAGTTTAATACTCAAGAGAATAAGAATAATTATAATGGAATTTCTGTTAGCTAAAAAACAAAACCGTTATAAAAAGAAAGTGTATGTGCTTTTGACCACACGATAGACGTGATAACTTCAAATTTTGTAATGTTGCTTCAGGGTTTAGTTAGGTGAATACAAAACAAAGGGATATTAGTATTCTCATATAAAATTTATTCATGTCTGTACTCATAAAATATTTTTCGCGAAATATACAATCATATTTGTGAATTAATTACATTCTAAGAAGGGAACAATAGGTTTAGGGTAGCTGAAATAGGTTATAAATACTTTAGTTCAAAAGTATTTAAATATCTAAAAAAAAATCCGCCAAGAGCGTTGTTCCGTACTTTGTCGTGCTTTCATTTAGATCATTTGACATTATTAAATTGAATTTTAATTTTAAAAAATCTACTAAAGGCTTTGACTTGTCTTTTGAAAAATCTGCATTAAAATCCCCACTTAAAATAATAGGCAATTTGCTTAGAAGAGTTGATCCGGCTTCAGGGTAGGCAACTAAATTTTTGTGAATGAATTCGATAATTTTCTCTACACTTTGATTTGGTGAAATATAAATGGTAACCATTATATAGAATTATTTGTCCATTTTCTACTCTACGTTTCGCTGCACAAATTTCTCAGATACACGACTCACTAAACTCAAATGATTCAGTAGTATTGTTACCATTATTACGAGCGTTACAAACCCGAGCGTAATAATGCTTGGCTTTTCAAAATGCATCATTCAAGTTCACTCTTCAGCAAAACGCGCCTAAAGAAGTTATCACTTCAATAAAAGCAATAATTCGCACACATATACATCATGGAGTTTTGAAACTAGGCTTGAAAAATTTCTTTTGCTTGATTTATAACTCTTTAAATGTTAATTCTTCGTATCCGTTAAACAATTAAGCAAAAAAAAAAGTGTAAGCTCTTTTTAAAAACAAGCAATTTTGGCATTTGCCGTTTGAGAATAATTTACGAGTGTGTAGGATTTACTTCGTGCCTGTTCTTCGTTGGCGATAAAAATAACTTTATAGTAAGGTATTTTTTAGTGACATAAAACTGGAAAATTCTGAAAAGGTTAAGGACGAAAAACATCAGTACTTTTTTATTTGCTCAGCCGGTTTTTTACCTTGTTTTCAGGAGCTGTTTCCTTGTTGAAAGAGTTTGTTAATTATTTTCATGTAAATTTTTAAAAAGACACTCGAGCGCAGTTAGAAAATTACTTGTTTTGCTTATGAAATTAAATGTTAAAATACTTTATAACTAATTCTACTGTTATCTTATTTATAAATATTGCTTATGTGATCCAAAAGAAGTGTTTTCTTGAAAAGCTGTGCTAAATCTCCCAAATGATGTAATGAAACATTACTAATCGAATGAAATTAAGCAAAATTTAATTAGTATTAATAGTTTTTTTTTTGGAGTCCTCTGAAATGGTAGTCAGTGGCCTTCACAGGGAAGCTTGGAGGGTTCAACCAATTCCCTCCCCATAGACCAACGGATATTTAATTACTTTTACTGTAAGAGAATAACCGATTGGGGCTCTTTTGTTCACGTGTTTTTAGAATATAACCCCCCATCAGAGAAGTCTGAGATCTAGCGCAAGTGGCGTAAACAAAAGGCGGATCATGAAGGACCTCCGGTGTAACTATTTAGAGTTAGTGACAAGTAGTTTCAAATGGCGACAGCGAAGATGACCCAGGACACGTTTAATCATATGTAACAGCACTTTTTTCTTACGTTAAATGGAAAGTGTAAAGCATACGGTCGCATAAATATGGCAATTAACAGAAAAATCGAATACAATTAACTTATTTTAAGTATACTACTGCCATAAATAAAGGCAAGTTTTAATTATATCGCAACAGCATAGTTTTCTTTGAAATCATTATGATAAATAAATGCACTGAAATTATTATGATTTAAAATTATGTCGTCACATGTATTTATGAACTGATTGATAGGAAACGCGTGATTTAGTTATGGGACTATGACGTCACATGAATTTAGACCATTGGAGCAAAATTAACAATTGAACCCTATTCAATTTTTGGGTTGGATCCTAGCTGGGCACACTGCTTGGCGACAAAATTTTTGACACCAAATAACATCGTCCCCCCCGATTTTTCTTCGTTTTCGTTCATGTCATTTTTTGAAACACGGGTTTTTGGCGCCATTTGGCGAAAAAATGGCGCCAAAAACAGCAGTGTGCCCAGCTAAGATTTTACCCAATTTTTGTATTCACTTCACTTAACTTTAATAGACAGCCGTAAGGCACGACTACGCAGGCTCTAACACCTGGAGAACCCCGGACATCAGAGTTCGAGCCCAGTACCACTAAAGACCCGCCGTGTAGGGAAGCGATGCGCGTTAAATCTGTCGAGAGCTGAAACGTCCTCCCGTTGGTGTGGTGTGGTAGTTAGGAGAGGGGGTGCAGCTCAGGTGTCGTCCACTTCACTTGACCATGGTTCAAAATTACGTGGTCCGTCGCCAAAAGCCCTCGTGTAGCTGAACAGTGTGACGTTAATATTCAATCAACCCCGGACATCGGCTCGACTTTTCGTGAGCTTCTGTCTAATCGCCGATTCTGATAAGAACAACATAATCTTCCATTCACACACACATAATTGCGCATTACAATTGTAATCTTGCGTTCATTCTTCGAATATCTTTAAACAGCAATATAAATAAACCTTCAAAAGACGGCTCTCTAATCAACAAATAGAAACCCCAGAAGTTAATTGAAAGGACAGAATCTCGCATGAAAACTCACTGCATGGTTCTCCCGAAAATCTTTGATTCTAAATAAATTCATTGTCAGTAGCTCTCTTATAATCTATAACCCGATTATAAAGCAACAATTTTTGTTCTGATGTGCTTGTCTTCATTGTTCATTAAAGAGCTCTATTAGTTATAATTATTGGCTTGAAACTAAACTAATTACAGTACCAGTTGAACAAAATCTTATTTATCTTCCAAACCAAACATTTTGAGAGGTTTAGTGCAACAACGCGATAGTACTCCTTCCTTAATTATACCAATAAATCACAGCTAACACTCTTTACGTCACCCGTTTTGCGTATAAGCAAACGTAAATCCCAGTTTTAACCTCCAACAAATATTCCTTAGCTCTAACATGCATTTTTCAGTGCTTCAAAAAACATTTACGTCCCCCTATTTCAGCTTGTGCATAAAAATTTTGAGGCATACACACACATAAAGTTATCGAGATCCGGGAAGAGCGCGTTTTAAAAAGATATATTTCTGTTCCCGTCTTGGCAACAAGACAGCAACAGACAAACCATAGACATAAACAAAGCGTTCCGCTGAGACGGCTGAGGAACGTGAAAAATTGGCGACCCCGTATTACGTTTTGATGGAGATGCCTTTTTACTGTAACGATCTGTGGATGCCTCCAGATAGCAGGTTTTAACGTCTGAGGAACGTAACTGGGAATTTGCCAGACTTAGGATATGAATGCAGATTTTTCAAGGACTCGGATTATATATGTGTGTGTATTTCTATTTATTCTTAGGCCTGATAAATTGGAATAAATAAGTGTGAGTCAATATTTGGGATGCTTACGCGTGATTGATAGCACTGAACAGGGCGAACGTGACAACTGAGTAGTATGTTCTGAAGTTGGAGATGACCTAGTTATTTATTTTTATTATTATGCCTTCTTTTTCAATGGATTGCATCGAGTTTTTATCGAATATGTATACACATAATAGATTACAACAAATATTGGTGTTTATTTTAAAATCAGAGTTGTTATTGACATGTTTATGTACAATTGTTGTCTCCAATTAACAATTTATTTCGTAAATAATAGTAGTGAAGTGTGAGAATAGTGGCCAGAAATTAGTAAAATTGGGCTACATTATGCCAGCAGCTCATTTTTCTTATCGAACTTCTGTCTAATATACCAATAATAAATCGCCAAGTTAGTGATAAATGAACTTTCTGGGCTGAAATAGGATACAACTGCCTTGTTGATACACGTTAAGCTCCGTTTATATCAATGGGCCGTCTTATCCTGTTGATAGAACGACCAACTCGTAACCGATGAATTGTGAATTCGGGCTTATCCTTTCCAAAACCGTCGCTTAGTGGAATTGATGCATATTAATGTCGAGGTTCAGTTTCTTCCATTTTCGTGGCGTGGATGTGGAGAGTAGAATGTTTGTTGAGATGTTATCTTGGTCACTTGACCATCGTTCAGAACTTTGCGATCTTTCGCCAATAAGCCCTCACGTTGCTTTTTGTGAGATTTAGTTCAAAATTTTTATTTCCACCAAAAGTATGATTTAGATTTTTTTTCTTTTTTGCAGTCTACACTGTTTTCTGAGATTTTATAGAAAGCTTTTAGGTTTCATTTTGTGGTACTTACGTATTACAATGTTGACTAATTACGCCAAACAAAAAGTCATCCCCAATTAAAAAATATCGCAAAATGTTATGTTGTTACTTATGCCGCCTGATTGGCAAAGGCCATATCGAGGCCCACGAAATTCATCATGGCAAAGGGCTAAGTGACGCCTGTCGTTAGCCGTAGCTTTGAGCACCATGCAGGTGACAGTACGATTTCGCTCGTTTCCACCCCGATTTTGAGGGAGGGCACCCTGGGTGTGGTCCCACCTCTCTTCCCCTTCCACCAACCACACGAGAGGACTTGCGGCTCGACGGTTATTTAGAGTACCCTCTGCCGCGAAGGCACTATACATTTACAAAAATCCATGTCTTCTCCGGGATTCGAACCCAGTCCCTACGGCACCGCAGTCAGCGTCGCTAACCACTATACAGGTTGGGCGACTCGCAAAATGTTTTCATCGTTATTATTACAGTATACGAACGTGCGCGGCTATTGGCTGAATATTGCAACATTGGGTGACGTCTTTTGATTTGATGAAATTGGTCGACGGTATCGATTAATCATGATTCAAATGCATGGCCAGACTATTAACATTTTGCATTGAATCAGGCCTTGATATATATAAACTGAAAAGATAAAGGAACGAGTTACTCTCTGTCGCTAATCCAATCACGTCGTTCTCTTTCAAAGTGTGATGAGTGTTGATCCAAACATAAAAATGAGGGGAGTGGGGCAAATTTTAACAATGTTCAGAAGTGGTTTATCAGATTGGCAAAGGAGTCGGCGGTACTTTATTCTGATTTCAAGTGCATGAGTTTTGTAATGAATCATCAACTCGTTTATTTCTGTCACTTACACCCTTCTTGCCAAATGATATCACATGTAACAATTTCTGCTTACTGTGTTTTATGTTGGGTTGTGTGCTTGTTAACGTATAGTTACCGGAAAACCGTAGCTAATTTGGTGAAAGATTGAGATATATCCTGGAAGGAGTTTTTTTTTAACAATGATAGTTAAAGAAGATATTCAATTGTGTCGCCAGCATCGAAGTTTCCTTTCGCTCTGCTATTGTTTTTCATATCTGTACTTGGGAACAAACAAATCGGATTTTAAAGCATGCTTTCTCTCAGGTATGGTCTCTGACTACCGTTTACATCCTTAATTGAAATTGAGAAGAATTGGAATATTTCAACCCCAAATAGCTTTTGCTTCAATAAATCATCATAACATGTAAGCATTTTCATTCTTTAATTGCATTCAGAAATTCCTCTATCGTGACACCATTCTCGTCACTTCTCTGTGATTCAAAATATCGGAGTCCGTCGCCCAAACCCTTCGAGTTATTATTATTTTTTTGTTTCCGGACCTCTTCCGTGTCAATCCATACTTTTTTCAACCTATTTCTCAATTAGATATACAGTTGTAACCAGTGACGACTTAAGATTCCCCCTTTGCAAAAATGGGGCCCCAAATACAATCCTTTTAAGTAGACAGTATATAGGTACCCCCCCCCTATAAGTAAATGTATGTCACTCGCAAACCTAGCCCTTAACCGATTCGACTGACTGCATCCTGTCAACTAAATGAATGATGGTGTATGGTCGTTAACTTAGGCTTAGACACACGGGAATGATATCACAATACAGTATTGCCACTATTGCCAGTTAGCAAGCGTATAGTTCGAAATACGTCCGAGAATAATATTTGGGGACTAAAATTACTTGGATGATAATCTTATTGAGGCAGAGTCGAGAATAAAACGAGGCCCAATTACTCCATGTCTTAAAACATCCCTGGTTGTAAAAGTCATGTAGACCAGGGGTGTGAAACTCACGGTCCGCGGGCTACATGTGGCCCGCAATGTACATTTTTGTAGACCGGCCAATATTTCAGCTCACAAGAATAACTTGGTATAAAATAGAACTTGTTTTACACCATGCATTGCATTGCAGGTAAACATTGTTTACCGAATACTTAGCGTTATATGGGAAAAAAATAATCCTGAAGGAGGATTCGATCTGAGTACCTTCCGTTCTGAAAACTAGTATCTTAGCCATCACGCCAAAACGATCGTCATCGCGTGGTGGCTATTGCTGGTTTATATCGAGAGAGATATCACACCACCAAAATCCTTTCACTAATAAAAACAACCAAGCTAGCAGTTATCGCTACTATTACTACTACTTACATAAAAAGTTAATCATATTTAGCCTTGTATAGGAATTGAAATGATACATTATAGAATTTTTTTAAAGTTGTAATAATTTCTGAAATTTGTATATTTCATGAATTTATTATTGCAGTCTTATGTTGGAAAGAAAAATTTGTACTAGGCAAGAACTTACATTTAAGATGCAAGTTATTCAATGTTTTGGTTCAATATTTTCACACACATTATTTATTGCTAAAATGTGCTAATTTTTTTTCGTGTAAGGTCAATTCATTTTTAATATACGAGACTTTTTTTAAATAACTGAATGGGCTGAATTCCCATTGAATTCACAACTGACATTAGACTTGATCTTGTAAAGCTTAGATAAAATTTCAGTGATTCAATAAATGGGTAAATATGTTCAAATATTAAGACTTTTGAAAAAGTTTTTTAAAATAAAAAAAAATCTTATATTATACGTTTATTTTAAAATAAAATGCATTTTATTTACCTTCGTGCATTATTACTGCGACCACACAAAAATGTACATTAAAAGAAAAGTTTCTGCCAAAATCAAAAGTTGGCAACAGCGAAGCGAATGAATTATAAGCTGCAAACACGTGATAGTATTTATCATGGGACTACGACATGATTTGAATTTATGAACTGATTGGTAGGAAACACGTGCTTGTAGTTATGTGACTATGACGTCACATGAATTTTAGCCCATTATTCTTAAATTAGAGAAAGAACAGTCTCGGTTTCAAAATGTGTTTTATTGCGTCCAAGATTAGCCTACTTTTTCTCGTTCAAAAGAAAAATTTTGCTCAGTTGGCTCGTAGTGTGGTAAACATTCTGACTCGGATTTAAATAAACCATTTCATAATAAGTTCATAACTGATTATTTCCACTTAAAATTAACAATTGCTTTAAAAAAAAATTCTAGCCAGTTCCGGCCTAATTTGAAGTTTTGGCAAGCCTTGCCAAACATGCATGAATGGAGAGTAATGAAAAATAATTTTCCCTCTGTTCTTTTTCAAAGTTTAGATATCATTTAGTTACATACAGTGTGTAAACGAAGGGGAGGGGTACATTCTTAATAAATTTAACAATTTTCATCGCTACTTGATAGAAGTTTTCTTTCAATGGTTTAAAGGGAATTGAGCTATGAGAATAAGTAGCATAATTAACTTTTAAAGCAAATGTTTTTTTCACTATACAATGTAACATTGATGGAAAAGGATCTATCTAGATCATAGGTTCCCAATCCATTTTGTACTGAAGCCCTCTTTTCAAGCAAATATTTCAATACCAACCCTTCCCCACCCTAGAGAACAAAGAGCGTACATAATACATGGTGAAAACAATAATTAAATTTTTAAAAATATTCTGTTACTCTAATAGAATATATTTTTTTAATTTAATTTTTTTTCTGAAGTTCCCATTTTTTTTACTTGCTAATCTGAAATAGCTATTGCCACAAATATGTTTAAATGTGTAATATTATATATTTTAGACGTAGATAGGATATTAATGGAATTGAAACGCTACTGAATTTCATCTTTATTTAAAAGAGGAATAAACGTTTTAGCTTACCTATTATAAAGAGAGGCAGGAGTTTTGATGATACGAAGTAATTTATAATAAACTATTGGTTTCAAAATAAACAAATTGTCAGTTTCAGCTTTTAAAGAATGACACGTTAATTCCTGGTTAACATATTTAATTATATTTCTTGGATAATATACGTAATGACGAAGTGGACGAAACATTTTTCCTACTGCTCACAAAGACAACACGTACCACTACAGAAATAAAAATTTACAATATTATTCAATTTGATGTAGGCCTGAATGCAATGTTATCTTTAAGTTTTTCATCCACTTCTCGAACTAACGAAATATGTGAATTTTCGTACATGTGTTAGAAACAATTTTTAAATGCATAAATCAACATAAGGTAACCAGTATTAAAGTTTAGTTTTGTTAGTACATAACCAGCGTATTTTTTAAAATCTTTTTTAGACCATAGTGCCCAAGCCCCTCCGTGAAATCTCAACGCCCCCTGAAAGTCTCAAATCCCCACAAGGGGACGTTGTCGCCACGTTGATAACTTATGATCTAGATTATGTTTCAGATTTCATTCGATTCCCATCAATTGTTTCAGAGAGATTAAAAAAAACCAGGAGGAACCCAGCTACAATTTCTAAGAAGAAAAAGCAATTAATACACCCTGAAATACTCTCAATTACTTTTGTAATTTCAATTGCAGGTAGAAAAAATGATGGGAATATTAATGGATGTGAAAGGAAACTAAATTATGGAGTTAATGGAATGTTTTTTCCCATGATGAAACCCAAATTTTAAGAAATGGGTGGAGACTACTCTCAATAATTTTCATTCTAATTTCTCTTGTGTTAAATCGTTAGTTCTGGAGATGTTCTAAAAAATTCCCATGCAGACGATTCGTACTACTTTCTATGTGATGATTGAACTGATAATAACGATTTATAAGCAAAAGTAATGATCACTTTCCAATCGCAAATCTATTTCAAATATTTTCTAAATTATTGCAGATTCACATTTTTAAATTCTTGTAACTCAAACTTTCAACCAGAATTATTGTAAATTTAAAATGAGAAATAAGATTCTTTTGAAACAAAGACATCGATGAGCAAATTCGTTACTTTCCCGTTAGCTGAATGCAAATTTCTGCAACACCGTCAGAGATGAAAGTCATGAATCGCCAAATATTGTTTCCATCTGCATCAATAACATAGCAACTTTTTCCCATTATAAACTGTTTACCAGATACCTATGAAATTTGTTATACTTAATTATCAAATTTTCATTACGTTTCTCTACGACAAACTGTAATAATTTTTCAAAAAAAAAAAAAAAAACTTTCCCGGTTGGCTTAGGGCACAATTTTATTTGTCGCCAACTTGGCGAATTTCTGTCGCCATATTTGATGGAAGTCCAACGCAACGAATTATTGGAGCAATTTGGCTCCGCGGCTTTTCTTTAAAAGTATTAACTAAGATTTTTTACCAATGTAATTTGTGAGGAAAGTATTAAAAAAGGAAGTTTTACTTTGGAGAGAGAGATAGACGGTACTCAATGAAGATGTTATCTTAATGTTTTTAAAATTTATTTTCGTTTGAAACGAACAGATGATATCAGTGAAAGTAGTTTGAAATAAAATGAGTTGCTTGTTTTCTGAAACTGCTTCTTTTACTTTCGAAATTTTTTATATTCTTGGCTTGCTGCGTGATTGTAAAAACGAAAAAGTTATGATGGCAACATCTATGCTTGATTAACAGGAAATTATCTGGAAGATAGTTAACTATATTAAGTAAATGAATCCATTAGAACCAATTTTATTGCCTTTGTACTATTAAACATGATACCAATTTTGTAAGCTGAAGTAAAAATTACGATCATTAAAAGTGTTCTACCATTATTTTTAATGATTTCATATTAACGAAGGGACCAAACTACGCAACACATTTTAGGATCGGAAATTCAGTTGCAGAATTAATCAAAAAAACCATCAGTAGAAGTAATCGGAGAATATTATATGCCAAAACTAACTTTCAGAATCCTTATATCAATGGTTTAACGTTGCATCAGTTCAATAAAATAGAATTGTTTGGTATGTTTGATGAATGATGACTCTTGGGAAGAGAAGCTTTAAGGCATGGGCCAACTCGACTCAAGCCCAGGTCCACGGTAGGTTACTCGACTCCATTTCAATATAATAATAATCATATCTGGCAAGATAGCCCGTGGTGGGCCAGTGCTTTCCTTTGAATATTCCTCCATAATGACCTCTTGTTTACTTTTGTTCTCAAAGGTTTCTCGTTTATAATCCCAAAATCTGATTCCACTGAGTCTGCCCATCTCATCCTTGGTCTTCCACGATTCCGAATCCCGGCGATTTTGAACTGCAATAAAATAATGATCTGAATAATTTTAATCGTCAAACGATGTTCTCTAAAGTATTTTCAGAAAAATTAGAAATTTCGAGATATATGACATGGCAAGACTGCATTGTGTTATGCCCGTGTCTAGGCTTAGGCCTACCACCATGCACAATCATTTCTCATTTAGTCGATAGGCGGCAATAGGTCAAGTCGATTTGGTTCTAGGTTTACGAGAATACGAGTCAGAATACGAGTTTGTATTTGTTTACCATTTGTTCGAGTATTTGACTAGTGTTTTATACCGTTAACTTAAAAGGGTCATAGGTGAGCATTTGGGGCCAAGGTCTCAAGAAATCTTAATACGATCTTGGTTTTCCGATATTCGATCTTGAAGTCGAACGATAAAAGTTCATCAAGCAGGTTTTGGATGACATTAGATTAAAATCTCTTCATCTCTGTATATTAATGTTGATACGCAATTTTTTAAAAATCTAAGTTGATATTAATAAGAAGCAACTATTTGAAATTCGACTTTAAAACACCCATTAGTCTCGGATGTGTTAAACTGTTAGTTTTACGTCCTATTAGATTAAATGTCGCCTTGGAAGTAGACCGAATAAGATGTTTACAAGAGCGACTCGCAACGATGTCTAATGGCGTGGGTGGTTTGCTTGCCCCGTGCGTCTATTTCTGTTTTGGCAAGAGACGCCTGCGTGTGACGTCAGCCACAATAGAGTTAGTGTCTGCTCCTCCCACCCGAATGATGAATAGAGAGCGAACATCGCACTAGAGAACGTGTCAAGTGCGATTGCGAATGTTGAGTTCTCCATTATTATGGGCTGTTAAGAAAAATCCATTTTTCTTATAGAACGAAGAAATGCTAGTTAGAGATTTGAATTAAGTCTCTAAAAAGTTAAGACTTCTTTCATTGGTCAGTTAATTATGTACGGAAATTAAAGGTGTCACACTCTCAAGCATCGTTCTCGTCACTAATCGATGCAAAATTTCAAGATATCCATTGCCTAAGCCCTCGGTTTGCGTCGAATGGATGGGCGTAGCTACCGCCGTATCAATGATACGGAGCCCCCAAGCTACAGGGGTTCCAACATGTGCAACTACAGTCCCACTAATAGGCTTCTCATATCTAAAAGAGGGCCTCGAAGGAATTTGGATATAGGGCCCACTCAGAACTAGCTACTTCAGTGGTCGAATGCTGGGGTAATAAAAAAAATTTATTCAAACTGTAGTTCATCGTAGAGGACAACCTCTTTCTGCTATCTTCACGACTTCGAAGGACACTTATGTTTACCAAGTAGTATTCCTTATTTTTCCTCATGATGGATTTGGGCAAGATGAGGACATAGACCTACAACTCGACTTAACATTCGGTATTTCAACCTCATTGCTCACTTAATTTACTAAAATTTTCCCGGGCAATATTAATGGTTAGTTTCTGGTATATATCAATTTAGCAACAGAAAACACTATGTAGAGTAATTTCTCCATTTACACACGTAGTTAATAGGTACCTTTTAAAACATCACGTAAGTGAAAGCTAAAGAAATTTATCTGTGGATGTATATATATAATAATTATTTACCCTTTGTTGATGCCATCAATTATTTGATCTCATTACAAATGTTCTTCCATTTTGGGGAACGCACGGAATCTGAAGCGATTAGGTAGAGTTTGAATTTGCATAAATGGAGACATTCCTGTACTTAAGACATCCTACCAGCTCATTTTTAAATTGATGAACATAATGTTCACCTTAAGAAAAATTTCCACTTTACTCTTCAAATCTAGACTATTGTGTTTCGTTTTAAATTATATGAAATATCTGTGTATGAGAGGAGGGAAAAAAAGATAACGAAAGTGTTTTTGTAAAATAAAATGTTCTCTCCGATTATAGAAGAAAAACTTTTTTGTTGTCTATTTTAATGATTTGCATGTAGATTTTCAAGTAACTGCACTCAGAAACCTTCATTATGTTTTGACCTTTTTGATACACTTTGTTGTATTCAACTCAACACAATAGTCTATATTTGAGAAATTCCATAGAATTAACCTGTTATATGTTTATGAATCCATCCCAGATGGTAGACAGGAGCCTTAAGATGGTCTCGTACTAATGCTCTCCAAGGTGAAATTATGCAACTGGCTTACTTAAAAGCTAAAATGGTATTACAATCCTGTACAACAGCGGTTCTTAAACTTTCGATCGCCGCGACCCCTTTATGCATCAACATTACATCACGGACTCCCAAGATTTTGAACATTCCTTCGAGATTTCCTATTCTTGATCAAAATACAAGGTCTAGTAGAGTTTTTTTCATTGGGTACTATTTAATAATATAGTCTAGTATGGCACATTTTTCAATTTTTTCCATGAGGCCTTTTAGAATCTCTTAAAGAGAAATCTCAACGTTACGTGGGACTCCGTGGGCCACAGTTTAAGAGCCACTGTTGTATAATTCTTTTGAAATCATGACTTCTGTTTTATGGAATAATCTATTATTTTTTTTGACACAACACAATTCTCAAAATTACACGAAATAGAATTTTATGAACCATCTTCAGATCTTGTTTAACACAAGTATCAGTGGCTGCGGTAGTCGAGTGGTATAGGTATCGGATCGTGGCTTGTCTTGTCACAAGTTCGAGCCCTGTACCACTAAAGACCCGCCGTGTAGGGCAGCGATGCACGTTAAATCTGTTGAGAGCTGAAACGTCCTCCCGTTGGTATGGTGTGGTAGTTAGGAGAGGGGGTGCCAGCTCAGGTGTCGTCTTCGTCACTTGACCATGGTTCAAAATTACGTGGTCCGTTGCCAAAAGCCCTCGTGTAGCTGAACAGTGCGACGTTAATATTCAATCAATCAATTGACTCAAGTATCTTCATTTCTCTCCAATTTCATCTTTTTCCCGCTCAAAAGAAAACTAATACCTTCATGTAACAGCGCCCTCTCTTGACCAATCAAATCACTGATTCAAGCTAAAATTCTTTACGATGGGTTTTAAAATTCTCAGGTATTTGAAGTTATGATGATAAAGCGGCGGTCTTGTGTGTGGCTGTTTACTGGCTTATCGATTGGTCGAAGTTCAAAATGTCAATTCTTTATCCCCGTTAGCTCTTACTGCACAGTTTGTGTACTATATCATATACTTTAGCTACTTAGCATTTCTAGCAATTTTTACAATCTAATAGCAAAGTTACATCATAAGGAACAGTAGATATAAATTCAAGGCTTCAATCCTTATAGTACAGCCAGCTGAAAAGTCAGACCTAATGGCAACTGGTTTGAAAATTATTTCGTTAAAAACTATCGAGTGAGATAACGATAGTTGGGTACTTACGTTTTGTACCATCACCTGATTTCATCAAATCAAGACTTCGCCAAATGCCACGATATGCAACCAGTAGTGAAAATCGTCACCGCGCATGTTCGAGCACAATAATAACAATGGCAGCTTTTGGCGATATTTTTTGGATTGGCAACCGATTTTTTGTGTGTGAATGTGTGTGGATGGTATTATACGTAAATACCGTTAGACATTATTAATTAGTTAGTTCTAAAGTTAAACCCTGCTCTCTAAAATCTTCATATTATATTAAATGGATATGTACACAAATATCAAATCATAGATCCATCACGAGCCATTCTTTTTTTCTTTTTTTGAAACTTCTGTTTACGACATTTTATCAAGGGGAACCAACTAAATTTAATGAAATTACTTTTTACCTGACGGAGCTTCATTGCTTAACAAAACTTGCTAGTTTACTAATCTACAATACAATAAGATTGAGGTAAATTTACTAATTCCTCCATAGTAGCAACGAAATTTTATACTGGAATCCTTTAACAATAGATTTTTTTTCTATGAGAAAGTAAAATGTGCACCATCATGACAAAAATGTATTTATAGAAGAGGAAAAAATGAGAACGATGAGTAATTCCTCAGTGAAACGAGCCAAATCTTTTAAAAAGAATTATAAATATTTCAAACAACCGTTGTCAACAACGCAGTACGATTTTTTCTCATCAGTCCATTAATTGTATCTACTAAATCTTATTAACTAGTTAAATAAATGTTGTTGAGAAAACTATTTTGAAATCCTTTTGCTAATCTTCCCTGCATCACGTATCACCGAAATGTTTAAATTTTTATCCAACAAGCACTTCAAATGAGTACGCAATCAAGCAATTCAAATAATTTTTTATTCCAAAATTACCGAATCTAATTGCTATTGCCGCCAAGCTTGGCGAAATTTAAAATGTAAATATTCTAGATTTGTGTGATTCAGTGTATTCAAAGGAATCTTACTTTAAAATACGTTTATACAACCGTTTACGTCTACAAGAGGTGTTTGTGTACACTGGAACAACGTTTTCAATGATATTTTGATATTATACCGTCGATTAATTTCACTAAATCGAAAAACATCACCAGATTTTAAAAAAATGTCGCCATGTGCTGTCATTTCTGATCATGCACGAAGACAAATCCCTGTGCTTGTTCCTTCCATATTAGTCTGTCAACAAATAGACAAAAAATTAGGATAATTAAAAACCAGTAATTTAAAAATATTTATGCTTGAAATAAACGAAAGAGATCTAATAAACACAGCACTATTTCAAAATACAATAATTGCATTTAAAATCGTGACAAATGTCTCCTTTAAGTAGACGATGCCACATAAAGTCATGTGAATAGGAATTTAAATGCTGCCATGCAATTTCGAGATGTTTTGTCGTTTTCCTAAGCCCCATAGTCTTTCTGGTACTAGATTGCACTTTTTTCCGCTTAAATAAGTATTAGACTGCGTTTATGTATTACACCACGTTTTTGAAAATACTCCACTGAGCAGTGATGTTGCGGATAATGTTTGACCTCTCCCTGCAAAGTCAGGTTGATCTTATAAAGGATTGCAAAACCATAACATCAGGCCCCCTAGAATCCTGGGCCTCCCTCCGTGTTGTTGGGGTGTACGTTACGCTGGTGCCACTGTATTCTCTGTTGTTGTTGCTAATACTCCAGGATCTGACAAAGTTAGGCAAGATTCATTAAATCATTGATTCGCAAAATGTCGACCACAAGAAAGGCGTTCTCTTCCGTGTAAAATATATTCCAAATTTTAATAATTTTTTGCAACAAAATAAGAGAAGAATATTACAAATTATAAACAATGTTATTTTCGAGCATGTACAAGCAAGATTATTGTATTTGAAGATGCACGAGAATGGTTTTCTACTGTATTGGCCGTGTGCGTGCATACTGTGGCATTTGGCGAAGTCTTTTTATGTGATGAAATTGGTTATCGATATAACATGCAAGTACCGATACTTTTAAGCAATTTTAAACGGTAAATAACATTTACAGAAGTAGAAAAAGGGTACTTACGTATTGTCGCAACCTATTGGCGACGTTATATAAAACGAAGCATCTGGTTGTTAATTCAGCTTGTACGACACATAGGAAAATAGAGGTTGCCAACTTAGCGAATTATTTTGAACGTTGGTGATTGTTGTGTTAATACATAAGTACCAGAAAAAGCTTCCGTTGGTTACTTTTGTCCCAAAAGTTATGTATTCATAGCTTATAAAATCCATGAAAGCATTGATATGTTTAATAAAATTGAAAAGTTGCAGATTTTGTAGGATATTGCGCAATAAAGGCTATTATCCTCTAAAAATGGAAAGATATATGAATATTTGTACGGTAAGGACTTAATACAATATAAAAATATCGCCAAATTGGCGACTTTCCATGTTAGACCGTAACAAGGAAATACGAGACTAAGAAGGGTAGAGCGAAATTAATGATTCTCGCCAAATGATATTCATACTAACATTTCTCAAGCCTAACTGCCTATTTGTTCAGGTGAAGGGCGGGATTTGTGAACCTTTGGTTACTCGAGTTATCTTTCTTTTAGGATTAAAAATGTTTTTGATAAACAGGGGTGTCGCGTCTTTCAGGGCACTCTAGAAATATTTATGTACATTCAATCCTCTTTGTCAACCAACCTTCAAATTATACATAAATCAAATTCCTTCAAATTGTGCAGATTATACAGATCGGATATACAGAAATTACTTATTTACTGTTAAATTATCAAATGTTTAATATAGCTTGACTTGACATATCCTTGACTCCAATAAAACCAATCAACTAAACTTAATCATGAATTTTTAAAAAGGGAAATGCATACCATTTTTACCCCTCAGGGGGCTCATCTTTTAGGTGAGTACTGGTGTCACAATCCCGAGGTACTCTAGAGATCTCTTCCTTTTTCAAGGGGTTTACTATCTTTGGTAAACACGGGTCTCACGAACCCGGTGCACCCTGGTGATCTTTCTCTATTTTCGACCCTCCTTCTTGTCATTCAATTTATCCTTTCTTTCTTTTCCCGTCTAGATCGCAGATTTTCACTGTTTGGCGCAGTATAGCCAGATTTGGCTCTTGCGCCAAAAAAACCCAAACTCACTCACCCGCATACCATTTATAAAATAGAATTGAACTTATGAATAAGCAAAGGTTTAAAATTTGACTCCAAGCGTATTGAATGCGCCAAAATGACTTTCTCAAAATTAAAGATTTGGGTTAAAACAAATTGCAAAGTGCAGCTTAACGATTTTACTAAGTTTTTTTTCTAGTCTTTTATTGTACATTATGTAGATTATACTATCTTAAGGGCTACAAAAATTTTTATTATCCTAAAAATTACCAAAAGGTACTTGGGTATTTTTCGGTTAGCCAAATCTCGCGACGATTCGCGCACTTTGACGACTACAGAGATCAAAGCTACTTACTATTAGTTACAATTTTTATTGAATTACCACTGAAAACAGAACTAATTTGATATCATACTGATATTTGGCACAATTTCAAATGATATGAAAGATGTTCTAATTTCTGAACCAAAAAGTAACGGAAAAAACAAGTGTAACATATGAAAAAATTTTTTTAAGTCAATTCCTACTTAGATCAACAAAGAAAATTTTTATTTTATTTTACTACTTTTTATTAAATAGTTACAATTAATATAAATATGTATATACATGTGACAGAATCACAACATTAAGTGGTAATTAATTTTTATTAATTATCATTAAAGTATCGTTTTGTCATCCAAAACAATCGTGAATATAAAATTTCAGTTCAACTGAATAACGTGAGAAAAAAAAATTTCAAGTTTTGGCACAAATCGCCAAAATACTCGCTAAGTCGCCAACGTGGCTGTATTTGTAATTCTTTAAATAATTAGTTTTAATCAAAAAATTTTTAATTATAATTAAATTGTATTGTCATCCAAAATAATCATGTATATAAGATTTCAGCTCAATTGAGCGCTTTAAAATGCATTTTATTAACGATTGAAATTTCCACCAAGATAGATAAATAAATATATAGTGTGAGCTAATAGTAGAAATTGAACAACGGTAACTCAACAAAAAAATCAGGGTTATCATATTGTTATTGTCCAAACATGACGAAATATTACAACTGTTAGGTGCAAAAGTTCTTATATTAAAGTAAAACTTGAAAACCTATCAAAACACAACAGAAAAGGGTTGCTCAGTTCGTGATATTTGTCTGGGGCTGAGAGTAACATTTTTGAGAATTTATCGCCTGTGTCAGACTAACTTATAAGTATTAAAATTCGCCAGAATGAAATCATTATCAAACCTAAAAATCGCCAAATCTGGAGAAAATTGTTATATTTTATTGTAACAATGATTTGTATTTTAAAAAAAGATTTAAGCCGAAAATACAGCAAACTTTAATCAAAATAGCCTTTATTTAATACAATTTATTTTTATTTCATGGTGTACATATTATATATGAAATTGATTAGAAAAAATTGTTGTTTACTATTAGTTTCTTACTGGAAGAATGGTTTTCAGTTTTTTTCTGTTTCTTGTTCAACGGGTGCAGTTTCAGTTGTTTCTTCCATTTCGGTCTCTTTTCCGTTTTTCATTTCTTTTTCAGTTGTATCCTTTGGTTTACGACCTTTCTTGCTTTTGGTGAGATTTTTCGTTTCTCTTTTTTTTTTTTTGCTCTTTACAGTTGCTTGCTGTTTCTCAATCTGGGCTGGTTTTCCAGCAAATGCAAATTTACCATTGATTTTAATTAAGTTTCCACTTTCTATCAATTTCCTTAACATCAGTTTAGTTTCCGGATTATTGGAGATTCCATTTTGTTTTGAATCCAGAAATTTCTTGATGGAATACAATGTAATGGCCGTTTTAGGAGTGGTTTCAGCAACGGATTTCAGAATCCATCTACGGATTTGGCTCCTTTCTGGAGCTGGCTTGGTCTTTTTGTCTTTCACAACAACGATATCCTTCATATTGTCTTAATAATTATAATTAAGTTATTTAAATTGTTATTTATATTTCGTTGGAATGTGCTTATAGTAGGGTGAATAGATATTTTACGAGAAACTTAGCAGATTGGGAAATTAAATCAAACTGATGATGCTTCGTTTGAAAATTTCTCGAGGATTTTATAATTCATTCACGCTTCTATCTCGTGAACTTCACATCTTTTTGAAATCAAAATTAACTTGAATTTGGTGCACGTATTTGCATATTTAGAAATGTGGTACTTGCTATTACCCAGAAGCATGAATCTTATAAAGTTGAGAAAACTACCATAGATTATTAAATCTAGATTCCATAATTTTCAGTCTATGTTTAAGAGACCATATGCATGTGGGAGACAACAAGGGGTCCAAGACGTTTGTCTTTCTTCTATTTTATTTTAAAACTTAATAAAAATTAATTAAAATGTAGCTATTCTAACAGATAAAGTTCCATGATGTTTTTACGGTAACGCCTGCTCGCGCACCTCAGTCGTTCTTTTTTCTCCGCTTTCTCTCTTCTCAAAAGTCTTAGTCTAATAGTTTCAGTTTCAATTCACTGCGCCTGCGCGCGAAGACTGCTTTGCTGGATGCCATAACCGGCCAGCCTGACTGTACGCTGTCCGCAGCGGTACGTCTTCCTTTTTTCCTTTTTCATCGAGACCAGAGGAGAATCTGAAACATACAAAAAAAGACGGAACAGACAAGGACTATACGACAAATATACAAAGATTTAACATATCATAATTCTGCTGAACTAAACAGTTTCTCCATCATGTGAAGGCATCTCTTCGACATCAGGAAAGTTCCACAGGAAAACACACACACACACAATTGTGTTTCACAGGCATAAGAACGTGTTTTTTAATGAGTTCTTTGGTTGAACGCATCGATATTTTCCTCTCTAGAGTTCTGGACGTCTGTTCAAAACGATCTCTTTTTCCTCCGTTTCCACTTCCAGGGCTCAAAGATCCTTCGGAGCAAAAAAGAATCGAAAAGTCGAAAATTATTAATTTACCGAAAAGAAACAAAACAAAATACATTCCAACTCATTTGCACTGATATAATACATTTGTAAATGTATCAGTACTTGTTTAGTATTTGTAAATGTATTTGTAAATGTATCAGTATTTGATGATTAATTTACCAATACTAAGTTAAGAACAGGTTTAATAATTACTAATGACTATATATATATATATATATATACCATGGGCATGTCATATACAACATTATATGCAAAATTTAACAATCTGGACCGTTTTGATGAAATTCTTTTATAAAGAAAGTTATTACAATGCCTGACATCACATGTACAGTTACCGCAATTCGACTTATCGATTGCGTGCGAGTATGTATTACTAAGTTAAATATAGAACCCCTATTCTGAATAGAAACTTAAACTTGTTTTGATTAAAGGGTAAAAAGGATAAAGCTCGAGCTATTTTCATATTCGAGCTCATTTCATATTTCACAGGTATATTTTTTTATTGCACGAAAAATAAATTTATCGTAATGCCATTGAATGTACAATGTTTTTGGTTAATCCTTGAGGGTTATAAACAAACAAATGCAATTGTTTGCCAAACCTTGGACATGCAACATATAATTGACCGTGTGAAAAAAGCAAGGGTTTTCTAAATCTAAGCCACAAATTGTCATTGTTTGACCTTGTGACTTAGTAATGGTCATAGCAAATACCAAGTAAAATGGAAATTACGAACATTTGAATGCGTAGGTGAGTCTGAAAGAATCATTGGGATCTGTGGTAGAAGTACAACTTCACCTTGAAGTTTGCCGCTCTTGAAGAAGCGCCCTTACATAATTTTGGCGCATTTTTAACTGATTGCGATATCGGACCGAATTGTGAATCTAAATCATTCTCGAATCCACTTGAACCCACACAAAAAATATCATCCAAATCGGTCCAGCCGTTTAGGAGTTCAGTCGCATACACACGCACAGAAGAATTATATACATAAAGATATATGCCGTATCGTGGCGAAATGAATAATCTTTCCGATTCTGTAATTATTTTTTCTCTGATTTTGATAGAAAAATTAGATTGCAATTTTAAAAATGGCGAAAATATTGGAAAGTTCTCCCCTCTTGTTTCTTTTTTTTCCTTGCCGCGCATTAACGGAACAAACAGCACACATGGGTGAAGCAATTATGCGTTTTAAGGTTTTTAATTATATCTTTTTAACTAATTGTGATATTGGACCGAATTGTGAATATGAACCTTTCTCGAATCCACTTGAACCCACACAAAAAATGACATCAAAATCGGTCCAGCCATTTAGGAGGAGTCAGTCACATACACACTCAGAAGAATTACACATATATAGATTATTTGAAAAGATATTAATTAAAAGCGCTAAAAGGCATGAATACTCTGCATTTTTGTAACAATTAAAGACCCGATTTGGCCAGTTTGGCTGAAAATCCATTTTCGACGCCAACTAAAGTCATTTTTATAACAATAACGTTGTTATAACAATGCAGGTGAGTATTGAGCTGAATATTTTTAATGTTTTTAGTTAATATATTTTTAACTAATTGCGATATTGGACCGAATTATGAATCTAAACCATTCTCGAATCCACTTGAACCCACACAAAAGATTTCATCAAAATCGGTCCAGCCATTTAGGAGGAGTTAGTCACACATACACACACAGAGATTTTTATATATAAAGATAGGTTTAATATTGATAATTTTGACCAAATGGTGGAACATTTGAAATGGAATGAAAATAATCGTATTGTTTTGAAAAGATATTGAATAATTTCAATCAATAATTTTAATTGAATTGATATCGTGTATATCTCCTTCGCGTATATTTGAAAATAAAATTTTTTTTATTCGATAGAGGACTTGATTCCCAAGTGAAATGTTTGCCTCTCTTTTTCTTTCCCACGTCGAGACACTTTATTTGACTACTTAAAGAGTGTCGCGATGTCAAATAGCATTATATTGCACCCCACATCGCGTCCCTATTTCCTTTCTTTTTTTATACACTGCTGGACAATTGCTAAGGACGGATCACAAATTGCTATGTAGCATAACATTAAGCGAGACATGAGGCGTAGTAGGATAAAATATAGTTGCCACACTGTTCAGACATTAGAATAAAGAATATTTATTGTTCTGGAAAGTACAAAAGCTGTGAAACATCTGAAAGAAAAAAAAATGTTCATTTGATCTGCGTACGGAGAAATGGAACAATGCATCTAAAAGTCAGCAGGCACCTTAAAGAAAGGTATCAGTACGGGATATGTCCACCGTGGAGTGTGATGCAACATTCCACACGTCGTACCACACTTTGCACAACATTATCCAGCAGCTGTTGAGGCAATTTATCCCATTCCTCTGTGAGTGCACGTATGAGGGTGTTCTTGTTTGTCGGAGGATAGTTTCGACCAGCAACTTGCCTCCCCAAAGCATCCCACACATTTTCAATGGGGTTTAGATCTGGAGAACGCGCTGGCCATACGAGACGTTGAATACCCTCGCTGTCTAGACAATCCTGAACAGCGAGTGTTCGATAACATGTTGCGTTGTCGTCCATAAAAACAAATTTACCGACAGCACCACGGAAAAGACGAACATGAGGAAGTAGAACTTCATCAATGTATCGTTGGCCCGTCATAGTCCCATTCGCAACCACATGTAGGCGCGTGCAGCCATTGATCATGATGCCGGACCACACCATGATACTGCATGTCGGATATCGGTCCTTTTCCTGGATATTTTCTGGACGATAAGCAGTACCACTCTCGCGCCAGATCAGTTGGCGTCTACAATCCGATGACAGACTGAACCTACTCTCATCTGAGAATAGTACGCATGCCCAGTCCTGTTCAGTCAATTGTGATGCTCACGACACCATTGCAAACGGGCAGTATGGTGCTGTCTGGTCAATGGGACACACACAACAGGTCTGCGTGCGTATAGTCCTCCCCCCTCAAACGTCTGGCAACAGTTTTTCGGGAGATCTGCTTTCCTGAGGCAGCAAGAAACTTATTTGCCACCTGCTGAGCTGTGGTGCGCCTGTTCCTTTTGCTGATAGGAAGATATATCTGTCTTCTGCAGGCGTCGTACTTCTAACACGACCTCCCCGTGCCGTCTACTACACATTCCAGTAGTTTTAAATGACTTCCACAGCCGTGAAACAACGCTGTGAGCGATGTCGAACTCCCTGGCAACATCTGTTATTTTTCGCCCTTCTTCGATCTTTCAATAATTCGGCCACGCATAAAATCATCTGTGATGTCGGGAAGACATGCCAAAAATTTTAAGTTCGTCTATTAAATCTTTCCTGTAAAACTTTGACTTGAAACAACTGTCCACACGCGTCAAAACCTTTAAAGCTCTTACGAACGCTCTCACGTGATGAACAGACGTGGAAAAAAAATTTGCATACTCATACTTCTTCTTACTAATATCCCGCACTTATTCTAATTTTCCACATTTTGCTTCCTTTCATTTTGTGGTTGCTATGGATGATAGTGTTATCCGTCCTTAGCAATTGTCCAGCAGTGTATATACAGCCACAGTTACTTTTGCTTTACTTTTTTTAAAGTAAACTCTGCTGATATTGGATTGCATCCATAGTAATATCTCTTGATGAAATGCAGTTCCAGATGTGTATTCAGGGACGTCTTAAGACTTGTTGAGGTCCTGGGTCCCTACGTGAAAATAGGCCCTGTGCTCCTACGTAAAAGTAGGCAATGAGCCTTTACACAAATGTAGGCCCCACTTATTACTCTTAAAAGTAGGTAGTGCATAGCATACGTTGTCAAATACTCGTACAAATAATTACCCGAAACAAACAAATGTACATGACTTAAAATTGCACAAATCGTCTCGACCGACTTCCGCTCTTTGACTTAATGAGTAATTATGTATGGTATATGGTGGTAGACCTAGGCCTATACATAGACTACGGTCATCACATAATAATAATACAGTATTGCCACTATTGACAGTTGACATATAAACCGAAATTCCCAGTTTTTCGATTAATACAACCGGAAATATCATTTGACTGTTATAATTATTCAAATCTATAGCTTATCAAGGCTGAGTCGTGAATAAGACCAGGCCCCCACTGAGGCTGGGTCCGGTGTGTATTGAAATCAATCAAATATTATTAAAAACCTTAAACTGCCTAATACAACTCTTCTATTACCTAATAAATACGGAAATAAGAATATTTTCTGTGTTCAGTGGCGCACACAAGGGGGTCCGGACCCCCATAGCCCTTGATTTTTTCCCGATTGATTATAATTTTAAGTATATAGTACGTAAAATTTAATTAAGTATTTGTTATTAATGGTTAATTTTACTAATTAATGCTAATTATTTATTCTAAAATTAGTTTTTTACTGTGTTTTGTTCCCGAAAATCGACAAAATCAAAAGGAGCATGATACGCGAATGGTGAACTTTCAACCCCGGATGCCTCCCCCACCATGAAAAATTCCTGTGTGCGCTACTGTCTGTGTTTTAAGTCGATGTATTTAACATTCTGATTGAAACCACAGTAGCATATGATTGCAGTTATCATGTGACTATGACGTGACATGAATTTAATTGATTGGGCTTAACTTTCAAGTGATTTGGGTTCATAATTTCTGATATTGCACAGAATTATTTTAATTCCAGAGCTGCAACTTAAAATGAAAGGAAGCCACAGAATGTAATAAAAACATTAAAATCTCTAACGTTAACTTTACCCTAATGCATAAAAATAACGTAAGTTCTGATCTAATTGTTAGGTCATAGGGTATATGAGTTTCCTTTGTTGATGTGTAATGACTTACTGCTGTTGCATCTTCTTACGATACTTGATTATACCACTTTTTTCTTTAGGAATGTCTGAGAAGTGTTTCATGTTTCTTAACCATTAACAAAAGTGCTCTTTGTGTGTAATTAAGTTCATTCAAGTCATTACGAATGAGGTCAAGTTGCTTTTACGCTTAGTTTTCTATTATATCTACATTAAGAAAATGTTTATAATTTTCTTTGTGACGTGAAAAAGTTCTATAGTCATAATTTTTTTTTCTATGCTGATTTTTTTTTGTTTAATTATTTTTTTCTTGAAAGTTCAATAATTTACCTTAAAGTATTGGGTATAACTATTTTATATTTGCCCCATTGATATTTTCATCTTTAGCAAAATTAATTTATGCATTTTTGAAGCAATGTTTAGAAAGAATGAGATGTTTTTATATATGTTTAAAATATAATTTAATCCATACTATTTTAGCTATAAATAATCTGAATTGTTTGGATAAAGATAAAGATTTTTCTGTGCAATTTTTTTTTCGGGTTTTTAACAATATTGGCGACTAACATCATCAGAGTTCATCTTAAAAGTTTTCGTTGCTCAATAGTAATCTCTAGATGCAATAAAAAGTGTTATAATAAATTTAATTCACTATTTTCTAATAATATTTGGTAAATATATAAATTATAAAATAGATGCATCTGCAGTAAACTTTACATTTTGTTGTTTTATAGCTACAGATATTTAAAAAGAAACATGCATTCTCTTCATCTCCTACCTGAGATTTATTGTATAATTTAAGCAAAGTCTGTTAACTTTGCGTTGAAAAGAAATAATAAATTTTAAAACTGAATAAACTAAATGTGTTGCCCATTTTATTTCCAAAAAATATATGCTATATTTTTAATATATTCTAACTTTTTTTTTCAAATGTTAGCTAAAGTAAATAAAATCCATTCGTTTAATTATAGAATTTTGGTACTTTTTCATTTCGCCGGCGTAAATTTCGCCAAGCAGACTTTATTGGCGACAACACACAGTATACACAACTGTTCCAGGCAAAGCCCACATTTTCATTGGTTTTTCAATCATTTTTCGATTTTTTTTTTGGAAAAGACGTTGTTTCTAAAATAAAGTTCTCTTTGTTTTAAAAAAAAGTTCGGAGGAAAAAGTTACTAACGAGAATATTCCGTTTGGCGTAGGTTGTATCCCTTTCGAGACTTTATCGCCTAAATCAGCGAAATTGAAAAGTACCGAATTCTGCTAGATATGATAAATCTTATTTTCGATAAAATTACATTTAAATTTGAAATATTTTCAAAATCTTTATAAAGCTGCTTTTCTTTGTATTTTATTCTTTTTATATTTTAGCTTTAATGAAGCAAAAATGCCAAACGATATAAACTACACTGTCAAATTTATCTTTTGCAAAATTCGTTGTGGAATATTGGCAACTGCATAAAATGGATTATCCTATTTTCTGTTTCATGTGTTTGCACTAGTTTGTAAAAATTATCAGTCTTGTTTTAAAAATATTCTTTATTTCTAATCTCTCGCTTATCACGTAAAATAATTCATGATTCGAAATTTGAATAGTTTTCATTAATGACTATCCAAGCATATATGGAAAGGAGGAAAATATTGTTTTATTTGAATCAAAATTTATCACCCGTAGATTAAAAAGAAGCTATGAATAATGTTGGAATTAAATCATAAAACAGCTTCTAAAGTAAGTGCTGTGATTTTTAACTCCTCCCTGGAATTTAAACTTTCTTGGTAATAACTGATAATATCTGAATGAAAATAAACCTCAAATAAGTTTTTGTTAATGTTTTTTGGAACACTCATAAGTTCTTCGAAGTTGATTTTAAAAGAAATTCATTACTCATTCGCTAGTATATTGGCTAGTAATTTTCAATTTTTTTAAAAAAGAAACTTGGATTGTGCTAATTATTTTCATTTGATAAAGAGAGAAAATTCTTAATTCAATAGATAGCTTGCTATATAATACAAGTGGGCCACAAAAGTGTTCGTACACTTGTAATTTCTTATAAAATTTAATGTTTTCGATTAATAAAAATTAATATAATGTAATTGTAATTTTTTATGATATCTGCAACTTGTTCTTAAGGGAATGACATTGATTTTTTAAAAATAGTATAACAATTTTTTTAGTATCATGAGCTCTATTTAATTACTTTAAAGAGAAATTTTAAATTATCTGCCCGAAATTTGGATATTGGAGACTACTTAATTTTTTAACAGGGTAATGACACCAAGTGCATTGCTCTCATTGTACGCCACTGGTGTCTCTAACACACTGTCCCCAAATTATAAAAACCCTCCTCAATCACTTTATTTAGCCCAGTCGAACATATTTGGTGAGATTCTGATGTAAAAAAAAAGAAAACGTGACAAAGAAACACAAAATGTGAAGTAAAAACAATAATCACAGAAGAATGGAGGAAAATCGATGCAGAAATTACAAAAACTGATTAAATCTATACCAAGACGCTTAAAAGGTGTTGTGGACACTAAAAGATATCCTACTAAGTACTAAATTAAGAAAGAAATACAATATTTAAAGCTAAGTTGAGATTTTTGTTAAGTGTACGAAGACTTTTGTGGCATAATTTTTAGTAGCTTTTTGATAATTAATTTTTTTAAAATATAGTTATACTATTTTTAAAAAAAATTATGTCATTCTATTAAGAATAAGTTGCAGATAACATAAAAAAATTATACAATATATTAATCTTTATTAGTCGAAAACATTAAATCTGATAAGAAACTGCAAGCGTATGAACACTTTTGTGGTCCACTGTTATATGTATATTTTCTTTGGTTCTTTATATTTGTTAATATTTAGTATCACTTTCTTCAAATTTATTCTTAAAGATTTTGTTTTACGTTATATTTTGTAATAGTTGTATTTATGCATCTGTTTTAACTACACTTACAATTATTTCCTTTAAAATTCAATTTTTAAAATCTAAATTTGATGTTTATGTGATCCAAGTCTTATTTTTTATTTTATTTTATTTTTTTTTTTTGAGTTTTTATGAAATTGCATTAACAGTAGTTGAAATATTTTTAAGAACATTAGTTATTGTAAGGTTTTGAAAATGTCTTAAGTTTTATTAAAATTTTTGAACGCCTTGAACACTTGGAAGAAAACTAAGATTTAAAATTGAATTTTAACAGAATATACTTGAAAAAATAGGCTATGATAAATATAATTTGGAAAGCAGAAGGAAGATATCTTAAATAATATACAAATACAGTAATAATAATAAATAACATATATAAAGGATATTTGAAAAAATAAATTTACTTATTTAATTTTGTTCAATAAATTATTTTTAAACCATTAAAATTTAAAGATATTTATGAAAATCCTTTCCAACTTTCTTTTTAAGCTGTAACTTAAGTACTATATTTATATATATTATAGCTGAAAATTTTAAGAAAATTGTCTGGTATTCAAAGTAACTAGTGTATATTAAATGCAATGTTATAGATAAACAGAGCAATTTTTAATATAAAAGCTGAAATTTTGTTAAAAAATTCTTGAAAATAATTTGAAGTTTTGCACTTTTTCTCATTTTATTTTGGAAAATATTTCCATCCTTCTCATTTAGATCACTTTTAGCGTTTATATCGCTTATTAATATATCTTGTTTTTATAAGAAATAAAGTGACCTTGTACAGAATATGCTTGTGCACCGAGATTTCAACAATATAAATTATATTCCGTTATTATAGAAAATACGCAATTCTTTAAGTAGCACTGTCCTTTTTTGTTTATAAAATAAATGTTATATTATAAGCATTTCTGCATGAAAAAAAATTGACGCAAAATACAGTGGTAATGTTCAAAGCAAAGTTTTGTTTAAAAACTCGTAAAATTAAATACGGAATGAGCTAAATTCGTGACAGTAACATGATAAATGCAATCGTGTTCTCCATTGAAATCAAAATTGGCATTAGATTTGTACTTATTGTTCTGTTTATAAAATGTAAAAAAAAACCCTCAGATTTTATTGTTGGGTAAATATTTTAAAATTCTTCAAAAAGTCTTTCAAAGGTTAATATGTATGTATGTAATATCTTATACGTGTGTGTACACATTTAAATCCAGTGAGATTTGTTTACTCATGTGTGTTATCGTCGACAGAAATGTACTTTTTAAAAGACAGGTTTGCAAAAAGGAAAAGTTAGCTACAGCGAAGCGTATAAACTGAATGTCTGGAAACACATGTTTGTGGTTATGTGACTATGACGTCACATGAATTTAGCTTTACACACGTATTTAAGATTAAAAAAGTTTTATAAAAGCCTTCAAAGAACACATGCACGTTCATAAAGCAGCTGCGAGAAGTATTAAGTATGAACTCTCTCTCTATCTTAAATTGACCTCTTCAATGCGCAGTTTCTTTCAAAAACAACTTCGCGCCTTCTGGATCGATCTCTAATGGGTCATCTGCCAATCAAAGATGAATAACTTGACTTATCCTTGTTTGAAAGTTTATTTATTTAAAACGTCTATTTTCCGCAATTAGATATTGAAGTTGCGGTTAGTTGGTGTAACAGTAGGATGTTCTATTGCATTTGTTATGGTATATCGAAGGAAAACAGTGTCTTCAAATATTATAAAATTAAAATATTTTTGTGATACGTTGTATTTTCTTAATTGTGGTGAAGCCTTATTTAGAAGTATGAAGATTGAAATGCTCCCTCAAGTATCATCCTCGTCACTTGACCGTGGCATAGAAGACAGTGCCAAATATGTAGCTCTAAAAAGATATTTATAAATCGAATTTAATAAGGTCTAATTATTTTTTATGTATTTTCATTTGAAATTATATGTTGTAGTATTGTATATTATATTTAAGGTTTTGTGCATTTAAGTATAATAGTTATACTTTAAATACATTATACACATTTGATTGTTACTGTGAAGGATTTAATTTCTTTTTATTTCTCCGTATTAATTTTCTTATTGAGGGAGTGAATAAGTGCTGGTCTGACGCAAAAGCCAGCTTGGGCTGCTAAGTTAAACATTTGATTAAAATATAGCTATTTTTCTTACTCATGAATTTAATATTTAATCGTTGCATTTCGAAGCCCAAAGTAATAATTGCTGCAACATAGCACCCTAAGCAGTAAATCTTTCGTCGGTTTTAATAAATTTCGGGAGCTTTTTTTCTTAATCATGCCCAATTTACAGAACTCAAGTTAACTTTTTTCTAAACTTCCAGTGGTACATTTCCTATTCGCGTAAAAAGAAGAGACAGCGTTGCTTTATAAATCAAATGAAATCAAAACTGACTTAACAAAGTGTCACGAAGTTCAACCAACTGTCAAGTATTTATGTTCTTAATTTTTTAAAAAAAATGTGTATATAGCGCCCTCTAGTGATTCTTATTAATGATAAGAGCAGAAAGAACAAGTATGCGTAATTCGAATCACCGCAACCGCTCTGATTATTTTGTGTGTGCTGATTATAATTCTCTCCCACTCGGAGGAGGGAAGGATACGTTGACAGATTCGCTGTTTTTCTTTTTCCTTTTTTTCGTATTTTTTCATCATAAATGTGTTAATCTTTTTCAATTCCAACTATTAGTGTTTACTCTCTCCCTATATAAATTTACTTATTTATATATCTTGTTCAAATTCTCAATAGTTAATAAAATACTTTATATTCATCCATTCAAGTTCAAATACATTTTTTAAAACTTGTAGTGGATGACACTTGATGTTAATACAGTTTTTTTCAAATATTAATTTATTAATTTTATTTAATTAATAAATAGTAACAAACAAAAATAAGTCTAACATCATATATATAGATAGGATGATTGTTTGCTGCGTTTCTATAGCGCAATGGATGGCGCGCTGGACTTCTAATCCAAAGGTCGTGGGTTCGAATCCCACCTGGGATAGCCTAATTTCTAAGAATGTGATTTATTTTTTACTATACTATTTTATTAGAATAATTAAATTTAATTAATGAATAAATAGTAACAAAAACAAAAAAAATAGTCCAACACCCTATATAGAAAGGAAAATGGAAAATTGCAAGGAAAATCGCTTTCTATTGTCACTTGATATTGTGATTCTGTCATATTTATATATTTATATTAATTGTGACTATTTAATAAAAAGGAACTGAAATAAAATTTTTATTTGTTGACCTAAGTAGGATTTGACTTATAATTAAAAAGTAATATAAAAACTATTTTTAAGAGTTAGGCAAAGGAAATTTTTTTAAAATGCAGGCAAAACTTCTGACATATTACGTTTTTGAAAAAAAAAGTTATAGATTCAATTTTAAAAAAAGAGTAAAAAAGGAAAGGAATCAACATTCTTAAAATGCAAGCTGATTCTTTTGTTGACATCCCGTATTCGAATCTCGAATGTGAAGACAGTATGGAACATTAAATGCTATTTCATGTCAAATAACACTGAAATTTAAAATTTTAGCTAAAGGTTGATATGGAAATCAAGAGCAAAGGTGTACGTTCAAGAGTCTTTTCGTTATTAGATTGTTTCAAAATTCTGAGAGGGTATCACAAACCAAGCGATTAAATTTGCTTAAATTAAACAAAACAAAATTAAATTTAGCTTCTTAAGTAAGTGGAATTTATTTCGAGTCATAATTTCATATCCATTAAATATGCATGAGTGGAGAAATAGGCATAAAATAGGTAATAGGCTATTCGTAAAATCGAATTGGGCTGCGTAACCCATGGAGAGGAAGTTAGGATAATCCATTCCATTAATCTCTTTGGTTCCTATTATTTCGAAGTATTTAACTATTTCATCTTTGTGAATGTATGAAATTAAAAGAATTATACGTGTGGGCATCCATAAAGTGAATTGTCTTAGTGTAAGTGAAATTTTTTGAATCTTTCGGAATAAAGGTGTTTTTTAATGTAATATTTATGTTTAAAAAAGAAAACCTTTATTTCCTGCGTGTTGAGTTTCATAATAACTTGATGACTCTTTTGTGTATATAACAAAATTTGTAGGTTTTATACAAAATTCTTTAATTATTCCTTCTTAAGTTTTCAAAATGTTGCTGAAAATGTAAACGTTTTGAAATGTTTCAATCAAATTTGCTTTAGATTTTACAAAAATAAATTTAAATAATCTTGTAGAATTCTCAAATATATTTTGTTTTTAATATTTCACGCGAATCGCGTTTTCGGTAGATATACAGTCTCAGTATACAAGTTTCACCATTTTCTTCGTTGAAGAACAATATTAATATTTTGGGATAAAAAGAAAACATTACATAGAATGTTTTGTTGAAACTTTTCCATTAAAGTACTGTCAAATACTACGACATACCGAAAGGACACTGAACGATTGCCACAGATTTTATTGCACAACGACAGCTGCAGTATGTCACGTTCAGTAAGAGAGTGTGTGCACATTTCAAGCATTCTTCTCGCACATTTCCATATAAAGAAACGCTTTCGATTCTTTGATTACGCTGAAATCTGTACACACACAACCAAAATCGCTGAGCTCTGAGGTTTTAATCGCACCGTCTGGCTGCAAGATCATGACATCATCGCTATTCGGAAGATCCGTGACGTCACGGATATGACGTCATGACGTCATTCGGAGAGAATGATTTTTCCTCTTGTGTGTTTCCGAAGCGCCTACGATAAAATCCGAGACATATTTCTTCTTCGAGTCATGGTATATAAAGTGTCAAGTGAGGAAATTATCGCATCTAATATTTCATTTCTGGACTCAGAATTGGACCATTAATGGAATACGCGTGGATATGGCTGCAGAAAGAACACTCGAAACTGCTCGGTGTTGCGTTTTTCTGAGAACTCATTTGTTCATTTTTTTCCCCTACTAGTATTAATTTGCAAAAAGCGCAACCTTTTCTTCACAAGAATTATTTCTTGCATTCCCCGCTTGCTTCAATTTGCGTAAAATGAAATCCTATTACCTAATTTATTATTTTTGTTTTGTATTGTTTGAAATTTACAACTTGTTAAGAGAATTATAATCCTTTCAAATTCGTATTGGCGGGAATTTGATTTATTAGCGAAGCTATATAAATTATATCAAAAGAATTCTGGTACTGATTATGGAGAAACAATTGTTAATTTTGGACATAGGCAAATGAAAAGGATGCCTAGTCAGTTTTTACTTACTAGACCCTCGTTTCACTACTATTTAAAAAAAAAAAAAAAAAAAACTGGAAAAAGCCCTATTAAATGAAATGGCTTAAATCTTATACTTAAATTTTTGCATTATTGAGAAATATTTTTAAACTGAAATGATAAACTGTGATATAATTTACATTTTTGCATTCGAGGCTTATCATTCATTTAGTTATCTGAACCTCTGTACTGTTCTTATCTTAATTTCCACAATAAAATTGGTGTTTTTCTGCTGTTTAATCTTTATTTCAAGATCTTTTCCTCTTTTTTGAAGCCACGGTAGCCTAGTAGTTAGGGTCACGAACTCGTGGCCTGGCGTGTCGCGGGTTGGTGACCTGGTGCTACTGAAAACCCACCGTGTGGAGGGGCTGATGAAGTGATGATCTCAATGTCCTCTCGCTGGTGTTGTGTGGTAGTTTAGAGAGGGGGTTGTCCTCGTCACTTGACCTAGGCTCAAAATTACGAGAACTGTCGTCAATAACCTTCGTATTGCTTTATAGTGCCACATTAATAAAACTATTTCTAGTTAACAAAAGGGAAGAAAAATTAGTTTCTTTTACAAAATTTCCAAACACTGAATATAATGTTTTGATCAGTTGATACATTTTCATTAGTTTGTCTGACCTAAAACTGATTTAAATGCTTTACGATTGAAAAAACTGAAAGAATGACATCAATACTTATTCTTATTTTTTTATCCAAATTTTCACGTCACACGTACGTCGGATGCAAACAGATATAATTTCCTTTTTGTTCAGCTTAGAATAGATCAGATTGAATCAGAAAATCTCCAATTTCTAGTTCATAACATTAAAAAACTGCCTGACTGCTGTCAAATTTAATTAACTAAATATCAAAAACTTCTTTCAAAGCTGATAAAAGCAAATACAATTCAAGTAACATCAGCACAAAATTCCTGCGGCAAAATATGTGCAAGCAATTATCACATTTTCAAATGGGGAATAAGGGGAAAAATTAAGTGATATCTGACTGGGCTGCATAAAATGCACTTTTTATACTGTTGTGAACTGATTTATGTTTTTTTTCACATCTTTCAAACATTTGTGCTCTGAATTATGATGGTTTTTGTTTACAGTAAAAGTAAGCAAGTAATTAGGAAAATTATCTTGTATTCAAAACTTTTGAAATTTATTTAATTTTCATTTTAAAATTGAAATAAGTTTTGTTTCTGTCAATTTTTCAAACTGAAATGCTCCAAATATTTAGCACCGAATTAAAATGTCTACGTTTGTTTTTGGTATCAAAAACGCATAGGCTAAAAAATGTGATATTAAAATCATAGTTGTAATTTCATTGTGTTAATATTTATGCATTTTAAGCTGAATCTATAGGCACATTTTTTTCAGTATTTGATTTTCTAAGCAAGAATCCAATGTTGATTATTAAAACGCATTGGATACCTTAATGCACATATATAGACAAATTTTGAATATCTATTTATCTAATATGGAAAATGAATTAATTTAAATTTTGGCTATTATTTATTTTACTTCCTTTGAACTGATTGAGCTAAAATTTCTATCTGAATTTACTTAAACTTTTTTTAATAAATTATTCATAAATTTTGAGATGTATTTTTCGCGCTTAATTTTGGATACTTGCCTATAAATCGACATCATCTTCAGTAATCTGAGAAGAAAGCTTAAGGAATAAAATTTTTTTTATTAAACCTTAATAAATCTAGTCATGCGACTCTTTATTTCTATAATACTAACTTTAGTTAATCAGGAGTTATTAAAAATGAAAAATATGTACGGTGTTTGTTTCAGAATAAAGAATTGTTCTGCAGATATTGATTTGGTTACTCACTTATTTATCAAATATTTAGCTTAGTTTTAAGGTAATTAATAGCTCACTTTCAAATTTATACGGTTCTTATGATTTTTGCCATATTTTTTTATATTCTTTAATTCTGCTTGGAAGTAGTGGAAAAATATTGTGTATTCTTTCTCTTATGAATAATTTTTTTTTATATTCATCAAATTCAATTTAAAATTTGAATAGCTTAATTTATAAAAAAACATGCACGTCATTTTTGTCTTCCCTTGCATTTTAAAATTAAAGAATATCTTATGAATTGTCTTCTTACATTATCAGAGGTCGTATCAACAGTTAACGAAAACAACTTGAAATATTTAAGGGACTTTTAAGAATAGTAGATTGTGATGCCAAATGTTCTCCTCACAAAGTAACACATCCATTATTCTATTTCGATTTATTTTAGTCAAGATATGGCACATAATCCCTTAAGTATTCGAAATATTAATTATGATTGTAATGATAATCTGAACATTTTACTTTCTTGTTCCT
Source organism: Trichonephila clavipes (assembly GCA_019973935.1). NCBI lineage: Eukaryota > Metazoa > Arthropoda > Arachnida > Araneae > Nephilidae > Trichonephila > Trichonephila clavipes. The sequence continues at coordinate 198,932 of BMAU01010592.1, read as the reverse complement.
TTTTGAATTGAATCAAAAGGCTCATTAAGTTTTGAATCTAAAAAAAGTATTACACATTCATTCTTATTGATAAAATATATTCATGTTATTAAACACAGAATGTATTTGTCTTAAAGATAAGAATTTGATTTCCTATAAAAAAATAAAATCATTTGTTTTAATCGTATTATGTTTATATTAGCTTAATTTCTGACAATTTGGTTATAAATGATTCGAAGAATCTGGAGATGTGCAACAGAATGAGATGAAATATCGCATATATATATTTAATATAGTTATATTGAATATATATTGCGAGTTTTCAATTTTTGTATATTTGAAATTTTTAAGACCAAAATAATTTTGAAAAAGGAGCTTTTAAGTTGTAATTAAACGCAGGTATTGTAAGCCCCAGAATTATAATTTAAACAAAGCCACTAGATAAAATGTATATCAAATCAGTCTTAATCTCTGTTTCTTTTTTAAAGAATAGTTTTAAAAGGAAAATTTGACGAGATTTCGTCAATAGTTTCATCCTCATCTACTAATGAGAGAAATTTTTTCGGTAATAGTTATACAGCAAAATAGTTCTTCAGTTATTATTTTGTGAGTGCTTTGCTAATGTCAGTAAGTACCACATGAAAATGTTTCTCTTGTATCCTTTTATATGTGACTCAGAGGTTTGTTTACCACTTAAGATTTCACGCATAAGTTTTTATATGGTTACAAAATCCACCCTGTTCATTCTTCTCTTTTCTCACCCTGAATATTGCTATTAAAATGAAAAACAAATTGGTGTAAACAAAATTCTTACGGTGATTACATTTTTACCAAATACGATATCTTTCATTCATCTCTTGCCAATGCTTCTGAAATACTAGTGTCAATACATCTATTTATACTTATTTATCCAACTTCCTTGAAATATAAAACAGCTTCAACATCTGAACGGCACATTAATTGCCTTCATAAATTTATATTAATACAACTTCATTCTTCAGCCACTAAAACAAAACCATAGCCCAATCACTTCACCTGCGCCTCATTCACCGGCATGACAATTGATTACCTTTTTTCTTTTCTTGTCATGTAGAGAGAAAAAGAAGCGGCAGTAGCAAAGGGAGAAGAGACGAGAAGAAAAGGAAGTGAGGTCACACTACCGGCAGCGCGATGCAGCAGCCCCAGAATGGGAGTGGACAGGCTGGCGATCCGGAGCAACAGCCAGACGAAATGGAGCGCGATCTGGCCGAGGACGCGGTGTGGAAGCGCATCCAGCAGAACACGTTCACGCGATGGGCCAACGAACACCTGAAGACGGTGGGCAAGCCCATCACCAACCTCGAGACGGACCTTTCGGACGGACTGAGACTCATCGCTCTCGTCGAGGTGTTGTCCGGCAGGCGATTGCCCAAACACAACAAGAAGCCCACCTTTAGATCCCAGAAACTAGAAAATGTGTCGGTGGCCCTCCAGTTTTTGGAGGAGGACGAGGGGATTAAAATCGTCAACATTGGTGAGTGCTTCTATCTTTTAATGTTTTAAAGTGTTATGTAAAAAATGTGTGTTTTATATATAACGATATTTCTTATAAATTCAAAATTCTAGCAAGGTTAATATTTAGAGGTAGAAGTTTTTATATAATGAAGTTAAAGTGAGGCCACAAACTGTACATGGTGGTTTGAGCATTTTTATAATTGATCAGACATGCACATTAAGAGCTTGTAAGCACTCATGAAAATGCTGAAGGAATAATTTGTATCACAGTTTATGTGTGAGAATTATTATTTTACACACGAGGTTGGGGAATCAATTTAAACAAAACGAAATGAATGGAAAATAAAAGTTATGAAATACTTAAGTTTTAGTATGGAATATTTAAAGTCTGCGTGATTATCAATCAATGCAACCTAATAAAAATTTAATTTATATGCATATATTATTTGGATATGTATTTAATTTTTCTTACATGCCTATTGGCCAAAAAATATTTTTGTGACTGCAGGTCAATAACTTTTTGCATTGTATTCATTATTTAAAAAAGATATTTATGTACAATATCTATGAGAAAAATCTGTTCTCTTCAAAAATATGCGAATTTATTCTTTAAATGTTTTTGCTTCTGATTATATAACTGTATTACCACTGGCGTAGCTAGTTCTGAGTGGGACTGTAGTTACACATGGTGGGGCCCCTGTAGCTTGGGGGCCCCGTATCATTGATACGGTGGTAGCTACACCTTGTGCTTTATGTCAAGAAATGTTTGACAATTATTTCTGTAGAGCGGGAGAGTGATTCACGCGCCTCGCCCATCTAAATCTACCAGCTCTAAAATTATCTAATTTGTATTTATCTTTGAGTCATTTGTATTACATTAAATGGGGAATTATAAACAAGATGTATGAAAAATCGTAGCAAATTAATCATTGTTTTCCATGTATGTGGAAACACGTATAGTTTTATAAAATTTTAAGCTCATAAAAAATATTTCACAATACTCAAATTTTCACAAATGAAACAATATTCGCGTGTTTTGTTTTATGTTATTAACATAGCACTCCTAATGTGAACTTCCTCAAACTTCTTAAATATTTCTATTCCATAATCCTTATTTGCGATTTTCAAGCGGGGATATATTGCTACTTATTTAGTGTATTTGGTTATTTAAAAAATTTTAAATAAAAACAACTTGTTTCTGTTTTAGCATATTACTGATATAATTAGTGAAAAAACTTTATTCTTTAAAAACTTGATTCTATAATCACCTGCTATGTCATTTTCTGCACAATAGGTAACGAAATCTAAGCTTGAGACACCTTTCATTTATATTTTCACGATATATATTAAACGAATTGTTCGTGCTGTAAAAAAGCATTAATTCCTTTAAAGCATGATTGCTTGTAGGTTTTTAATCCTTTTGTACAAAATAAAAGGAAACATAACTGCCAATTGTTGTGTAATTCTGATAAATTGTACGATAAACAATATTAAGTTACATACACAATGTTTTAAAAGATCAGGGGAATGCGATTCTTTTGATTGTTCGTAGTTTTAGTTATAAACAAAAGAAGTAGGCCTATTACTGAGGAAGATGATATATTTTTAAAAATTCTCCGTCGTTTTTACGAGCTTTATACGATACAATTTATGTATTTTAAGAGGTGCATAGTGAGCCAGCTGAACCAGATTTTAACGCATTGTAAGTTTATTTCTGTTAAAGTTTAGATATAATGAGTAAATAAGTGATATAATAAGTAAAAAGACAGGAATGTCTAACCGTTAAAATCTTTAAAAGAAATTTGATTCCGTAACTAAAATTTTGGAACGACATGTTACCGTAATAGTTAAGGTCACGAACGCCAACATTCACATGTTGAGAAATAGTTTAAGGTTGTCTTCACCTAAAACATAAAAAAACCTGAACTAAATTCGACACACATTATCCAACAGAAAAGTATCAACTTACATGTAAATTCGTTGCATTGTAATTCCATTCATTAGTTTATAATAGTAGGTTTCTTAAAACTTGAAAACTTGCCAAAAAACGAGCAGTTTTCTTAGTATCGTGTTAAGTGAAAACTCATTTAGCATTACGATATAGAAGACTAACAGTAAGTGCGGAACATATTTTTTATTAGAAAAAAATTGATCAATTCAGATGAAAATAAGTCGTATATTAAAATAAGCTGATCTCTGCATAGGACTGCGAAGTCAGAATGAGTGTTTAATATTTTTTTAAATATTCAGATTTTGGCAATCCTCACATAATGTTAAATAAAGTTCTGAAGTTTTCCGTTCTTTTAAAGGTGATTAAAAAATCATGTACCATTTTTGCATACAAACTGAGCTAGGAAGATCTCTTAATAAATGGAGCATTCAACCTAAAGCCTCATCTAAAGTATTTCAAGATATTACTATATAATTATCGAGGTTATATATAGATTTTAGTGATAATTTTCTTGGTTCCCACAACCACACATCGGCTTATGACAATCACCATAAATGATCATTTCTTTTAGTAGTCACTTGTGTGTGTGGTTGCGGTAATTGTGTCGTCATATAATCCGATCAACTTTGTTATTTAGTCAAGACAGAACTACTCATCCTTACCGAGAAAATTACTCTTATACATTTTTTTTAAATAATAGATTGGAACGATATCCGGATTCGTCAAAAATACAATTAACAAAGACCTGATTGCAAATGACATTGAAGTTACAAGTGTATTCTTTGCAAAGAAATAAACATTTGAACTTCTTTCCAGACGACTTTTATTGCAAGTCTGAAAAGGACAAATTTATTAAATCTAAACTCACTAACTAATGAATAGAGAAATGGAACGAAGCGCAAAGCAAACATGTTCGAAACGAGTTCTTTGCCCATTGTCTTGCTTGTTAAATTTCTTGTGCAAATTATTTTGATTTTTTTTAAACTGCGTTAATAAAAGACAGCCTTTGCCTTGCAGATAAAAGACTGTCCGACATTAGTTATTTAATAAAAACCCATCTTTTCTCTCTCAAAGCCTGATGACAAAACGTGACCTCAGCAAGCAAAATTTTATGATAGGCTTATACAATCTAAAACTCCCGCCTTCGCTATCAACACATCATAAAAGCCACTAAAGAATGGGAGATTTTTCTCAAAGAATTTCTCGTTTTCTGAAGATCGTCAAAGAACTTTAATCACAGCGGATGCGACCCGAAATGTTGAAGCTTGAGTGCTGGTAACGGTCCAGCGGTTATGGACGATACGCTTTGTTACCGATTTGGCAATTTATTGATCAGAATGTTTCGGATGAGTTTGGCTGCTCGTAATCCGGAAAGATTAGCTGGAATAGGAATTTATTTCATTGTAATATATATCAGCGTAACCGAGAGGTTTTTCGAGTACTGTTTGAGTACGTGCTGCTGTAAACGAAATTTACTTAGTATTTTGTTACTCAAGCTAGCTTACTTTTATGGTTTTAGATGTGAACTATTACCTGTGGCGTATTTTATACCCCCCGCATAGGGGCCCAAAGCCTGTGTTATGGTTTGCAATCTTTTGTAAGATCCGGCTTGGGCCCCTAAACATGAGTTTGCAGGGGGCTCCTGATATTCTCCATTACTCCATCACTCTCTCACTACCACTCGCGTGTTAGTTCAAACAGCACCATACGTAATAAAACAAAATATCTGCGTAGTTTTTTAACAAAATCAACGCTTTGATGCTGCATTTATGTGTTCTTCGAGGTTTCTTTTAAATTTTTTGCTGACAATTCAGATGTTTCAGTCAACATTTATTTCTTTCAAAATGTTATTGTGTTCAAATTTTTTTCGGAAATGAAATGGAAACTCATTTTTAATTCATCAAGGCATATCATGAAAAATATTAAATACCCCTGACATAACGAATCATTTGAAAAAGCTTTTTCTAGAAAAATCGAGACAAAATTTCTACTCAAACAGAAAAATTAGTGAATTCCATGCCAAATCGGCTCAAAGTTATCAACAACAGAGGATTTGCCTCAAAGTATTGACACATCTTATTCTGATATTTTAATCGTTATTTCGCGTTTGTCCTTCATTTTGATCGATTGAAAAACTTTAAAAAATAAAAGTTTAAAAATGTTTTAATTCAAATTAATAAATTTTTCTTTTTAACTTCAAGACTTACTTTTTTTGATAAAATTAATGAATTACAAAATTCTTCTCCCCATTTTTTTAGAAAATGCAAAGTGTTTTCACTTATATCCATCATTGTACTTCTCGTTTTTTTTTCTAGTAACATTTATTAACGTGATTTATCAATCATTTTTTTTTCTAATGGGGCTCGGATTGGTAATTACCATTACAGACCTAATACATTCCCCGGGAGCTGGTATACTTTTTAATGTGGCACCATATAGGTGGATATGAATTGACACAATATAATTTTGAACCCCAGTTTCCTCCCCAGAGAGACATCTGAACTCTGACGATGCGAAAGTGTGCTTGGAAATTAATTTTTGCCGAGAGCACCCAAACAGGGACTCTTAAGGATTCTTAACATGCCGCCTGAATCATACGACAGGGGCGCTGTTCATTTTGTGCATCATGAAAAACCCCGATTTAGGCGGGGGTCGAACCCACAAACTTGGACGTTCAAGGCCAACTCCACCCTGCCGGCATTTATCAATCCTGAAGATTTTCAAATGTGTCTTATTTTATTTTAAGATAAATAATATATTTCCATGCTAAATAGAATACTTAATGTGCACCCAAAAAAAAATCTTTATTCTATAAAAGATTCGAGAACTTTTCAGCAAACTTTTTCTAGAAAAGGAATTGCTGTATATGAAAAGAGCAGTTATACTGACAGTGCTTTTTCCATGCGGTTTTTTTATAAGCCTTTCATAAAAGTAATAATTACTCACTCAGGTAAATGTGGCCGGTCGTCATTTCCTTTGTAACCGTTACTCCCACTATCATGCACCCGAGAACAGACGTTTCGATGAAAACCACCGTGTGTGTATTACGTAATCTCTTTTCTTGACTGTTAGGAAGGCTTCTCCTTGGAATTTTTTTGTTATGCGTCAAAGTGCCGACTTTTCGACAGCTGTGTTGATCGTGATTTCCGCTGTCATTTTCTACGGCAAAAATGGCTATCACGTGCCACCTTGAGGAAGTCTGGAATTGTTTTCTGCTGCAGGCATAAAAATCGCCAACGGATTTGAATGGAAATATTTCATTCGACTAACTGTGTATTCCAGGCATCTTTTTTAAAGTGTGAAATTCTATATGATTTATTAGACTTCATGAAATGTATTCGCGTGTAATGTGTTACGTAAATAAATTTTTCGTGAAAAATTATACTAAAAAACAAATAATAAAAATAGGCAATTGTTTTGGATCCAGGACCACATTGTGGAAGTAGAGGATACCGGAGGGCAGCATTTTTTTGAAATGATTGCATTTATTAGTAAACTTTGCATCTCAGAAAATATATGCATTGTACCATATATAAATATTAATAAATATACGTTTAAGCAAAAAGTGGCAGTTTTATTCAATTTATTTGTTGAGCTAATTTCAAATCTATAGCTGCAAGTACATTTAATTTTAAAATCAGTTTAGTGAGACATATGTACCCTGTCACACATTTTACAATTCTTTTTTTTTCTCTTATTTTTTCTTGTTATAAATGTTTCATTCGTGCAGGCTTGCTGATGGATCGTCTTAATGAAGACCAATCTTCTCCTATAAGAAATCTCAGTACAAAGCAGATTTTCTGTCTTGGTGGAACGCTAAAACCTACATGTGGCACTCTGACCGCTTTCGCACACCCATGTCTTAACGTACCATTTTTCCCCCTTTGGCTATAAATTGAAATTACGAAGTTCATTCCCAACAGGCTGAGTACCAGCTTAACTTAAGATCGAACTTCAAATGCCAATCAAATTTTTTCTTTATACATTCTTTTCCATCATGGTGTCACCTTCATTATACGAACGTGATTCAAAATTACTTAATCGGTTGTCAGCAGTCCGCCCCCCCTCTAGCCCGAGATAAATGTAAAATAAAGTTTTTCTGTGTAAATTAGGCCATTAAGTATCAAAAAATAATTATTTTGTAAGTTTATTTCAGTACTCAATGATTAAGGTGATTAATTCTTTTTTTTTCCCGTTATTAACAGAAGGAATCTGTCACCGAGAGATATGCAACACAATACCTCTGAAATCGAAATTCCCTTTACCCACACAATACAATTTCAGTACTAGCTTCCAAGTAGCTCAGGTTTCATTGCTTTTAAATTCTTGTGAAATAAATACTTTTCATATCCCTATTTCTCGGAAAGTGTGTGTGAGAGAGCTTTGATCAAAGTGCTGTTGCTATTACTATGCATTCATTCCTTGTTTCCAAGAGTACTTTCTTTTCTCCTTTTGATCAGAAAATTTTTTTTAATAGAAATCTGATTTATTTAAAAATGCTTACTTTTTAAATTCATTAGTGCAAACAAACGAAAAATAGAGTAATTTTTTCTCATATAAAAGAGCAAGATTTTTTTTTCATTCATTTGCTTTTCATGGAATATATAAAAATGCAGTAGTGTAGGAGATAGAAAAGGAACTGGGAAAACAGCGGAAAGTAAACTTTGGTTTTCCATTGCTTTAAAACTTTTTGGAGATTTCAGATAGATATTTATTAAAATACATTGAGTCAAAATTAAAAATCGGTGAGATTTTTCTGACATTTGAAATGCCTTGTTCGATAAATAACTTAAAGGGGGAATTCATTCGTTTTCAGTTTTCTCATGGTGTTATAAAAGCCACGTAGTTAAGTTCAGTTGAATTTTAAAAAATGAGGTATTTCTACATCTAAATTGGATCCTCTTTTTCAAATTAACATGTTTACAACATTTTTCCTCTATTTCAGTTTCAATAAAATGCGGAAATTTTTTCGGCAACGTGTGTTTGTTTTCATAAAAGGAAAAAAGATGTACAAGAAAAAGAGGTTGTGTGAAAAAGGTAGTTAAATAGAAAGAAGAAATCTTGTCACATGATTTAACCTTGTAAAAGAAATCGGTTTGTCTTCGCAATATTTTCTTTAAGTTGAACTGTGTTTTATCTCCTCAATGTACTAACTGAAAGTTGGTTTTGTTAGTTAGTTTATAATTATAAATGATTTGTATTTAAAGTTTCATGCAAAAGGAGATTTTTTTTTAGCTTTTTTCATAAATTTGCTGTAGGTTTGTTTCATAAGACCTTGTATGCGCACGCAGTAAATAAGAAAGTTAGCTGTTATTCCCTAAAACTAAAAGGTGCTCAACTCCAAAACAAACTTGAAGACATTTTTTTAATTGGCTTAAAAATTTGAGATTTGAGTGCTTACACTGAAAAAAAAGGGTGGAGGGGGTGTTGTATGTGGTTTGCTAGTTAATTCTCTTATTTTTGATGGCTTCATTATATTTATCTTCTCGAAACGCGTTCCCCTACTCTCTTTAAATTTTAAAAGAACTTATGGCATTGTTTCTCTTTTGAAAATTAAAATATGAAATATTTTTAATTAAAAGTAACATTACTGTCGATTATATTTTCCGAATGCCCATTTTCTTTATTTGAACTTTCAATTTTCTATAAAAAAAAACTAATTTAATAATCCGTTTATATTCTCTCGTCTCGTATCAGTTGTATCACAGCGAAAAAAGTCCGTCACAACTCTTTTTGTATGTGAGAACATTTTTTTTAAAGAAAAGTCCATCTTATCCTGCCTTCAATTACATCCTGTACGAAGTGTCTTCTTTTAAATTAACTCTCGATCTTCTGTAAATAAGTATAGGTTGCTCTCTGAAATCATCCCGCCAACCTCTAATCCTTCATCATTTTCGGCGAGAATCTTAATTCCATGTCGTCTTTCCATCAACTATGCAAAATGAGATCTCCCAGACTTCATCAGGGCGAAGTTGTTGCTGCCAGTTCGTGCCGGTATCATTTTTGTTATTCTTCTTACCAGGAATTTTTCCTCTGTGAAATCTTGCGAAATCTACCCACGCACTGGGATGGCGGTAGGGTTCCCCCAAGTCGTCCCATTCTTCCGCGGCACCACGTGCGAGGAGAAGCCAGAACACCTTTCTTCCACCCCGACCTTGAACTGGTCTCGTCTAGCTTCCTTCTTTTTTATTGTTCTATTTTAGAACCATTTGCCTCTCTTTTCCTTTTCTGTTTTTGATAGGTGGTCATGTGCTTCGTCTAATGCGTTTTGTAATATTATTTATAGTTGATTGTTTTGTTGTATGCCTGTAGCCCCTTGGTGATCTGGCTGGAGTACGAAACAAAAACATTTATATTACATTATACAAAGGAGTATTAACTATTTGTGATCTGATGACACATTCGAAGTAACAAATAAATAAATTTACTACTTAAATTGTTTACATTTAAATTTTATGCTTTAATCTTCCGTAATAAATTGAAGTATATTTACGAAAGAAACTTAGACTCCAATAGAGAAAAGTTGACTCTTTTATGTCGGAAAATCGTAGACCCAAGATATAATTCCTCCGTAATAGACGGACCATGCCATCCATTAGTGTGAGAGGGTCAGAAGGAAGATTAGCCGTAGGCAATACAAATTCTATTTATTAACAAATTATTAACAACGACAGAAATTCACCTAACCAAGTTAAGAAATGCACCAATTGTTAAGTATGGGAAACAATAGCGAGGTAGACGAGATACTAGAAGAATTAACAATAATTCAGATCACTTACGTCCTGGCAATACACCTTCTAATTCAAATCGACCTAATCCAAATTAACACTTAATTGATCAAATCGTCAATCTTAATATTAATCATATAAGCTACGAAGTGCTTTCGCCTAGCTTCACGTTAATCAATCACTGCTATCCTATAGCAGTCTAACCTCTCTCCTTTTTATCTCGAAAGTTTAATCTTTAAATACAAGCCTTTATTTGCATAATCACATCTTCGGAGGAAAGTTATAAATAGAATAATTGTTTAAAGACTATTATTCCTCAAGAGAACTATTAGTAGAAAGAACCGCGAATAGACCTGTTACACCTCTAAAACCCATGTCGGAAAATGATATAGTTTCTACACGCTGAATTGATCTCAAACACCCTATAGAAATATATCTCATTTGAATTACTTCATACTTGTCATTTGAGTATAGTTTAAAATTACGATCCCCATTATAGTTTTTATTTCAATGAAATCAAAAAAATACATTTTCGCATCCATTATTTTCTTTGTTTCATATAATTTTTCATCTGTTTTCTTAAATATGATACCATTGTTGTTCACACTCTAAACATAAGGTTCATGGATCACCTTTTATATGATGGAATTCAATGCGAGTGTCATTCAGTCACCTAGATGCAAAATTCATATTTCAATTCTGTATAAAATATCGTCACGTGGAAAAATGGCGGCTACAGCACATCAAGTCCAAACACGATCTCGGAGACTTCCTAAGGGGCTGTCAAGAATAAGATGCCATTTCTTCTGTCGTTTTTGTCTTCTGATTACGTGGTTCAAAACGACGAGGGTCCATCATTTATAGTTCACGCTTTGAAACGTTAAAAATCGTACTAGATGTTAAAAATAAATTGGTATGCCAAAAGGGTATTCAACTCAGTTTATTTCAAAATCCACTTGATCTCATTTCCATTAAATATCTTTATTTTCTATTTTGAAACTTGAATTTGGGACTTAGTGCAAAACTGATTAGGTAATCGAATCAAATTATTTTTAGCTATACATACATTCCTACGTGATTTCGCATTCTTATCACATCGAAAAATATCTCGTTGTACGTAACAGAGATACCTACCTTATCGATTTTAATTTCATATTTAGTTTTGTCTTGGTGAACGATTAAGTAGGTTTTTTTCGTCCGGAAGGAGGAAGATAAACTCTTTTATGTGCATAATTCAAATATATCAGTCTTTTCCGGAAAAGATTGAAGTTTTGATTCCTGAGCATCTAAATTAGTTTCACGAATTTCTTGTACGTATTTGTGTTCATGAGAGATAAGTCGGTAACTGTGTTTTAAACAGGAAGCTTTAAGTATCTGCCCTTTTAAAAATTGAATGTCTATCTTATCTATGCTTAAAATTAGGTAATCATAAATGCTTTTGTACTTAAATTATTTCCAGAAAATATGCAATTATATTTTCAAATTATTTTATTTAAAATTTGTGAAGTAGGCATATTGTTATCGAAAGTTATCAGTTATGCTGAAAAACTGTTGAATATAAGCATGTTTACTAGTTAAATAATTAAAATTGTGCATTAGCATTATATGATTTTTTATGGTAAAATTTTAATTCCTTTTTTTTTTTTTTTTTTTTTTTTTAAAAATCTTGAGAAGTATGAAAACTGCAGAGTTTTATTGTGTAGAATCAAAATTTTAATAGAGAAAAATATTTAATTAATCTGCAAAAGACTTTTTAAATAAAATGTACATAATAATGGTAATATTGAAACATATATATGCATATGCTGTTTTAAACCTTCACGTGTTATTTCATTCTGTCAAACGCATTTTTGTCAGTTATTTCATTTTGCTTCAAAATTATTGGAATATAGTTAATTTTCACTATTCGCTATAAAAAAAATATAAGAAATTGAAATTGATATTGATGCTAGAAAAAGCGAAAGCTTACTTAATTTTGTTGTTGTTGTTGTTACTCATCACTGAAAAAAGTTTCATCTTTTGAAATTCTAAGAAGATATTTCTTAACCGTGCTCGACTTTTTTTTCTTTTAAAGAGCTATTAAAAAACAAATTAGTCAAACTTGTAAAATTCTAATATAAAAGAGTAAAAGAAAACGACAGAGATGAAAGTACACAATGCAGTATTTTGAGGATCGTGATTTACTTTTGATCGTGCCGTACTCATTGCACGGTTCACTTTCAACCCTTCAAATCGCATTCATCTTTTGACAGATTCTGTCAAGAGTGAATAGTGAGAGAGAGAGAGAGAAATGCGATAACACCACGAGAACGAATTTGAATCTGAAGTACATTTGCATTATGTGACGCTGTGTCGTGAGTAGGCGTATCTGTACCTCGTGTCATCCGATAACCTTATTCAGAACCTACAAAAAAAAACCCGTAATGTCAAGGGAAATACCATTGTGATGATTTAGTATACGACAATCGATGATATTTTTATAAGTTTATAGCTCTGCCATTTTTAAAAATGTTATGTATGCTTTTCAATTGGTTTTGATTGCCTGATGTTAACAAATTTTCATATCATTGATTCAAAGTACTATTAAAAAATTCACATAAATGAATAAAATTAGTTTATTAACACGTAACCCTCCTCCCCCTACTTTTAATTACTTTTTAGGTTAATGCTATCATGGAAAAGGCTTAAGGTATCCGACTACCCTAAAACCATGATTTTTTTCAAAAATTGGCAAATTTTTTTATGATTTTATTTTATAGACCATTTTATTAACTTAATAACAATACCAAGTACTTTATTTTCCCTCCACTAGAACAAAAACTACAAGCGTTTTAGTAAAAGCAAATGCCATAACTTTACACAAGATGTCAAACTTTAAAATGCGTTTTACTCGAAATGTGTTTTTTTTTCGAAAAATTCAAACGGGGACAGCGATTGCTCAAAAAGTTTTGAAAATAATTAGCTGAAATTTTTTGCTTATGTTCTGCATAACAGTAGAAGTGTTTTGATCTTCAGATTTATCAATCACTGTTTTATTTCAAAATTTGCAGTTCTTTATGTGAATATAGTCAATGTTTTTTTGAGCAATTTCGTATAATGACTTAGATAAAATGCTCTAGTTTTTGCAAAAATTAAAATATCTCTTATTGTGAAGGTCACTTCAAACAGGAATAACAAAGTAACACATCAAAATTGAAAAATTGAGAATTTGTTCATAAAATCTTTGTGTACAGAGCGGGCCCCGTTTATGTAATTTTTCGTACATTTTTACTAGTTTTTTCCCATTTTAATAATAATAATATCTTTTTCTTTTACCAATTTTAGGATTTTTTCCTTAAAATATACTAAATAAATATAAAAATCACAAAAAGATCTCCATATCTCCTTTTTTTCAAAAAAAAGTTGTCGCAAGCAGTCGGATACCTTAAGTCAACATTTTATCTCAATCTAAAAATAAACAGCCAGCGTGTTAGCTTGCTTGGGAATCATAATGGATTGATGCTATTTTCAGATGTTTGGGAGGTTGTCATTTATATCTTGGATCTCTTTTTCTGTAAGGAGTCTTTGTGTTATTTCAAATGCGCTTTTCATTTCAGTTATTTAATGTGTTGGATCAATATTTAATGCATGGACTTTAAAAAGGGCTTTTTTTTACAAGCAGATTTTCGTTTTTTTGTGAAAAGTAAATTTTCTTGCATTTGTGAAATTTGAGTTTGAAATATGCGAGGCCGATTTTAGAATTTAAATGCTCGCATGAATATACTGATAATTTTGATGCTCAAAAAGTACAGAAAATAGCATTTATTGCTTACATTTCACTTTAAAATAATGTGCAGCACATGTTTTTGTATAACGAAAAAAAAAACTCTTTGAATAAAAACTCTAGTTTATGAATTGTTAACGATTCCCTAGGTGTCAATATCGAATTCATTCAGAGAAAAACAATATTATCTTTAGGATCAGGTGAATTTGTTTAATATTTCATGATTTTTGAACGCTTTTGCTTGTGTCCAGCCATTGCATGTTTTGCAAATATTATTTTGCGAAGTATTTTTGTAAAAACAAAAATGTCTATTTGTGTGTGTGTGAAATTTAAAAGAAAAATTAGGATAACCTATACGATAGAGGTATTTTTTTAACATGTATACGTCGTATCCCCCCCGTTAATAAGTGAAAGAACCATGGACATTGCAGAGAATGCAGCAGCCCATGTGTTACGGATGAGCGAGTTTCTGGTATTTTTGACAGTCCAGATGGGGAAAGTAAAATGTCATAAGTAAACAAATTTTCCTATTTTTTTTCCCACTTGAATGATTTTCCATATTTTTTGTTCGTTATTTTGTCTCAACAGATTTTTTTTAGTAAGAATATTTTTACAAATTATTTTCTATCCTGATTGTTTATAACATTTGATGTTTATCCGAAGAATTTATTGAGCAAAAATGAAACGAAAATTAAGTTGCTCCTGAATGAGAATTCTCATATTCTCATCTTCATATTTCGCGAGAGCTGTCGATTTGATAGGGCAATTACCTACTTACCAGTTCAGGGTTCAACTATACGAAAGACAGTTGTTAGGACGGTTCGTTATAAATATAATTGGAATTGGACATCAAAGTTTCAGGTGGAGGAAAGAAATTCAATTATTGTTCCTTAGAATGATACAAAAGTTTGATGTTTTTGCTCAAAATTAACTCTGAAGCTTTGACACGAGTTTAATTTTGATTATCCATAAATAAAATTGTATAGATAGTTACTGATATTTCAACAAACCGGATAACCTCGTTGAGTCTCCAGGAAATATTTTCGTTGACGTCTACAAATATTTCGGAGAATAAAAAAAAATAGGATACATATGCATAAAATTGCACTAATTACTTTACATTGCTTTGTTGTAACATATTTCCTTGTAATTACTTTAAGAATTTTCATTGAAACAAATTTTGACTTCCAATTTATTTTCTGAGTAGCAAATTTAGTCTCGGAATCAAGACTAAAGCAAAAACGTAACTATTTCTTCGACTCGCCTTCTTGCTTCGACACGGGAGCTTGTTGGTTTTGTCACTCTGTCGGTCCCTGACGTGATTTGCGAAGCATAAAATTGAAGTCTTCGATCAATTACCTATTCACGGCCTCGTAATCATTTGATAGCGACATAAAGGCCTCCGGCGGCAGTTTGTAGGCGGTGCACATCTCCAACAAATGACAATTTTTTGTGCATTTGTCAATCGAAGGAGTGTCGTGTCTGGTAATCCGGAGGGCGACGTTAATTATCAATTGCGCAGTCTGGTGTCCGGATTCAAATCATGTGGTTGGATGCTGCCACTAATAGTATACAAAAAACCTGGCAGGTTAACGGTTTTATAGGCTTTATTCGGCTGGTAATAAGTTCTTTTAACTGCTTGAAAATAAGTATTTTAGAGTTATGTGAATTGTAATAAATTGCTTTATTACCAAGGCAGTCTCGAGTGTCGCTTCAAGGTTAGATCTGCTTTAAAATAAGCGGAATATCAAAGTCAAATTTGTTTAACTTTGTATAGTAAAATTTGTTTGATTTGGAAAAACCAGAGTGTATCGAGAAGAAAAAGTTGTCTCTTTTTATGAATTTGACTATATTTTAGGTAGGATTGCATCACATAGCTCTCCTGTGATAGCAACACTAGTTGTAAATTTTAAGTAATTTAAGTCTGCAACAAAACTAATTGCTTTGTCACGGATTCCAGCCCAGTACCACTAAAGACCCGCCGTGTAGGGCAGCGATGCACGTTAAATCTGTCGAGAGCTGAAACGTCCTCCCGTTGGTGTGGTGTGGTAGTTAGGAAAGGGTGGTGCCAGCTCAGGTGTCGTCCACGTCACTTGACCATGGTTCAAAATTACGTGGTCCGTCGCCAAAAGCCCTCGTGTAGCTGAACAGTGCGACGTTAATACTCAATCAATCAATCAATTAATCAGCAACAAAACTAAAGTTTGGTTTGAAGGGGGAAGGGGTCGTCTTTTTTTTACTATAGAAGAAGCATTTACGTTTTTATTATGATTGCATAAGTTACTTTGAAATATTTCTCAAATATATGAAAAATGCTTTTTCCACATACACATAAATCAAAGCGAGAAACAATTAAAAATGAATAAGCATTATTTCATTTTCAGTTTATGTCAGTGTTTTTATACTAAAAAAAAACTTCACTAATTCATGGCGAAACTTAAAATTTACTAAACCTTTTAGAAATTTCAAGTTTTTTTTTAATAGTTATTGTGAGATACATTGAAATCTCATTCTGAAAGAAAAAAATGCCTAATCTCGCATTCCAAACAAATTTTCTCGAATATTTTACGTTAAATAGAAAACTTAAGAATGCATATTTAGAAAGAAAAATTCCGTTTCTTCATTTCTTTCCAATCTGTATCGCGTTCATGTATCTCATTCTCAAGTTAATGTTTTCTCACCTGGTCAGACGGAATAAATCGTCCGTGTTGAAGTTTTTTTTTTTAATAAAAGCAGTCTAAGTTATTTCGAACGATCCTTATTCACAGAATTTTAATCTGTTTTGTCGGCATCTGTATGAAATTTTTTCAGTTTCAAGATATTTTTAAATAATTGTTACACAATTAGCTATTATTCGTATTGAAACCCCATATATATCATATTCATACTTCCATAAAATACAATGTTATTTATCTCTAAAAAATTTTTATTTGAATTAACATAAAATATTTTTTGACTTTGATAAGATTATAGCGAAATTCATAATATGAGCACTTCGTAAAATTGTTAGAAATATATATATTCTATTCCGTAAATTAATTCAGGAGCTATGATTTTATATATTGTAGCTAATTTGCGCAGACTTAGAGCTGTGCAGATTCGGTTTATTTTAAGGGGTGTTGGAAAGCTAAAATCTTATTTTTTTTTTTGACAATTTGAGATTTTTACATTTTCAAATTTTATAGATTTTGATCTATATAAAACATACCTTACTTTAATCTCTAGGTTAATTAGAAACCTTTAAAACCTATTTTTAAATAATCGTTAAAACTGGGCCACGACCATTTGAATGGTGAAAAATGTAAACAAAGTACTTTGTTTTTGCTTAAAAGTTGAACGTCTGATATAAACCAAAACATGTATCTTTTATTGTAAATTGAGCCTTTTATTTTATTTACTAGCCGATTAGAAACCTCACTGTATACGTTAAAATAATTACCTTTCATATTTTAACTATGTATATTAAAATATAAAGGGTGTTTTTTTTAGAGGTATAGAACTTTAAATTGCAATAAAACAACGATGTATTATTCGATTGACATGATTTTTTTTTATTCGAAAGATAATCTTGTGGCATTGCATTTTAAATTATTTACATTTCATGGCTCTATACCGATCACCATTGACTGTAACGTTGTGGCCTTCATCGTTTTTGAAGAAGGATTCCACCAGCCCATAAAGCGCACCAAACAGTCAGTTTTTCTGGATGTAACGGTGTTTCGACATACACTTGTGGATTAGCTTCACTCCAAATGCGGCAGTTTTGTTTGTTGACGTAGCCATTCAACCAGAAGTGCGCTTCATCGCTAAACAAAATTCGCTTATGAAAATCGGGAACAACGGCAATCTCGTTTTGGGCCCATTCGACGAATCTACGCCTTGTTTGATGATCGTTTTGATGAATTGCCAAACCAAACTGAGAATAAATCACTTGACAGCTGTTAAATCGGTCGCCATCTTGGAAAGTAATGCCAACTTAAACTTCTATACCTGAAAAAAAAACACTCTTTATTATAAGAGATAACAGAAATAGTTAGGCTCGTAATAAAATAATTCTTTAAATAGCTTGCTTATATATTTGATTTGAATTTTAAAATAGCTGAGGAAAAAGTTATTCTTAATGGTCATTCAACTATATAACGGTTCCCCTTTTACTTTTTAATATTCCTAACTGGTAGAGTTTGTTCATTATATAGGTGAATTTTTAGTTATGTTTTCATTCAGAAGACACACTCACACTTAAATTTTTATTTACCTACACATAATGTAATATTCTATTTACTTAATGATTTTTTCATTCAATTTATTTCTCTCACTTAATTTTCATACAATTTATGCCGCAAAGGGCTAAGAGAAAAGCTGAACCCATGTATCCACCCAGTTATTTCACGAAAGGAGATTGAGCTTCCCCGCGGGAAGCAGGTTATCCAAATAATCCATCAACTTATGTATTCATTCAGAATCGAAAAATGCTTTAATTAGATTTGAAACAAATTAAAAAAATTTTTTTGTTTTGCTTGTCAAGAATTACAATTTTACACATACTTTACGATATTTCTTAAATAGTATAATTTCGAAACGGCTAACTTATAGGTTATATTTTTAATTTTTTTAAAAATCGGATAGAGGAGAAGAATTTTTTTTTCATATTGACACATATTAAAATTAATTCTTCATTTGTATCTTTAGGATGTTTTTTTGGGGAGGGGGGAGGAGTTGAAATTCGTAATTCATTGTTTCTGTTGAGTGAGACATAAGGATTTTAAACTAACGCTAGGTCGAGCACACATGCCAGCTTCCAAATGTATGGTCTTGGTGCATGACCGCAGTAGGGGGGGATGGTTATGAACTCTTGACCGACATTGTTTCTGTTGAATACTGAATTTATATTCTTATGTTTACTATGTACAAGTTCTAATACATGTTAAATTTGTCGAGGGCACTGTTGGGGTAAAGTGGAGTGGAAGCTAGAAGATTGAAGTTTCAACTCTTATGTTATTCCTTGACCGTAGCTCAAAATTACGAGATTCGTCTCTAACAGCTGTTCGTGCTGCTTCAATGTGTGATGTTAATAAATAATTCATTAATCTCAAATTAGTATGAACTGGCTGAATTCCATCACGCATAAATAGGGTTTGAATAGCTCTTATTTTGGTTGCGTACTACTACACAAGAACAAAGAATTACATATTTGAGGGGAAAATTCTATTTGTTGATATTATATAAAATTTTACCATCAAACGTTAATACACATCCCCCTTTTTTTATACATTTTTTCTTTGTTACAAAGAAAGTAGTTTTTCGATTGTGCTCGGAAATGTTCTGGACCGTGCAGACTTGTAACTCATCTTCTAGCACTTGAAAAGTGCGTCTTTCAGACTTGCAGAGATAAGCCAAGAGGCCCGGTGATAAAACGGGAATCAAGAGCAGGCGGAAACCTAATCGCTCATATTTTTGCAATGGAATTGTGCTTTCTCCCTCCAACATTGTTGACCTATTGGCCCACACTGAGGCACAGGAATGCATTTTTACGATGTGCTGGTATCGCTCCAGACTCTTTGCCGCTCTCATTAAACTTTTTTCCCCTCTGCCATAAAAATTGAAGAATTTTTTAAAAACATTTTTATATGCCGTTATTTTGTTAGCTTGTCAATTTTAATTTGAGTTAGAGAGGAGACTACTTCGCTGTGAATTGGTACCGTTGTCTATATCCAAAGTGGCCTTTTTTTACGAAATGCCTCTTAACACATACTGCGTGTTTTTTATTTGGGATGAGGAATCTTGTGTAAATTTTTTCTTGAATTATACGATTTTAATTTTTTGTTCATTTTCTTATTATTTAAGGAAAGATGTCGATTTGTTGCAGTAAAATTGAACAAAATTTTATTCGCATTGTTGCCAATCTAAGGAGTGCTAAAAAAAAAATTCTTCCGATAAAAAATGTTTTTTGTCTGGTAATGAAGTTCTAATGCAAATTTAGATAAGAATTTATGAAACACATAGAAAAAAAAAACACTGTAGATGCTCATTGAAATAAGATATCCTTCTCTGATAGCAAATTTTACGTATTCAAATAGTTTTTTTTTTTTTTTTGCTTTTTAAAATTTGAATGAATACTTAAAACTCAACTCTGGAGACATTTTTTTGAAAGCCCCAAAAGATAGTAACAGATTTTAAAGTAAATTATTACTTTAATTCTATAGTTTTTGCATCATCCAAGAATTCAAAACTTAAAAATTAATTCCAAGCAACTTTTGTAAAAGTTTTGTTGTCTTGCATTACATTTTTTTGATTATTTTAGGAAACGAAAATTATATAATATAAAAAGGAATTTTTAGATTTCTTTTTGGGGAAATTGAAATAAATTATGTATCGAACATGGATTTAATGCAAGAAATAATGGAATGTGTTTGAGACTGCACTTGGTATCTAAAACATTTAAAAATTTTTTTTTTTAAATAATTGTGGCAATACGCAGTTAGTGAAAACTCTTGGTATCACAAGTTCATAATCCATCTGAAGTACAAAAGAAACAAAAAGCTTTTTTTCCCCTTTTCCTTTTGAATCCCCCCCCTATTCCTCTGGAGGCCTGTTTGCAGACGATTTCAATAGTAGGTGTGTAACGGTCACCGCTCAATTTAACCCTAGCAGCCGAAACGTCAAGGCTCATCGTTACAAGTTCATTGGAACGTCTTCGGCTTTTAAAATCCGGTTTCAGCCGTCCCGAGAGGAAACGAGCCCGAATTATTGCACCTCACCGGTGGATTTCGAAATTCTGGCCGCAGGTGGAGGGCGCTATTATTTTTCAATGCTCGAAAGCAATTCAATCACTATATACACGGAAACAATATCTGAAATCGAGATTTAACAGAACAGAATGCGTCTTCGTCATGTTGTCGATTAAAGAAAAAAAGTTTTTGTAAGAAATCTATTAATTTGTGTCTAATGACTTTTCCCAATGAAAATAATCGTTCATATGCTAATGAACTGTTATGAAAGGATAATCACCGTAAAATAAAATCTAGTTTCATTCTAATGAAACGAAAACGTTAAAAGCATTTTCAGTTTTAAAGCTGCTTTTACACTAATTATTATTGCAAGAAGAGCATTGAAATTTTAATTGATAGCAATTTGCTATATAGATTAGTGAACTAAAAATAATTAATAAACAGATAAAAAAAATTCTAAATATATATATAAATTTATTGGCTTTAGTGGTAAACACAGATCTCTCTTATGGGGGGCTACATTCTAAGAATAAATTGACGAAAGCACCAAAGTGGAATCTTTATGCTAAAAATTAAAAATTTGTTTTCAATGGAGGTTGAACTCACCCCTCCTTGTGTCCATCTCTGGTTGGCATTAGGTGGTAGCGGTAGCCTAGTGGTCAAGGTAACGAACTCGTGGCCGGCGTGTCATGAGTTCGAGCCTAGTACCGTTGAAGACCTGTGGTGTAAGGGAGATGCACGTCAAATCTGTCGATGCTCAAACGTCCTCCCGTTTATGTGGCATGTAAGTGCGAAGGGTCGTTCTCATCACTTGACCATGATTCAAAATTATGAAGTCCGTCGCCAAAAGCCTTCGAGTAGCTGAATAGTGCGACGTTAATATTCACTCACTCAGTGGTTGTCATTAGTATTTAATTGTAATTGACTTCTGCACTAGTTTTTCAAATGCTTTAAAAAATACCAGATACTTTTATTTTAAAAAAGAGTTGTGTTTGCTCTTGTGGGAAGGAAATCAGGTTACATCAGATTACTTTATATCAGTAGCGCACACAAGGGATGCGGGGATCCTGGGGTCCGCCCCCAAAGCCCTTGATTTTTTTCTGATTGATTATAATTCTAAGTACACAGTACTTAAAATTTAATTAAGTATTTGTTATTAATGCTTAATTTTATTAATTAATGCTAATTATTTATTCAATAATTAGTTTTTTACTGTATTTTGTTCCCGAAAATTGGCAATCCCAAAAATTGGAACATGATACAAAAATGGTGAACTTTCGACCCCGGACCCCCCCTTGAAAAATTCCTGTGTGCGCCACTGCTTTATATTATGTATTTTATTTAAATCTTATTTTACTTAACATTGTTCTCAATTCGGTTCACAGAAACTTACTTATTTACTTAAAAACGAATCTTTTGAAAGAATTTATTTTTACTTTTCTAAAAAAATACATACATGATGTTAGTGAAAGCTGAAGAACGGTTTGATCCGATTATTATAAAAAGTTTTCCGGAAAAAAAAATCAAGCTCACAAATTGCATGTATTTGTCACCTTACTTTTCTTGTCAGCATTTTTCATTGTCTATTTGGAACTATGTTAACATTTTAAGATTGACTGACTTGTGGCTATTTTCAGAATCAATGTTGACTTTAAAGCAATTTATCTGATACGTTTTATCTCGTATCTAATGTTTGGAGAAACAGTGATGATTGAAAAGACATTATCCAAGCCTAGTGCCATTTTAATGAAATCTTATCAAATACGTTAAGATTGTTGGAATGATATATGAATGCATTCTCTAAAAAAACTATCGTTAAAAAACTTAAAACTAGAATTATTTTAATTAGTTTTCCAAACTTTAAAACCTTCTCATTTACTATAAATATTGTAAAGCAAAGATGAATATTTCAAATAAATAAGAACGCGGTATTTTCCAAGATATTTCAATTTGTTTTTACGAAAATATAATTATCCAGTATTTTTAAGTCTGAAATTTTTATTCCTTATTTGTATAAAATTGGTGTTGGAAATTTTTCGAAGCATTTGAGATATTCAACTGTTTAATTTTTCGTAATGTTGTATTTATTCTGGTAAATGCATTGCTATTCAATCAATTTTTGTATCTATATTGTATAACACAGGTTTTGGCAATATAGTTTAGTGTAAGAAATCTTTATTAATTTTGTGATGGTCAGTTTTTTCCCCCTTCTACTGGTCATAATTCCACTGCCAGTAACAAAGTCAACTGGTCAATTTAAACAAAACGCATTTAAATTATATCTTTGTCTAAATCTTTTCGTATAACAAGCATTATTTTGTATATCAGTTTGTTCATGTTTCAAGATTTTAAAATTTAATATTTTGTGTTATGATGATCTAACTTTTTTCAAGATCATTCTAATGACCTTTTTACATTGCTTAACACATATAAACAAAATGGCACATCTTGAAATATTTTTAGGAAATAATCAAGATCCCTCTCCCATTTTTTTTTATCAAATGAAGTGTGGCAGTGGCATACGCAGACCTCTCTGATGAAGGGGGGGAGGTTACATTCTATATATATATATATATATATATATATATATATATATATATATATATATATATATATAAATCAATCACGCAGCCGAAAGTGTTTTGGGGTAATCTCTATCGTAAAAATTAAAAAATTGTTTGTCTATGAGGGATTGAGCCGTCGAATTTGTGGGCAGTTAAATAAAGTGCCACTGAATTCATTTTCATATTTTAATGTGCTTTGTTCTGTTCTTTTTTTTCCAGACAGCTCAGATATTGTGGATTGTAAGCTGAAGTTAATCTTAGGTCTAATATGGACCCTCATTCTTCACTATTCTATTTCTCTTCCTATGTGGGAGGGAGAGGAAGGAGACTCTGTCTTCGACAAGAAGGGCGGACCCTCGCCCAAGCAGAGACTGTTGGGATGGATTCAGAGTAAACTGCCCGACCTACCCATCAACAATTTCAATTCCGACTGGAATGATGGTCGTGCTGTTGCTGCCCTGGTGGATGCTCTGGCTCCTGGTAAATGGATTATTTTAACATCATTACTACATTTCTTTTGTCTCTGAATCATTTAATTCCGCGTAGGGTGTTAAAAATAAGGATGTATAAGAACTTTTCAACACCTGTTCCTATATTGCGTATTGATATAATCAATTGATGCTGTAGTTTACTTGCACATGGTAGGAACGAGTTACTGAAACAAATAATTTGCTGAAGTTTTATGGGGAACGTTTCCTAATATAATGATAATATGGAAAAATTGTAGAATGGATGGGGAGGGGGATTAAGTTAAATCTTTCTCATGGCATAATCAAGTTTGAAAAATGAGGTATCTATTTGGTTCTCGTAATTCAACATACACAAGCACACGCTTTTCACCAATAGATCATTTGGTTGTTTCTGTTCTACTAAAACACAATTGAAACATTCTTCGATTTAATTACTTTTTTCCTAAACAACGCATC
This sequence comes from Trichonephila clavipes, assembly GCA_019973935.1. NCBI lineage: Eukaryota > Metazoa > Arthropoda > Arachnida > Araneae > Nephilidae > Trichonephila > Trichonephila clavipes. Next base: position 174,799 of record BMAU01010592.1, on the reverse strand, counting down.
ATTAATTGAAATCTATAAATCACTTCCTAATTATAAATTGTAGAAATGGCTGAAAAAAAATCAACTGAACTATCGAAATATTAACATTAACTTTACAGTGCAGTTAATTTTTGATGAGATCAAAATGTTAATGCTTAGTAAAGTTAAAGTTTTTTAAAATTGTTAGTTAAAGTTCTCATTTCGTATAAAGGTTAATTTCTCTGATTATATATGTTAAAAATGATTTACATACGTAATCTAAGTGAAAAGCGAATCAGAATGCGAGTAGGATTAGAAATCGCTTACAGACGATATTTGAATGTTATAATACAACTCATATTTTAACCTTATTCATAGTTTCAGAGTACTTACGGAGCATCACCATTAATGTCTTTCTGAATAATCAATCTCAAAGTACTAACACGGCCGCGTAACCGAATGATTATGGCCGTAAATGGTCAAGTCATAGCCGGCGTTGTATTTATCGAGTTGTAGTTTTGAATCTTGGTGCCTTTAAGCACTCGTATGTTAAATCTGTCTAGGTTCAAAGACTGCATGTTGGTATGGTGGGGAAGTTCGGGGAGTGGAATGCCAGTTCAAATATCGTCCTCGTCACTCGACCGCGGCTCATAATTCGGTCGACCGTGATTAATGTTTATGAGGGCAACGTTAATACAAAACGGCTCCAATAAACATAATTTCTCCAGGAACTCAATGGTTATTCTGTCATGAGAGGATAAATGTATCCGGAAACTTTTTAGATGCCACCTATAATTCATTGTGTTGCAAGATGTTTCACATTATTCTATTTATCTTATCTTGGGGGCGCATTTTAATAACATTGAATTACTGATTCGAACATGTATTTAAACTTGACCTTGGCACCTGGTCTAGTTTTATTCCCCCTTCTTGGTGCCGGTTTGCTTATTAAGCTTGATGGTGGATCTTATGATGAAATTTAGATTTTAAGGCTGTTTTCGGCTAATGTTAAAGAATAGGACTCAAGTGATGAATATTTTTTTCATATATAAAAGTACTCAAACATTAATATTATATTCTGGCTACACTATCCTGTAGAGAATCACTTATTTTATCATACTACTCATTTTTATCCGAGTTGACACATTTTTTCTTTTATAAAATGTTTCGCATTTTTTCTCCTATACTATAATGCTAAATGAGCTATCCCTTTACATGTTAAATGGAAAAACTAATTATTTATGAAATATTCTAAAATTTTAAAAACACTATACTATAAAAAAATGCATGAGTTACAATGTCAAAATTTTTATAAAATTTGAAGCATTTTTTCTGTCCAAAAATGTGCTTGCTCCGCGCTAAGGTCACGCTCTTGTACATATGGCGAAAACAGCCTTAAATGGCTGAATTGCAATATTAACCTTTACCAAGAATTCTAAACGTCGAGAATTTATTCCTGCTTAACTCAGCGTTTCTCAAACTGTGGGGCGCGCCTTCTTTGAAGGGCGTGAGAACTCTACGAGGGGGGGGGGCGAGCAAATTGAAAAGTCGAAAACAGAAGATTATTTGAAAAAAATTAATTTACTGAAAGTAAATAAACAAAATACATAGTAAATACACATTTATACTGTATATTACACTTATAAATGTATCAGTGCTACACAATGTATTTTATAATTAATTTCGCAATATTATGTTAAGAACGTTTATAATTACCAGTGACCCCCCCCCCCATGGGATTATCATGTATAAAATTATATACAAAAAGTATATATAAAAAATTTATCTTGATAATGTGTACGGTTTATAATAAATTCTTTAACTGCCAAATAACCGTTTTCCACACGTTTTCGCGCGTATAAGATATATTGGGGGGAGATAAAGAAGTAAATAATCTGAAATAAGTAAATCCTTTGCAAACATTGTCAAGGTCCTTTTATTACATTCCAAAATTTTATGGATAGCATTGCACAGAAAAGATTGTACATCGGGAAAAACGTATATATACGTCAGGGGAAATTAATGCTTTCGCTAAGAGAGACGTTTATATACGCTGGTGTCACTAAAGAGGTTAAAGTCGTATCGTATTTTTAGCATCAGAGTATCAATTCAGAGTATGAATTCAATACACTGTTTTTATATGGGGGGGGCGATGAAAATTATGATCGAATATTGGGTCGCGAATATTGAAACTTTGAGAAGCACTGGCTTAACTTGACATTGAATTTCATAAAAAAAAATAAAGGACTGCAGTAATATAGTGAAAAGATAGTGAAATATCTCGAATTCTATATTCGATATCGTTTAAAGCTCTTTTAGCGAGATAGAGAGTTCTTGAGTTGCAAATTAAAGTTGTCTTTACCTGACTGCAGTTAGGAATTTTAAAAATTCAGTGTCAGTGTCTTGTGTAATGTTTGAGGTGGCATTTAATATTGAAAAGAAATAATTTTGTCTGCTACAAAGTAAAAATATTGTGTGTTACATGGTGTAATACAATATTAGAAATTAGTTTCCTATCATATATCGTATCTTTTTTATCCTACGCCAGACTTCGTCGTATACTGATAGCAATCATGCCTGGAACCCTAATACAATTCAGATGCAATTAAATCTATATGATTTTTGACAGTAATAGTTGCTACTAAATCAGGAACAAGAAACCAAATGATTTACCTCTGCTCAAGATGGAGGGAGGGGAGGAGAGGAGGGTGTCAGTCATCTACTCGTGGTGCCTTCTGCTTTCGATAGACTGATCTTTGTCACCTTGAGCAGCCTTTTTAGTTCATACTAAATTATGTAGAATAAAGTATTGTAATTATAAATTTATATAGCTAATAATTTATATTGATTTAATAAAGATATTTAATTATTTATGTTTTTCTAAGAAATAAGTTTTCGAATCACGTTCATGCTAGAATGCATTAGTGTATATAGATGCTATATAAAACATTGTGATAGTTCCGAAACTAGATTACTACTGAAGATTGTGTCAACTAATGGAATTATTGAGTGAAAAAAAATGACTTGTTATTCAAGTGATTTGGTACAGAGGAACGCAGGTTCCTAGGGAAAGACAATCAGACGACCCTGGTTTTCTGTATCATAATTTGTGCAGATTTTGTACCAATACAAATTCAAATTCTTCGTGGTATAGCAATAAATGTTGAGCTCTAAATATATATATTTACAATGATAAAACGGGGAAACTTCAGGCTGACATGGAGAATTTTAATTATTTTCTCTATGTCCCTTCCTCAAAACGCCCTTTACTTTTTCAGCGAAATGTTTGAGTATTGAGGGAGGGTATTTTTTGATTATTGTTCCCCCTTTTTGAATCCAAAATCGTATGAACCTATTAAATTTGATTTTTTTGAAGTCGTGTTTCGGGCGGGGGAGATTTTTTAATCCAAATATGCAACTTAATCTTCTATTTACTACTTGGTTTGGGGAAAATAGCCTGTTGCTCCAAATGCCTTATCATTGTCAATCAAGCAATCAAAACTTCTTGGTTTTTGCTTAGCGTACGCAATTCGAAACAACTTCACTGGGATCATAGCCTTTGTTGCTCCATATCCCACAAAACCTGAACTGAACTGAACAACTTCACTACGAATTTATTTCGACATTAATTAATATTAAAGTTAGTTTCATAACTTCAGAATAAACAAAAAGTTAATTCAATGTGGGAATTTTTAAACATGCTTTCATTCTGTATTAATAAAATGGCTATTGAAAAAAACTGGAAGATATTTTCTGTTTTTAACAGGGTAAGAAAAGAAATTTATTCCACATTTTAATGATTTCCTTTTTTTCCCCATTGCGTTTGGAATGTGCATTTTTCCTGTTCGAAAAAATTGGTTTCACATACTCTTTAGTTAATATTTTCAAATGCACTGATAGAGACATTTTAGTATTTTTTAAAATTTGATATCAACTTTGCTTAAAATTAAATTAGGTGAAAAGTTCATTAAATTACTGACAAAAATGCAACACATATTACAAATAATGCTTGGTAAAATTCTGATTATGTTTGACCGGAATTTGAATTTTTTTAAATAATAAAAAAAGTTTTCTTTAAAAAAATTGTGATCTAATTGTATCAAGTCTATAAGTATTCTTAATGATATTGATTCATGTAATTGGCTCACTTTAATAAATATTTTAATTTATTGATACTTAATAAAGTATAGTAATTTAATACAATGTAACGAGTCTAATAAGAGTTTATTTTATAAAGGTTTATGTCCTGACTGGTGTGACATGAAACCTGAAAATGCTTTACAAAATGCCAAAGAAGCTATGGATCTTGCTGATAATTGGTTAGGTGTACCTCAAGTAAGTTAGTCTAAAAAATTCATTTTAAATTTTGTTAGCTGTGCCTCATTTTAAATATCTATATTTAAATTTAAATACTGGCTTTTCATTGCAGTTAGTGAAACCTGAAGAAATGGTCAACCCTAATGTAGATGATTTGTCCATGATGACTTACCTCTCACAATACCCAAAAGCAGAACTGAAGCCTGGTGCACCTCTTAGACCCAGGACCAATCCCAACAGAGTCCGCTGTTATGGTCCAGGTATTGAGCCTACTGGTGTAAATGTTGGTGCTCCAACTATGTTTACTGTTGAAACTTTCAGTGCTGGTAAAGGCAAGGTTGAAGTTTTCATTGAAAATCCTAAAGGAAAACTTGAACCAGTGAGTTAAGCTTAATATATATTGCATTGCATAACTTTATTAAATTTTTTTTTATTTAACAAATCTTATTTCCTTTGTAGTTCAAGTAACTAATGTAATTATTTTAATTGTTACAGAAATACTTAAATTTTTTGTTTAAAAAGTTTAAATATTTTTAACGTTTTTTAAAAATGTGTCAGTGTCATGTTATAGGGATATAACATATTTATTAAAAAATTAATTTTTTTTAAGTGACGAATATGAATCTGACTATTTTTATATATACTTAAAAATCAGGCTTATTAAATATTATTTACATTGTAAAAAATATATATTCAAAGTTGAATTATGCTGTCTGTAATAAAATTAAATATTTTGAGAAATAAAATACTATTGTCGCTTTTATTTTTGATTTTTTTTTTTTTTTTTAAAAAAACTACTCAATATGAAATTTACTAGTGTGCTAAAAAATTTTCTAAATTTCATTGTTTTTTTAGGTTGAAATTAAATTTAATGATGACAGAAGTAAAACATACACAGTTAAATATACAGCTCAGATGGAAGGAGCTCACAAGGTAATATTAATTTTCCTTGCTTCAATGTCATATATTTAATGATTTACTTTTCATTTAGATTTTTCTGTGTGTATTATAAAATTAAAAATATCAACACTATCGATGAAGGATAGGCCATTCAAGATAGTTAAATACATTAGTAATTTGAAATTTAGTTAAAAAATATATTTAAACCATTGTATTTAATAATTTTTAATTTACTTCAAATATAAATTTTCTAATCAAAAAATTTTTATAGTTTATTTTGTTTCATTGTTGTTCTAAATATTGATGTTTGATATGTGAAATGAATTATGAAACTGTGCAAGTTTTAATTATTTGTTATTTTCAAAAATTACAAGATGTTTTAAAGTTCTATAAGCAAAATTTCATAATTCTATATATTTAAAAAATATTGAATCATATAACATAATTGTTTTGTTTTGTAGTACACTTTTTATCTTCATCTTATTGCTTTTATTATTTCATTATTTCGTAACTTTTGTTTTGTTATTTACTTTTTATTTATTTATCTTATTTTGTTTGTTTACTTCTGTTTTCCCTCATTTGAGATACTTCCGGTGCACACGAATTATTTTATCTTCCAAAAAAAGAAATCATATGGAAACTATAAATTTTGTTTTGTAGGTCCTACTTTTTATTACTTTTAAAGTTGTTGATATGTTTCCATGTTTGCAATATTTTGTTTTCCTAGATAAATTTTTCTATATTTTCTTCTTAAGTACTTAGCTAATTTGTGAATCAATATGCATTCTTTAATAAATGTTTTCTATCTATTTATATGAATATTAATTTTCTTTGTGAAAATTATTTACTAAAAAATATTTATTTCCTTAGGTGAAAGTTATGTTTTCTGGCAAAGAGGTTCCTAAGAGTCCCTTTTCAGTCATGGTTGAAGGTCATGCTGGTGACCCAGCTAAAGTTACTGCATCTGGTCCAGGTTTGGAGCCTGTTGGTGTTATGGCAGGAAAACCAACTTATTTTGACATTTTCACTAAAGGTATTGTTGCCAATTCGCGCGCGTAAATGTTAATCTTGAGAAATATCATTTGCTTTATATAATTAGTTTGTTTTATGGAATGATCTTATTATATTTAGAATGTTTATAACCAAAAAATATCATTTATTGGGTTTATTTAAGTATAAATTATTGTTTATATAAAAACAGAGAAATTTCAAAGCTTGGAATAAATATGAATTTGGAATTTTTTTAACTATCTTTTTCATTTCAAAAGATATTTTATTGAAAAACATTAATGAATCACAAGTTAAATGTCATTAACAGAATCAGAATATTTTGTCTAGGTTTAATTTTTTATTTGTAAAGGAATACTTTATATACATAAAGTAGCATATGGAAAACATCTTTAATGTTAATGTTTGATAGTTTGATTTTTAAAATATTGCTGTACTTTATAATAACTGAATTAATTGATGAATTTGATTTCTTTAATTCACAGTTAAAATTTTAATTCTTCAATTTGTTTTTAATGGAGAAAAGGAATCGGTACTGTAGTTTTTGTTTGTTTTAAAAGATGAAATAAATAGCAATTTTTTCCTTAATCTTTTTTTAAATTCTTGTTTTATAGCTTTCTTAAAAATTGTCATTGTCTTTTTAAGATGCTGGTCGTGGTCAGGTTGAAGTGATTATTCTTGATCCAAAAGGCAACAGAAATACTGTTCCTTGTAGGATACGAAAAACAGAAGAAAATGTTTATCGCTGTGAATATGTTGCTCAAACTACTGGAATGCACTCTGTAAATGTTTTCTTTGCTGGACAACAAATTCCTAAAAGTCCATTTGGTGTCAAAGTTACTCCAGGTAAATTACATGACAAATTTAAGATGTAACATCTTCAAATATTTCCTAATGTTAAAATTGTGCATTGCAAGTTATTTTAAAGATAAATGTGTAATTCTGTTGCTTCAATATTCTTTTATAATTAATTTTGAAAGGAAATTCCTTAATTTGTATATCTTTACAAATTTTTCTCCCAATTTTTAGTATGTGATGCTCGTAAAGTTAAGGCATTTGGAAGAGGTTTGCAAAAGAATGGTGTACGTGTGAAAGATGCTGCTGATTTCAGAATATGTACAGAAAATGCTGGAAATGGCCAATTAGAAGTTAAAGTTATAGGACCAGGTTAGAAAAGTCTCTTAAAAATAGTGTTTATATTTATCATTATTTTTAAAAAGCTATAATATTTTGGCTGTTTATACTTTACTATATTCCTGATGATAAATTCAAGTATAATTTTTCTTTGCTGTACTCTCATCTTAACATTTGTATTCCCATTAATATTTCTTAAATCTTATTTATTTACTTTTAATATGACTTTGAATCCGTTCATTAAAATTAATATTAGAAACTTGCTAGAATGAGCCTTTTCATGTATATGTACCAAAAATATTAATGTATAAAGAAAGGTGTGATTTAATCTCTATAGTAAATTTTTGAACTCCATTATTTAAACAATGAAACAATACACTGATACATTCAAATAATACTTTGATGTAATTTAATGTAATTTTAAAAATCTCAATAAAAGTCAAAGCAATATAAATGCTACTGTTTTTGTTCAGTGTTGATATTTGTATTTTTGTCGAACAGATTTTGAATAATTTTTCATTGTATTAAAGTCATGGAAAGAATTCATTTCAATTTATTTATATTTTAAATTATTGAAATATTCAATATTTCTCAGGTGGAGTACAAGAAAAGATAGATATTCGTAAAGTAGATGAAAACAATTATGATTGTGCCTATTATCCATTAAAAGAAGGTCGTTACATTGTCACTATATCTTATGGAGGACAGGAGATATCCAAAAGTCCGTATGAGGTTAATGTGCTTCCATATAAGGAGTCTAAAATCCGAGTCTATGGACCTGGATTGTATGGAGGTGTTGCTGGCTATCCTGCTCGCTTTACTGCAGAGACAAATGGTGAAACAGGAGTCTTAGGCAAGTTGTAGTTATTTGAAAGTTTATAATAATGTAATTTTGTACTTCAACATTATTTCTTTAATAGAATATGTGAAACAAAACTTTTAAATCGTTATAAATCTATTAACAAAATAAATTCTTAACATATTAATTGCCAATAGATAGAGAATTTTCTCGATTATTTTTATTCTGTTTTGTGTGTGAAGGAATTTGTCATTCCACAAATCTTTATATGAATCTGTTATCAATCTTTATATGAATCTGTTATCAATCTTTATATGAATCTAATTTTTATATGAATTTGTCTTCTGCTGTATTTGCAGAACCCCCTCTTCTAAAATAGTACGTTTCAAAATAATCCTTCAATTTCTTTAATTACTTTTGCTTTGATTTTCAATTTATCTAGATTTATATGCAAGGTTCATTTTGTTATAGAGCCACTATAAAAATTATTATTTACTTGGTACTTTTGATTTTTTTATCACTTTAATTTCTCAAAATCATTAATGTTTGGATCTTCTAAATTCTAATTGATTTATTGACTTGTAAAATACTTCCTGTAATTAAGAAGGAAAAAAAAAGAGGGAGAGAAAAGAGGGTTTTTTTGAAATTTCAAATAGTTTTTTTTAAAGAAAATAATGGTTACTGTGAAGTTCGAGAAGAAGTAAAATTAAATGAAATCTCATAACCTATTTTAAAAAATTTTTCTTCCATTTTTTACCCTTTCAATTTATTAATGTTTTAAAGATTAAATTTAAAACACAATGCTCTACTATGTTAAGGGTAATTTAGTTGTATTCTTGGTATTTTCTGTATTCTTAGTATAACTAATAACATTTAATATTTTTATATCATTTTATATTTTATCATTTATTATTTACTATAAATATCCTACTACTTTTTGCTCAATAGAGAATGAGACTTTATCTACCTTATGTAACTAGTTTAACTTGATGAAAAATATCTGTTTATTTAAAAATTCAGAAACGTAATTCTGAACGTGAATTCATGCAAGTTATACAGATTTTTCCTTTCAAATTAAAATGTCTTGTATGTAAATTTTGACGTATGGGAAAAAATGAAATCTGTTTTGAAAAACTGCAATGTAAATTAATTTGTTTTCACTGGTTAAAAACCATGCAAAATGTTTTTTCTTGGTTTGTTCTCAAAGTTTGAATCTTGAGAGCAATCTTTTGAAAAAAATAATTTTATAAGGCTTTAATGATATTTCATATCTTTAAACTTATAAAATAGCAAGCATATGTTCTTTAAGCTCATTACTGATATTCTTCTATATTCTCCTTAACATTTAAAAAATATTTTATTTTTTGATTTCAGGTTTTCTAGTTGAAGGTCCATCTCATGCAAAAATTCAATGCTTCGATAATGGGGATGGTTCTGCTGATGTTGAGTATTTACCTACAACAGCTGGAGAATATGCTGTGCACATATTATGTGATAAAGAAGATATTCCTAAGTCTCCATACATGGCTCAAATTCTGCCTAAAACAGATTATCACCCTGAAAAGGTGAAGATCTATTGAGGTTTTATGTTCTATGTAACTTTGTTCACTATTTATTTAATAAAAATTCATATATAAAATAGTTATTATGAACCCAAGAAAGTAAAAATCTAGCAGAGTATAAATAAGGTGGACATATGAAAATTGATTCCCCTCTTTCCCTTCAGAACTGGATAGCAAGAAGATCAGTTTATAATAGAAAGTTGGATGACTACAGTTCATTTTTATCAAGGTTTCTTAAGTAACCTTCATAAAATTAGAGCACCAGTCAAAATTTATGATTGAATTATATGGATCAGGACTCTTAAAAACAGCTTGTAGTCATGTAAAAACAAAATTTTATGTCTAAAGGTAAAATTAAAAAATATGATATTGAAAGAAATTTGTATCTATTAAATAAAATGTATTTGCATTCTTTAATCCATTTTGCTGTCTTATTGGCCGTGTAAAGGAGTCTTGGTTAGTTGGATCGTCAGATTTGTAACTAGCGAGTTGAATAATCGAATTTTGACTGACACAAAGGTCATATTGTAGAATAATGAGGGCAAGCTGCATTGTAAGTTAAGACTAATATTCAAAATGTTATTGGAAAGGTTTGAGGCTCTCCTTGCTTGTGATCATGATTTGAAATTTCGAGGTCTACCTAGTATGAGTAATTGTGCAATTTTATATATAATGTTAATTTAGAACAGACAACACTATCTTTGTAGGTTTGATGTAAATTCAGTGATCCTGATTATAGAAAGAATTTATATAATATTATAGAATTTTGTTTTTAAATTCGAATAAATAAGCCATTTTATAATATTCTGCATTTAATTTATACCATTATGCTAATTCAGATAGTAAAAATTTATAAAACCTCTGTTGATTTTAGAAATGTTTATATGAATATATTGTACATTCATTTTTTGAAATGGTTACATTCTCTTTTTGAAATATTTTAGTCTGGAAAACCAAAAGAGTTATTAGTTTTATGAGAATAATTCTAATTAATAATTCCTTCAATTTGAGTAATTTCTCGTGTTTTAAAATTTCTTTCAGGTTGAAGCTTATGGACCTGGTCTTCAACCAAATGGAGTTGTGCAAGGTCAACCAACTGAATTCACCATTGACTGTCGGAAAGCTGGTGGTCATGCACCTTTGGATGTTTCTGTAATGGATGATGACCTAAAACCTGTTGAACTAAAGATCACTGATAATAAGGATGGAACATTTAAAGCTCAGTACCGTCCTGTCAAAAATAGTAAACATACCATTCAAGTCAATTATGGGGGTGTTGCAATTCCCAAAAGTCCTTTCAGAGTAAGTCTGATTAAAATATTAAATGAATGAAGTATTATATTTATAATAAGGAAAATACTTTGCTTATGTTAAGTTTTTTATTTTAAAAAACTAGATTAATGTTGGTGAACCAACTGATACAAATAAAGTCAAAGTTTTTGGTCCTGGAGTTGAAAATGGTGTGAAAGCTCAAGTACCAACTCATTTCAACATTGATTGTAGAGGTGCAGGAACTGGTAAGAATATTATTTCAGAAAAATTGATATATTTTATCTTATTCCATGAGATTCTTGAAATTTAATCAAGTATATTTTTAAGGTAATGTTCAAGTGAAATTATCTGATGAAAAAGGAGGCCTTGTCCCTGTTCAAATTTTAGACAATGAAGATGGAACTTACTCTGTTGATTATGTGGCTCCTAGTGCTGGAAATTATACGGTACATATAATATTATAGAATATAATTGTCATTTTTTTGCAATATTTCTTTTGTTTTAGTAAATTCAAATAATAAATAAAGAGGGATTTTTTTTAGAAGAATTTAATGCTTGTTGTGCTTATGGTTAGTTAATGAAATTATACTATAAGATATTAAACTGTTAATTACTCTGTTATTATTTATGTAAAATAACCTTATTGCTTCCCTTTTTAAAATTAGACCTTAAAGATTTTTTCATTTGAAACAACACAATTATAAAATTAATACGATCCTCAAATGGTTTTAAATATTTATTTCTAAATTTATTATTTAGGCTGCATTTCCAAATTGGAATAAAATTAGTACACGTAAAACTTATAATTTATTTCTTAAGTTAATGTTATTTCTCAATTTTTTAGGTATCTATTCAATTTGCTGGCAAAGAGATACCCAACAGTCCAATTAAGGTGAAAGTCGAACCCCAAGTTGATGTCAGTAAAGTGAAAGTAGATGGCTTGGAGCCAAGTAAATTAACTTTTTCTTTCTTTTTTCTTAGCAAATTATTTACTCTATTTTGTAATAATTATATCTCCAAATATAACTTTTTTATATATGATATTCATATTTCTGAATTGGTTCAGGTAATATTTAGAGTTATCTTTTAAAGGAAATGCATGTTGAGAAAGTGTCTTAATTAAAATATTGTATAGTAAGAATCAAGAAATTAGATTCATGAACTGTGATTTTTACAGAAATATATTAATTTTGAAACATCATCTGATTAAATAATTGTTCAAGATGATCCTTATATTATAACACTATTATAAAAAAATTCTTAAAATATTTAATGGTTTAAAATTTTGTCCACAATTTTGGCATTGAAAATTCGTAAAATAATTAAAACTTAAGGGTTTTAATAATTATAGTCTCTGATAAATGGCATTTTTATTTTAAGTTAAATAAACATTTTTTAATCAAATGTATTTTGTAATATATTTTTTGAAAAAAATTATCAATACAAAACTTTTTTTGGCACAAAATCCAAATTTTATCATAGAACTTTTGTTCTGATTCATGTCAAGTTTATTTTCTAAAAAATATTTTAAACATTTTTGGTGACATTTTTTGGCTCGTCTTAATTTGAAACCAATATCTGGGGATTTCTTTATTTGTTTATATTTTAGTCATGCAAATTATTTTGGTGGAATATGTTTTAAAGAATCTCACTCAGAAATAATTTGTAAAGATGTTCTTAAATATTTTTTTTTCTTTAAGGAGAAAATATTTATTTTAATGAAAGATTTTCTATTTCATTTGAATAAAAACATAATTGTAAATTTTGTTTGATTTTATAATTATTAAAGAAAGTAATTTGAAATGTAATGTATTAAGAAATATTTCTCTTCATAGACAAAGGAATGTAAATTGAGATTTTGATTAAGCATGAGTACTTTTTTTATCCTAAAAAAATTCTAAAATTTATATAATCTGTAAAATTAACATAAAATGAAATTAACAATTTTAAGAACTTTAAAAGTTGTAAGAGAATTATTTAAATTTTAATTTTAAAGACGTTGGAGCTAAGTACTTCTTTATTTGGAAGTTTTGATTCTGCTGTATAAGAATGAAATGAGAATGCACTTTCTGACATGAAGTAGAACTTTTAGGAGTGTCTAGTCTAGGGGATATTTATCTTCAGATAGACTAGTTTAGTCATGATAAAATGGAGAATTTGTACGCTTATTCTATAGTAAATATTTAAAGAATAAGTTGACTATATTTGTGTCATAACACATTTAGTCGGCACTTATTCAAGATGGAATAATTTTATAACATTTATTTTATAAAAATATGGTAATCTCTTTTAATTTCTTATTCTGTTCTCTCTGCATCTAGTTAGTAAATTTAACTTTTGCTTTTAATTTTCTCTAATTATTTAGATAATATATCGAAGTATGATATATGCACTGTTAATTTTTAAATAATAACAGGATCCTTCAGATTCTCAATTAAGCAATGTTTTTTAAATTGGCTTCATGTTTTATTTGTGTTATTATGTTTTAAAATATTAAAGTAATCCATATTTCATAAAAAATATATTTAAAATTGCATATTTATATTTTGTGTTATTGATCTTTTTATAATATTTTTATGCTGCACAGTATTTGTTCTGCTGTAAGTATCTTAATATTGTATGATAAGCATATATATAATAATGCTTGCTACAAATTTAAATTCTTAACATAAAAACCTGTTAATCTCTCTAATATTTTTAAAAATAAGCATGTACAAATATGTATATCCTCTTAAATTGTAATGTTTCATAAAATATTTTGCATATGCAAGACCCTTTATTAACTAAATTTTAGTAATCTGTTTAACTTAATTATATTCCTGCTAATCCTTTTTATTTTATCCTTTTATGACAGTCTGTAATGTTTTATACATTTTGTTAAGGCCTAAATTAATATCAGGAAAATAATTTTTAATTTTGAGATAAATAAATACTTGAAGCAATTTGGATATTTTAAAACTATTTGATAATATTAATTTAAATATATATCTATCATTTTGATTAAAACTTTTTATGCTAAATTATTTTTATTTTGTTTCAAGTGTAATATCAACCACATAATTTCAGATTATTATTAGTATTTTTCTCTGTTTAATTTATTATTAAAATGTAATCATTTGGTAAATTTTTAGGTCATAAAAATTACCAAATGTTTAAATAGTTAACCTTTTCATGCACAGACTAAACAATTATGATTTTTTGAGCATCAAATGATGTTACTGTTAAATAAGAATTATAAACATGCTAATGTATATTTCAAAAAAAAAAAATTTAAATTAAGTAGTCTTCTCTTAAATTGAATAAATTTCTATGGCGGTGGCTTTCATATTTGAAATGTCAAATTCTTAGGAAAAGAGCTTTTTTTTTTTTTTAAACTTTTAGTGTTGTATTATTTTATACTATATGTTATAAAATTTCTTTTGGTATCATTTTCCAAAGATTCAGTTAAAGTATTTTGATTATATGTACAATTGACAATAAAGAGATTTATATCACATACACTATTTTATATGAAAGTTTGTTTTCTCAAGTGTCTATGAAATCAAACAATTTTAGATTTTAAAGTTATTTGTATTGGATACAACACACACACACATACATTTAAAAGCTATGATTTTCTCTATTTCTACTTGTTTGAGATTTCATAACAATACAGTGTTTTGTTTAATAATTTTGAAACATAAATAATAGTTTACTTTCATCTTTGTTTTTGGATTAACAGTTTTCTTTATGGGTAAATTTATTTATATGTATGAAGTGTTCTCATCATTATGGAACTAGAACATAATTGGAATTTTAATTCCATTTTCAAGGCTGTGCAAGTGCTAAAATATATTGAATTATAACTATGCATATAACTACTAATATACCTTAAACATCCATATTCAAAGGATTTTTACTGTATGAAAACTCGGCATTAAAGCTTTCCTAGTGGAGCATGGTATAATATTTTCTCTGTTTTAAGGATTTTTAGAGTGACAAACTTATGCATAACTTTGGCATGGATATGTATGGGTTACTTTAACATCAGAAATCATAACATGCATGTACCTAGAAATATGCAGTAACCAGTGTGCAGCTTACTACTTTAGTATGTTAAATTTAGTTTTTGAAGATGACAACTGGGTTGAATCGGATGCACTCTCGCCCAATCAGCGGCTCCTATAAACTCCCTGCAACAATTCCGAGTGATTACCAAGGGTGCTGGATGCAACCAAGCTGACTTTGCTGTCACCATAACAAGCCCATCTGGTCGCCGTGTCAAGGCTCATATCATACCCACAGCAGAAGGTTTCCTGGTTAACTTCACACCTACAGAATTGGGGCATTATCTATTAAGCATTTCATTTGGCGGTATTCCTTTGACACCAACTCCATATCGGTTTCTGTGTATGTCCAATGCTGACTCCAACAAAGTCCTGGCTTATGGTCCTGGTCTCGACCAAGGGCTGGTGAATCGTCCAGCTGAATTCATTGTTGATACTCGTGGAGCTGGTTATGGAAGCTTAGGAATAACAATTGAAGGTCCATGTGAAGCAGCTATAAACTGCAAGGACAATGGTGATGGGACTTGCTCTGTTGCCTATTTTCCCACAGAAGTTGGGGAGTATGTTATCAACGTTGCTTACGACAGACACCATATACAGGGATCACCATTTGTAGCCCTCATCGTTTCTGATGTTGATGTCTGGAACATCCGTGTGCTGGGAAATGGCATTCAATCCCAGGGTATGGATGTAATACCCAGGCCAGGCTCTAAATTCTTGCATGAGGCAGCTAACAATAGAATAATTGTGTTTAGAGTTGTTTGCTGCTTAAAATAAGTCTGGCTTATTTTAATTTTTAAATAACTAAGCTTTCTAATTTTTAAAATTTAAATTATATATTAATTATATATGCTATAATTCTGCTATAAAAACAAAAACATGCATGGTTTTCCAATATAAAACCTTACTGTGTTTTTAGGAAGACTAAATATGTATATATTAAACAACTGCTTATTTTTTGAAATATTTTGGCAGGGTATAAATGCAGATAAATTTTGCTTAAAAGAAAAAAATTTTATAATAAAAATAACATCTCTAAAATACGTTTTTAAAAATAAATGATTTATCACAAATTCGACAATAGTTTTATTATTTCTTAAGTTCTTAAAGTTATCATTTTTAAATTCAATAATACTTAGGAAAAAGTTTTAGGAAATATATATATTTACATGTATATGTTTTTGGAAACGTGTACTAGTTACCGGCAAAGTAGAAATGCCAGCATTCGATAGAATGCCGGATGTTTTTAGGCAAAGTATGAAAAATGAGATTTATTACATACTTTGTCAATGCATTGTATAGAATGATGAAAGCTATTTAGGCAAAATATGAAAAAAGGTCATGATAAGTCTATTATATGAATGTCATACATTCCCAAAAATATGAATGTTATTCTGTCAAAGTAATGAGAGTGCCATTAAAACAAATTATTCAAAATACGTAAAGGAAAATGAAAGCTGTACCAAACAAAATTTATGCCTTGTTAAGGAAAACAAAATTTTAACTTAAAAAACAAGAAATTGAAATTAACCTACTTGTTGCAACATGGTTGGCTTGAATGAGGATTTGATTGATATTTTTTATGCGATGACAATTCTTATGTTGGCACTTTGTTTTCACAGGGCCGTTTTTAACCTCCCCAGTGCCCTAGGCACTTTAAATTGTTACACCGTCCCCCACACTATTTCCAGAGCACCCCTCTGCTACAGCTCTTACCTTGCCAGTTTTGGTTCACGAGAGATTTTCCCTTAACTCTCTTACTCTTTTCCCTTTCTTTGTTTTTGCTGTTTTGGGAGTCTTTCCGTTATCCACCACCTGTGGACTCTTGGTGTCCTGAACTGACAACCGTAAGGAAAGGATAGTGGCATGGTTTGGCCACTCTTGTTCATTTCTTACCTTATGGCATCAGACCACCTACCCACCCTTTTGTAAATTAGTATTGTAAATTAATGAAATCGCGCGTTTGCAATTATAGTATAGTATGCATTATAATTTGAACTGTTTTCATGTTAATTATCATCTTTTTCATCGCTTATTGCTTTACTATCTTTTACTTTTAGACATCCTTATTCTTTGTTGAGTCGCTGTCATTGTACTAGTACAACAAAGATTTTGTTTGATCTTTAATCATTGTAAAATCATTAATAACATCATTCTAATCAATTTCCATGGTAATATCATTTTGAGTGCTTAGCAACATCTGACTGTTAAGCTTTTCATTTTCCATAGTGGATATCATTTCAGTCTCTTCTCTCTTAAGGACAAAAATGCTTCTTTCATGACTTAGTAGATGGTAGTATGTTTGCTGTAATTCTAATTTTCTCATTTTTCCCCCTGTAATTTCTTGTACCCCAAAATCTTTTGTGCCCTGGGCTTGTGCCTACTGTGCCTAAGTGGGAAAAGCAGCCATGGTTTTATACATATATTTGACAAATCCTTGGCCACTTCCTTTGGACTGAGCAATTGCAACTGGCAGGAGAAGAATTTCATGGTCAGGAATATCTTTAATTCTAAGTAAGTTCTAAGGGCACAAAGTAAATTGTGATTTTGCATATACTTGTTTTAATATTCCTTCAGATGTTCCAAGTCAATAGAAAGCATCCTTTTCCCGTTCATTACAAGTGCTAATATATTGGCATTCGGAAAAAATCACAGGTTTACTATAATACCTTTTTTTTGAAAAATATTTTTCTAATTTTCCTGGCAAGGTTTTCAAAGGTGGATGTACAGTTCACTATCATAACGTAATAACATTTGTGTATTTGGTTGAAAGTTCTTTTGGAATTCTATCATGTCCTCAGAATCCATGATGTAATACTGTATAGCAGTGCTTCCCAACATTTATCTTCCGGACCAGTGAACGTTTGATAATTTTACTGCAACCCACTGAGGGTAGGACATTGTTTATTTATATTTTAAATTGTTTTGATTTAATAATTTAATTGTATTTAAATATGCCTTCAGAATAAAATTCAGTTGCACCAAAAAATAATGAATATAAAGTGATTTCTCATGGAAATTTGCACATGTATGAGAGAAATACACCACAGTAAATAAAATGGAAATAATTTAATGCTCCTTGAGTGACCTGATACCATTTGATCCATGGACAGGGGGTTGGGGACCACTGCTGTATGGTACTGATGCCTTCTTTAACAGGTTAAATGAGTTGACATTTATTTTCCACAAACATCGCGGGCTGCGGTAGCCCAGTGGTTATCATAGCTATTAAAGACCCGCCGTGTAAGCGATGCAATAGTCCCTCCCGTTGGTGTGGTGTGGTAGTTAGGAGAGGGGTGCCAGCTCAGGTGTCGTTCAAACCGTGGTTCACGTTCTTAGTACTCATTTAGTAACTCAACTCAACCCACAAACATCGGCATTTTGTTCCTTCTTAGTACTCATTTTGGCATTTTGTATACCAGTTATTAATGTTTAGTAAGTAATTTTAGTTAAGAAAAACTTTTTCTTTTTTGTAGCATTTACTCGAATTTTGGGCAGCTTGCCGTCGAATATTTACTCCTTGTCTCTAGACCAGGAGTTGGCAACCTTTTAGCTGTGGAGTGTCAAACCAATCTACCAATATGATTCAGCATGCCACACAATAGGATATTTTTGAAACAATTCAAAAATTGACAAATTTGTTGAGTAGTGCAAAGTGCCATTGAGAATTGTACCACGTGGCACATGTGTCATAGGTTGCCGACCCCTGCTGTAAACCAAGACTCCTTCTCCAACACTACAGCTTGCTCCTCTATTTTCAGGAAGCAATGGAAAAGACCAATTTTTTGTTGAACAAGTTCAAGTAAAATTAAGTACAAACCTCAATGTGCAACCGACAAATTTTGAGCCTGAGGCACGCAATATTCGAAACGTTATCGAAGATGTATTTCATACTTTAACGGCTTCTCATTAGGCATTCTATAGAATGCCTAGGCAATGTGAAATTTGAATCATTTTATACACTGCTGGCTAATTTTAGGCATTCTATAGAATGCCAGATTTCATACTTTGCCAGTAACATACTCTTAAATGTTAAGTTTGATATTTTTCTCAAATTGTTTTATAAATGTTTTTTTTTAAAATTATAATTTACTAAAAGTTTTCACTATTTATAAATTAAGAATAAGTAACCATCTCTGCAGTTAAATACTATTTGTAGTATCTGCAGTTTGATATAACCCCAATTGAAGTCTTGAAACGCTTATATCTGATTTGTATGTCCTAACTTAAAGAATTTCTAATGATAGCTCTGTATTTATTATTAAGATAGTTGTGTTCTTCATTTCAAATATTTTCTTTTTAAGAATGTAAATTTATTTTCAATGACTTTATATGAAAAGAATAAAATACAATATCGGCCTATTTAAAATCTGAAGATGTTAATTATATATTAGTTTGTATTAAACATGGGAAAATGTCAATATCCTAAGTGTGTAACAAATGCATAAAACTCAATATTGAAGTTATTTTAGCAACAGTTAGTCATTTGATGCTTGGTATGTTTGTTGGAAATAATTCTTGAGCCAATTTAATTCTAAATCTTTTTTATTGGAATAATTTTTTCACTTTAACATATTCCAAATTATTTTTGCTCCAAATTGGCAAATTACTATAGAATATTTTGATGTAGTGTTTATTCTTTTTAATTTATACAAAAAATCTATTTCAAGAATTCTTCTGTGAAGTTTCTGTCTGAAGATATTTTTAATTGATTGTTAGATATTTTTTGACTTAATTCTTGGAACAAATTTATAATTAAAAATAGTTCTGAATTTTCTAAATTCTGTTCCCTATCATTAAATCCTAGTGACCTGTATTAGTATAAGTATTATGGGAATTGTATTAAAATATTTGTATGATTTGAAGAACACAGCATTTAAGTGTATGTTTTTCTATAATTTGAATTTGAAAAAGGAACAGTTAAAAAACGAAGTTTGTAAATAGACTATTTCTCATAGCAATTTAATATTGCAGGTGTGTACATAGACTCTCCTACCAATTTCATTGTGGATGCACGTGCAATCACAAAACGTAGTGATGGAAAAGTTCAGTGCACCATCACAAATCCATCTGGAACTAAAACAGATTCATTTGTCCAGAGTCAGAATGATGGAACTTACAAAATTTGCTACACTCCTTTTGAAGAAGGTTTGTTTTGGTTTCTCTAAACTGCTTACTATTAAAACAAATAGTTAAATTATAAGAATAAAATTTTAAAAATATGGGATTTTTTTGTTTTTGCTCATTTAAATTTTATGGAAAATTTAGAAAACTGTTTTACTTAAGTTCCAGTCTTTTCTTTTTCTTTGAAATCAATATTTTTTAGAATGAATAATCAATAAAGAAAAATCACTTAAAACTTATTTTTTAAGTAATATTACAATGTTTAATTTTAGTATGCTTTCATTATAACCATTACTTAATGCATTATCATGGATCAATTTATTAAATCTGGATGATATAAAATAAAATTATATATGAAATCATATTAGTATTTTAGATTTTCTAATAATTTCTATTTCTCTATTTTAAATTAAGTTCTTTTTCATTGAGAATTCACATTTGGATTTTGTATTTGTAGGTAACCATACAATTGATATAACTTATGATGGGTTACCTGTTCCTGGAAGTCCTTTCAAGGTCAATGTGATGAGAGGCTGTGATCCTCGAAAAGTAAAAGCATTTGGTCCTGGCTTAGAACAAGCTATAGTAAATCAAGTAAGTCTTGTGGTAGTTTTATAATTTCCAGAATTTTTACTATAGAAAGTTAATAAATATTACATTTTTGTTGTAATTTTATTTAATAAAATATTTTTGGTTCTGTTTTTAATTAATTGCTTTTTCAAATACTTTTAATAAAATAATTGAATTTTATAATAGATCTGTTGAAAAGAAAGCAAACTTTTGATTTTGAATGCATTACATAATAAAAATATTAAATAATTTATGTGCAATGGTTTTCTGATTATCTTTTGTTATCTCAAGACAATTTTATTAGCAATAAAAAAGAATTAGTTTGTAAATATTTGTTGTCGGAAACTGTAGTTTATAAATTTTCCATTCTTAACAAGAAATTTGATGAAATCAAAACTGCTTATTTATTCCATTTATTTGTATTTTAAATGTGCATATATTTGAAAGCAGGAAGAGGATTTTCTTCATATGTTTTATAAAAACTGTTTTAATTTTTCTTTATGAACAAAGACCATTTTTTTTTATTGTGGCTACAGATTAGTATTTTACCATTGCAGACCTAGTATATTCTTTGGGAGCTGATATCTCCTTTTTAGTGGGGCACCAAATAGGTGGTATATCAATCACCTCAAATAATTTTGACAACTTGTTTCTTCACCAGAGGGAGGAATCTGAATTCTGACGATGCAAAACCAAACAAAGAATTTAATTTTGCTGATAGCACCTTCGCCAAACAGGCACTCAAAGAATCTTTTACATGCCGCATAATCATATGAAATGGATGCTGTCTATTTTTTGCATCATAAAAATCCACTGACTGAACTGGAGTTGAACTCTGCAAACTTGGGCCTACAAGGCCAGTGCCAAACCAACTATGCCACCTTGCCAGTTTGAACAGAGACCATACAATCATTCTTTCATTTAGGATTAGGTTCTAAAATATATTTTTCACAAAATATGGTGTTGATGGTCATTCACATTTTTTCTTTTGTCTGAAAACTCTCATAAGAACTAATTCATGTGTGAAATGGAGATTAGTTAGTCGTATCGCACATTTATGACATTCCTCGCACCTATATTACACTGGTGGGCAAAACTTAAACATCAATGTAAATGTTAAGTAGATAGTCATGAAATTTTGCAGAAAAGGGGTTATTGGGATTAGTATAGTGAACGTGCAGATCAGCAGAAAAGTGATGCATGTGCAAATGTCAAGAACAAAGTATAATAGGCAACATGAGCACATGCAAAACACCTGCAGTTGTTGCGCACAGCTCAAGACTACAGTAAATGGTAGAATGGAGGTACAATTAAACACATTCTCTGCAAGTGCAAATTAGTTCTTTCATGAAATATGGGTAAAAGAAATAACCTGGACAACACAAATGGAAGAATTATCGTAAAGCTGGAGGTGGGGCATAGTTTGACTAGTGTAGCTGAAGAGTTTGGAATCAACAAAAGGGCCATTTTGTGTGCTTGGAAAGACTTCTAAACCATAGATACAGCAGTTAGAAAGGTTGGTAGTGGCCACCCTAGGAAAACACACCAATCTGCAGTGGATAACTGATATATCATCCTGCAGGGGAAAGGAGCTTGATACCAGTCAGCAATCACCATTGCTCATAAACTGTGAGCAGCAACAAGGTGATAAGTGTGATGACTTACTGAGGCCAGATGTCTTCACATAGGTGCCTATTCATTCACCATCCTGAACGCTGCATCCCTTTGAAAGTTAGCCATTGGCAGCACCATTTAGAGTGGTGTAAGGAGCGCAAAAACTGGACCTCTCATCAATGGAGTCATGTTCTCTTTGTGGGTGAGAGTTGTTTCAGTCTTACAAGCAATTCTTGGTGCAAGTTGATTTAGAGAGGTCTGGACATAGTTTCATCCCAGCAACATCGTAAAAAGAGACTGTTACAGTGGTCCTGGAGTTGTCATCTGGGAAGGCATTAGGCTAAACAGGCAGACTGAGCTCAGTGTTTTCGACAGAGGTTCTGTAGCCTGAGATTGCTATTGTAAAGAAGCGATCATTTCCCATGTGTATCTGTTCCAAGGTGCTATTGGACCAGAATTCGTTTTTAAGGATAACAATGCATGGTTACACCAGACTGCTGATGTTCAACTGCTACTGGAAAGTAAAGGTATCACTCATGGATTTTGGCCTGCATTCTCCCCTGATTTAAGTCCATAGAACATATGTAATATGCTTTAAGGAAGTGTCTTGCAGCATGATTACATCCTCTGGGAAACACCCAACAACCGAAACAGATTCTGATTGAGGAGTAGGCACTCTACCTGAAGAACTTTTCGACAATCAGGTGCTGAGTAGGAAGAGATGATGCTAGGCAACCATTACAGTAAGAGTAGGGCATATCTCAAATTAAGGAACATCTGCTTGTAGTTCCTGTTGAACAGACAATCATGTGTAATGATACTATGAGTCCAATAAAGCCTTTTTTGTTTGATTCCATACTATATGCATTGCATTAATTTTTGAACAACTATGTTTTCATCACTGCTTAAGTACAAAATGCTGTCTCTCATTTCTGAAGAATTTCGTGTCTCGGTTATATTATAGCAAAAAAAAACGTAGTTAAGCTTGCTTCAGTTTTGTGCACCAGTGTGGTAAATTCAAATTCACTGCTACTATCCTGCATATTTCCATAATTCATTTCGATCATAAAATAACTATATGTATATTTACTGAATTTGATAAAGGTAAAAAAAAAATTCTGTGCATGGCTTGTAACTTCAAACTGTACTGATAAATTAAAATTTTGCAAACGCCATATGTTCTACATTTATTTAATGGTACTATCTAAAGTATGCTTCAGAGTAAATTAGAGTTGCCATCACAAGTATGACATAAGGGTTAGTAAAAATTAGCTTTACAATTTTCAATCTCAAAATATATGTTTGGGAGTATTTAGAGGCATAATTTTAGAGTTTATTTGTCTATCTATGTACTGAAAATTGTTTGTTATTGATATAAATTTTCATTCCCCGCCCTCTTTTTGCTTGGCAGAGGAGGGAAAGTTTATTCCGTATGAATGTCTGAAAAATTTCAGGTTGTTTAATGCATTATAATTTGAAAGACCCTCAATTTCAAATGAAAACATGTTCATTAGTATGGAATTAAATAGTAATTTTATGCTTAAGCTGTAAAGTATAAATATTGTAAATTTGTTCTTGCATTTATGAAAAAGTATTAACAAGGAACACTGCATGCTTAAAATTATCCAAATCATCATAAGTTAAAAAAAAAAAAAAGATTAATTCTTAACCCTAAAAATCATAATGCATTTTAAATTTTTTTTTATAGGTAAACTCATTTACTGTTGAAACAAAGGGTGCAGGCAGAGGTGCTTTGGGTCTGATGATTGTTGGTCCTGTTGAGCCAAAGATGACTTGCAAGGACAACAGAGATGGATCCTGCACTGTAGAGTACACCCCAGTTGAGGTGGGAATGCATGAAATTGGAGTGAAATATGCTGACCAAGATGTTCCAGGTAATATTGCATTTAGTGATATTATTTCACAGAAATCAATTTCTTGTCCTATTGCTCCCAAAGAATAAATTATCTTGAAATTCTTAGTTTGCAACATGTAAAGTTTTTTTTTAAAGAAATAGGTGGTAAACAAAATTGTAGAAACATCTGTTTTACAATCCAAATAATATTTTTATTGACAAAAACATTTCCAGATTCTCCCTTTGTTGCTGTTTTCATAAATCATTAAATTCGTGGCATGGTATGATTTTTGTGTTTTTCTGATCAAAATATTCAGGTCAGAAAAATTATTATTAAAAGATACAACTGTTTCTCCTACTAAACTCATAATTTTAATTTTCACCTGTTCTTAAGTACCTATGATAATTGAAAAGCACAGAATATCTTAATTTCTAAATATGATATGCATATGGTTATATTTAAAAGCTAATATTTCCTTCCTTCCTCAGTGGCTCGACAGCCCAGGGTGGGCCTTGGCCTTCTTCTTGCTAGTGTTCTCTAATTTTTAGTTTTCAAAACTGGAAGATCTTTTCTAGGCTTTAATCCAATAGTTAATATTTACATTTGTTAAATATTGACCTCTGTGTTATTTTAGAATGTCGGAAGTTCTAACCTAGAAACTATTTGCTCGTTATTGTTTGACCTATTCAATTTACCTGCTCTAGATTTGCATTTATAGTGCATTCTATCATCATATATTGTAATCTTGAAACCACATGTATTAATGTTCACCAGTTGAGTACTTCTCATTTGAAGTTTTGTCTAAAACGGCAAATTGAGGGAAATGATTCTAGAAAATTAAACTAAAAATCTATTTCATATTTAGAAGCTTGTGAATGCATAATCCCACATGTATTGCAAACATGCACCCAGATAAGTAAATCTTCCAACTGTTTCTACTACTATCCAAGCTCATCAGATAATAAAAATTTATCTACTTTTGCAACATCTTACCCACTTTTCCAAGGAATCTGATCTACTTCTGTTGGTTGAGGAATTGATGCTTATAAAAAAACTTTTCATCTGTTTCATATTCTAAAGATGTTTCAATAGCGTCTGTTCCTGGGATATATGATTTAAAGTCTTAACATAACCCTGGGTCTTTCTATATAATTTCCATGTAATGGATTTTTCTAATACTTCCTTTGAAAACTTATTTTCATGTTTTAGTAATCCTATGATGGGAAATAAAAGTTTAAAATTATTTCTGAAAATTTCAAACTCCTAAGAATTGTACAAAAAACGAATAGAAAAAAGTAAAACTTATTTCCAATTATTTCTGGAACACCAGGAACATATTCAGTATAAAGTCTAGCATGAAGTAATGAAAAAGCCCTATGCGAAACATTTAAGAGGGCAATGTGATATCTAAAACGTGAACAACTTCATGCAGAAACTACTGTGACTAGGTATATAGAATTTTTCACCTATTTACACTTAGAAATAGAAGTAATTTTGATGTTTTTCATATAGTACTAGAGGACCAGACAGACGTTGTCCTGTACACACATCTTAAACTCAAAAATTCCAAATTTTTATGAATAAGCTTTAACAATCTGGACTGTTTTGAGTAAAATTTGTATTAAAAAGCTATTACAATGTAATTATGTGCCAAGTTTTATACTTCTGAGTTGCTTAGAAGTGAAACACACACACAAACTATTTCCGATAAGAAATAATTTTAAATAAAAAAAAGTTTAATAATGTGTGTAATCAATTAGCTACACAAATAGATTTGTAGGTTAGGATAATTGTTAATGCATGTGTAAATTTAATAGAAAATAATGTAAAATACTCCAATTGCATACTAAATTTGGAGAATGTATAGTTTTTTATGCACACTGCAAAATTCTTCAAAAACTAATTACATCTGAAAGTAATAATTTAATTAACACATGATTTATTTCAACAAAATAATAACACGAAGTGACAAAATATTTTCCTGAAATGATCACAGTACCAACTGTCGGGACCAACTTGAATTATAATAAAAGATTTTTTAATATTCTATACTGCGATCATAGCGCAGTCTGCTGGATCCAATGTAAAACATTCCAAGATCAACAATTTATAAATAAAAAAATAATTAAATAAATATTTCTGAACCCCGAATTATAAATCTAAACCATTCTCGAGTCCACTGGAACAGACAAAAACCTTCATCAAAATCGGTCCAGCCGTTTAGGAGGAGTTCAGTTATATACACACGCCCAGAAGAATTACACATATAAAGATTATTTGAAAAGATATTAATTAAAAACGCTAAAAAGCGTGAATCGTCTGCATTTTCATAAAAATAAAGACCGGGTTTGGCCAGTTTGGCTGAAAATCAATTTTCGATGCCAACTTACGTCTTTTTCAATTCCTACTATGAGCTCACGATCTCTATACATATTTTATTTCTTTATTTATTTATCTTGGTGGAATTTTCAGTCGTTAATAAAATACATTTTAAAGCGCTCAATTGAGCTTAAATGTAATGTACATGATTACTTTGGATGATAATGCAATATTTTAATAAAAATTAATTGATTAAAACTAATTATTTAAAAAATTACAAATACAGCCACGTTGGCGACTTAGCGACCCTTTTGGGGACTTGTGTCAAAATTTGAAAAGGTTTTTTTTTCTCACGTATTAAAGCATTCAATTGAAAGGAAATTTTATATACCCAATTGTTTTGGATGACAAAACGATACTTTAATGATAATTAATAAAAATTAATTACCACTTAATGTTGCGATTCTGTCATATGTATATGCATATTTATATTAATTGCAACTATTTAATAAAAAGTAGCTAAAATAAATTTTTTCTTGGTTGATCTAAGTAGGAATTGATTAAAATTTTTTTTATATATTACTTGTTTATAACAATAGCGTTGTTACAACAATGCAGGTGAATGTTGAGTTGTATTTTTGAATATTTTTAATTAATATCTTTTTAACTAATTGCGATATCGGACCGGATTGTGAATCTAAACCATTCTCGAATTTACTTGAACCCACACAAAAAATTTCATCGAAATCGGTCCAGCCGTTTAGGAGTTTAGTGACAAACACATGCACAGAAGATTTTTATATATAAAGATATATATTTGACCTTTTTTTGCAAGAGTTTGTGCTCCCTCCCTCCTGTGAATCATTGTTTAGTGGTTCTATGCCACAACTGTCTTTTCAAGTCTGTATCTTTGATTAATGTGGTTAAAAAGAATTTTACTTGTCAATGCAATGTTCTATTTTTATGAACTATTTTATTGTAAAATCTTGTTTGGCTTTAGTATCTATAATTTTTTCATTTTAATATATACATTTAATTTTTTTATATATATAACTTTTTTTTACCATGTATTTAGCAAAATGTCTCACAAGGTTACAGTGTCATGAAATTTTAAGCAACCTTTTAATTTTTTTTTATTGCAGGAAGTCCTTTTAAAGTTATGTGCACACCTGGTGTGGATGCCAGCAAAGTTAAGGCTTATGGTCCTGGTGTTGAACCTAATCAGTGTCGTGCAGGAAAGCCTATTCCATTTACTGTCGATGCAACAAAATCGGGTAAAGCTCCACTTGATGTGCAAGTTTCATCTGAGAAAGGTAAAATTATTAACAAACATAAATGTATTTTAATATATTTGAAAAGTAATTTTGGAAATGAGAGCTACATTTTTCATATTCACCCAACTTTTTTTTTACACGGTAGATATGTTCCTTAGAAAACCATGCCAAAAAAATGGATGTGACTTATGGTAAATTTAGGGATATGTTCCAGAATTTTAAAAAATCATGCAAGATGAAAATCTTTAAGTAGTTTCCCCAAAAATAAAAACTGTGCGAAAAAAGTGAAAATGAATTCCATGTTACATACTTAAAAAACCAAACAATTCATTTTTATTCATTACAAAAAAATTAAAATTAGTATACAGTGAAAATTCAATCTATAGGTACATACAACATGTAAAAATTCAAACTGAAATAAGGAATAAAACTACAAACAACTATTCATCGTTACTTGATAACAAGAGTGCACATTTATTATGAACTGGATTAAAAATGCTATCATTAGTAGATGTGTCATATGTCTAGCATAATTGTCAGTAACTAAACAGCTTTTTAGAACTGAAGCTGTTAATAATGAAGAATTTCATTCATTATCAACAGCTTCAGTTGTATTTTTTTTGTTGTAAGGTATATTTATTAGTGGCTGTTTTTTTTTTTTTTTGGTTTCTCAAGTTGCTTATATAATTCTTGATATCCTGCTACACGAAACTAATGATTGCATTGAAATTTTAATTCGTGCTATATGTCAGGATTATAAGAAGGAAAATGTTTTCCCATACTTGTAGCAAATTGCAAGCCCTTTGTGAATTAAATCAGCTGTAAAAAGCTGAACTTCATTTTTACCTTTGTCATTATCAACTTTATTATCACAAGCTGTCATAAATTCAATCAAATTATCCTTATGCATCCCCAAATTTTTTGGGAATTTGTGCTAAAACAGAAAGTTTGTATATATAAAAAAATCATTAAATTCGTGTACCACATTATTTCAAAATCCTGTTAAAAAAAAATTTGGTGTATATAGATAATTTTACTGTTTCATTAATTTTCATAGTTAATTTTTTTTGTAAGTAAAAAATCAAAATTAACTGTTGGAATCGGGAGTTTAAAAACCCATTTTCAATATAATTTTTTTTTGGTTAAATTTAAAAATTGTAATTTTTTTTTAAAGGGCCAATACCCACAAAGCCAGAAATTCGGGACAATGGAAATGGCACTTTTGATGTTTCTTATGTGCCTCCACCAGAAGGAAGCAAGTGTAATGTTAAAGTAGCTTATGGTGGCAAAGACATTCCTGGAAGGTTGGTCCTGTGTCTTAGAGCTTATAAAATATTTTTTAAACTATTTTTGCGAAAAAAATAATTTATATAAATAATATTTTATGTATAACTAATATAAAAAAATTTTGATAGCATTTCAAAGCGTTTTAAATTATATCTCAATTTCTTGAGTTTTTTTTCTCTTTAGTAATCAAGAGTGAACATGCATGCATGCATAAATAATTAATCATGAATATTAATGTGTTTGTCTCTAGAATAACATTTTGAATTTTTTCAAAATAATCTTTTATATTTTTTATGGTAATTTGACAAGTAATATAGTTTTGAAAAAAAGGAAAGAAAAAGAGAATTCGACAAGTGATACATTTATATGTAATTTATAAATTAAATTAGTGCATTCATTCCAAATCTCATTTATTTCTGAAATATTCAAATCTTTTTTAAAAAAAATATTTTATTTATTTTTTCTTCCTAGTCCATTCCAAATGAAAGTGAAGCCAAGTGTTGAGCCTAAAAATGTGAAAATTTCTGGAGCAGGAGTACTTAATAAAGTGCCAGCTAGTATCCCAGTAGAATTCACTATTGATACCAAAGAAGCTGGGAAAGCAGAACTTAATGTTGATATCAAGGTATATTATTTCTAGAATTGTTATTCTGAAGAATTCTGAGTTTTTTTTTTGAAACTAAATTAGAAAAAGATATCTTTCTTAAGTACTCTTTTAGACCTGATATATTTAACAGTATGCAAATGACAACAAATAATACTCTTAATTTAGAGACAGTTTTTAAAAAAATTGGAATTTATTCGAAGGATCATAATTAAATTAAAATTCTTTGCTTATTATTCATTGGGGGGGGGGGAAATAATGAACAAATCAGTTTTAGAGTTATATAAATTTCAGTCATTATTACTGTTTTCTTAATTATAAAATGAGAATTTAATCTAATAATTATTCAAATTCCTTCATATACATTACAAATGAACTTTTGTGAAATTAAATAAATGTTTATTGAAACACTTACTTTAGTTCTCATTTGTAAAATTATATTTGAAATACCGTAAAATATCCACCAATGGTGGCCTCTCACTTTCTCAATGGCTGCAGTAGCCAAGATGTCATGGTTGTATACTTGTAGCTGGCATATCTGTTGAT
Organism: Trichonephila clavipes; assembly: GCA_019973935.1. Taxonomy (NCBI): domain Eukaryota; kingdom Metazoa; phylum Arthropoda; class Arachnida; order Araneae; family Nephilidae; genus Trichonephila; species Trichonephila clavipes. Next base: position 144,609 of record BMAU01010592.1, on the reverse strand, counting down.
TTGTTAATTTGCATCCATGTGTTACTAAAGACTTGCAATGGTGAAAGATTGATGCTGGCTAAATCTGTAAATGCTCAGTCTTTATATTGCCATGGGGTGCCAGCTCAGACATCATCGTTTTTTGCCCTAAATTCAGAATTATGAATTCTGTTGTCGGTAACCCCCATGTTGCTTTAGAGTGGGAAATTAATAAAAATCAAGTTGAATTTTTCTTCTCAAGAATATTTTTTTTTCAAGTTAATTTTGGATTTCCTGTGTACTTTTATTTTTTTTTAAACCTGGTGTATGCCCTCTTTTGTTTGCATACTCAATTTAATATTTTAAGTATCTTTAGTTTTAATACCTTTTCATAAAGTTAATTGTCGAGGTTTTTATGGAAAGATTCCAAAAGAAAATTTGTTTTCAGTGTTAACTATTATAGCTCTTCCTCAAGTTGAGAATATTTTTCTTATTGTGTAAGAAAAGGGAATGTATCATGATTTAATAATGTGTCTTGTTAAGACTAAAATAAAACTATGTAAAGCTTTTTAATTTAGTAATTAAATTATCTGTTCTTTTTGGTATTCAATATTTACCAAAATCTTTTTCTCTCTAAAATGTATTTTTGAGATTAAGATATTTAAATCTTTAAATATATATATTTTTTTCCCATCAGAGACCAGATGGTAAACCACTGAAAACTCAAGTTGTTGACAACAAAGATGGTACTTACAAAGTTCGTTATGTTCCTGAAGATGTTGGTCCTCACAAAATCTCTGTTAAATATGGTGGCCAGGATGTTCCCAACACACCCATTACTGTCAACAGTTATGCTGTGGGTCAAGCTGATAAGTGTAAAATTACAGGTACATGATTTTATCAGTTTTGTAAATTTGTACCAATATTTTACGCAACTAAAAACCTCATAGATACAGATTTTAACTGTACTTATTAACAAAACTTGTAATTATATTGATTTTGAAATATCAGGTTTTATTAAAACAAAATGGTTTCCTATAATTTAGAGGGTATTGAAGATAAGGTTTCAATTGGAGAAGAATACTGTATCACAGTAAATGCAGATGAAGCAGGTATGGGAGCAGTCACCTGCCAGATCACTAGCAGTAATATGCAAGGAGATGTTGATATCCAAGTAGAAGACAATGGGGATGGTACTTTCTCAATTTTCTATTCAGTTAAAGAGACTGGCAATTATACAATCAATGTCAAATTTGGTGGAAATCCTGTTCCTGGTGGAAGTTTCACCATGCAGGTATGTTTTCTTAAACTGAATTTCTTATATATTTGTTAATTAAAAATTTTTTGAAAATTGTCAGGATTTCAGAGAGTAAACTTTATTTACAATTAAAAATTTTCATTCGTTGAAAAGTCTGGATAAAATTTTTCTCATTCTAAAGTTGTTTTCAGACCATGTTATTTTGTCCACCAGAATGTTAAAGTATCTAGGGAAAGAAAATTCAATTCATTAGTTGTATATATTGAAGTAAAAAAAATTTACTTTCGGTCTAGAGATATATTTCTGTAGTAAAACTGGTGACCCCCCTCTTTCAGGACTCAATAACCAGATGAAATGTTAGTATTTAACAAGAATTTTTTTAATTGTGAGAAATAAATATAGAAGTCAATTGACAAAATAGGATTGAAAAAAATTTTATTTTTAAATTTAATAAAAACTGTAGTACCAAAAAAAATAGTATTTTTGTAACTTCTTTCTTATATCTTCAGTATTAGCTATAATTTATTTTATTTTATTTATTTTCCTCCATAAATGAGTTTTGGGAGTTTAACTTAATTATTTCTATAACTGTTGAAGATAGGTTTGTAACAGTTGAATTTAATCTTAAGATTATTATTGAACATTAAAGTGGTCATGTATTTTTAAATAAAGTTAAGGATATGCTTCTCCAAATGTAAATAAATAAAAATATCAGAAAAATTGTTTTATTCGAACCATTTTCGTTTTTTGTTGATACAACAATGAATTTATACAACTGTGCAGAGTAATTTATGCACTACTATTTTGTATTTTGGAGACTATGCACAGAGTTTTTGGAAACTGCATTTAATTTTCTTGGTTTTAATTTAGTTCTCTTGTTTTGTGCATCATTATGGTCAACTTCATGAAATGAATTAAGGCCCTTTTCTTATTGAATAATTTTAAGTTAATGTAGAAATATGCAAGGCTCAAACACAGCCTAATTTAAAATCTATAAAACATTAAGACTCATGCAAGGTTTTTCTGTTTCAAAAAAAATTATGCCATCTTTTGCATAAATATGCCATATATGATCTATCTAATAGAAGATAATCTTTTTTCCTCCTGTAATCTCAAATTCAAAAATGAATGGTTTAAATTTGATATATAAATTTTTTTTAATTTTGATTCAAATATTTTGATATTTAAAGACAATCTTTGCCTAGTGTCAAAAGAATGAATCAAACTTGGAACACATTTCCAGATGCAAAAAATATCCAGATATTCATATAAAAGTATGAAATTGTAAAACATACATCTACATATTGTATTTTATCTTTGCATTCTAGAAATATTTTGTGAATAAGTTATTTTTTCCTTTAAAAATTTAGTGGAAAACCCACTTAGCATTTATAATATTATAGAAGATGAAATATGTGGATTACATTTTATTCTAGAGCGGGAAAAATGGATATTTTCAACAATAAATGATATAATGTTGTATTAGTTAGCTTAATATTATGGTGTACAATTCACACAAAGGCTTAATCCAAACAGAAACAATCTAAAATATTGAAGAATCTGGTGAAAGTTTGGGCTTGAAATTATAGGTATCGCAATGCACTTTTTAATGAGGTATACTCTGTTTTTCGGCTCTGGATCTTTAATGCATTCATCGTATATCTACCTTAAGTAGTGCAGATGGCCTGCTGAAATGAGAATTTGTACATCTATGTAGCTTTTTTCCTTGGTGATTGCTCCATCAGAATGCAATATTGATGTATTTTCTAACAAATAATTGTTTTGAGTTTGATCATAATGTTTAGATTTAAAACAAGTTCAGTAAGTTGTATTAAAACTCAAAAGCCCATGCCTAATATAGAATAATAATTAAAAAATTCTGATAGTTAATATTTTAAGAGGTTAAGCATTTTCAATATCTCTATTTTTTTAAAAAAATATGTTTGTGAATTCATTGCATCGTCAATGTTTTAAAATCTCTTAAGTCATTGAATGTCATGAATTTAAACCTTATTTACATGTTAGTGATTGCAGTGCTATTATGTTCTAATATTGCAGCATATGTGATAGTTTTAAAGTGTACATGAATTGAAATGTCTCCTTTTATGCAGATTAAAAGATTAACTTCAGTAAATTCTAATAAATTAAAAATAAATTAGTAATACTTGGTTTGATTAAGATAAAGGAACATTTTAGAACTATGCAAAGTAGATTTTCAAAATCAAAAGTAATTAGAATAATATGTAATATATCATTAAAACTAGGATTTTTTTCTATTGGTAAAAAAAAATAACCGTAATTTAATTAGCTCATCAAAAATAACTCATTAATTTTTTAAAATTTTTTGTTTTGTAAAAAAAAAAAAGGGAGAGGGACTCATTTTTTTAGAATAATTTATGCAAAAAGAAAGCTTCTGGGGATTGGACTAGGATTGCAATGGTAAAAACCAATCTGCAGCCAATTAGAAATATAGGCAAAAAGAATTTTTGGAATTTCTGATGTAATTTGTATTGTGTTAAATTTATTGTAATATACTATTTTCCTTGAAATGGCTATAAATTTTAAACTTTTTTCTGTACTTTTATTTTTATCTTATTTTTCTATTGCTCAATGACATTTCTAATTTATAGTTTGACATTTTAATCAAATTTCAAAGTGTAATATTTGAAAACAAGATGGCTAATATTTTAAATTTGCCATTGTCAAGTCCAAAGAGATATTACTTTACCCTTTTGTTTTTTTTAAAATTATATTTCTAGGTTTATTAAATGGTTATCGGTTTTTCAAAATTAATTCATTTAAAATATATCCTTTTGTATAGTTTCATCACTATTTTGCATTGTACTTTTTTTTTGCAACTTAAATTTTGAAGAAATTAATTTATCCAATACGATTCAGAAGTTCATCAGATAGTTTATTCTGAATGAGTGACAAATTTCCATTTCAGTGATAATTCAAGGAGCAATAAATAATATAATCAATAAATGAATAAATTGTTTGTTTTTATTAAATGTACAAAAAAATTGGGGAAATGCTATTCAAATATGCAGGTGTTTTTTTTTATTACAAATAGATTTTGCAGCTTATGTTTTTAATGAATAACAAACATGACAATTATTTTCCTTACTGTTTTGACATGGAAAATAATACAATCTTCCCTTCTCTCCCTAATAAATTTATTTCTGGACACGTGAGGTGCGACTCGATTTCGTTTGCAGCATCTCTCTTGCAGACAATTAGTTGATGGGAGTTGAATATCTTGGCAAGCGCTGTCACATCTCCGAACAAAAATAGCATCCCTGCAGGAAAATGGCCGCAAAAGAAAGCTTGCATTTGTAGAGTACATCGTTCTTCTCACGCTATAGTCTTTTACCGCCTTGTGGATGATTTGCGTGCCCCGTGGTGAGAGAGGGAATACTTTGCGTACCACTCACCGATGGATTGGACCGGAGATTTATGCCTTCCATTCGTTAGGGATGCGCCAGGAATAGAATGAACCCATCCTTTTGTGGCGGCACGATAAATGAAGAGGAGGAATATATTTGATTTGAGAGCGATAAGCTTATGCCGTTTATTGGGGCTGTCGAAAAGGGGTGTACGAGTCCAGTTGGTTTCTTGCCTAACCCGAGTTCAATGATCTTGAAGAACCTTTTTTTCAAACAGTGCGAATTTTGTTATTGAATTATTTTTCCAATGCTTATTTCTTCCTTTTGGTTGAGTGAGATCAGGCTCAACTGTTGGTTCAATCCACGGTTTATTTTTGGAAGCCAAGATAGCTGAATCGTTGGCCAATGAACCGAGGTGGTGATAGTTTTAACCTTTTGGTTATTTGTGGATGGGTTGTTAGTCTTTAGTCTCTGAGGGTGAAATCCCTGCCAGAATTTTTTAATTGTGCTATTTTTGTTTATACTATTAGATTTCACCAGTAAAATTTATTTTTGGTTCGATAAATAAGTTATCGCCCTATTCAGCTGTATATATTGTGCCAATGTCCTGATAAATGTTGCAGGGATTTATGATTTGAATATTTGGCATGGATGTTAAAACATTCTGTCAAATAGTTGCTATGAATTTGATAGTGCATTTTTTCCTAAAAAATATTGCCATTCTTTTTCAGTGATCTGCAGTTTTATTTAAGTATTGTACTCTATGAAGCCGGAATCATTTGATAAAGAAAAGTTGATAATTATTTAATTCGCATGTGTAGGGCATGAAGATCTTGATGTCACATGAAATTCCGTGTAAGAATCAACCTGTAAGTATCAAAATGAAATATTCCAAAACTAAATCGCATTGATGCGAAAAGAATATCCTTAAGAAAACGAGCAGACATACAAGATTTCTCCGTCCTTAACTGTTTCCTCATCTTTCTTCTGTCAAAAAAATATTTCTTTTCGGAGGTTGGTGGGAGACATTTTACCTTGGTATTTCCGGGTTGTTACGAATCTTTGCATTAAACCTTCTAATATTTAAAAGATCTCTAGACTGTTTTCGTTTGCATTTCAGACGGTAAATAAATTACAAAGCACTAAACGGGACATTCTGGAATCTAGCCAAAAGCCCTGAATTCCCTTTCTTCTTTATGTTTTAATGACTCGTATGCCAGTTTCTCTTTTTACGCCCCCATTACTTACCAAGTTCAGTGAGATAAAAGGATCACCCACGCACACACAACCCTTCTTGCCCCTACCATTCGATTTCACGCTCATTGTAGAAGAGCTAAATACTACTTTCGAATGACCTCTAAGTCATTAAAATCGCGTATACCAAAAACACCAGTAGACTCGTTCAGAAGAAATTGTTTATCTTGCCAAATACCACAAACTATGAATAATCTATCGAGAATGTATTTACGCTATTGAGCAATAAAACCGAAAGTCATTCAACAAGTCAGTACGGACTTAAAGAAATAAATATCTAAAAATAAAAAAAAAACTTTTAGCTTAAAATCTGTAACTTATAAAATTGTGCCACTTAATAAAAAAATTTTCGAGGTGCTTTATCTTGCATAATTTTCAAGGGGAACTGGATGGAACTATTTGATTTCAATTAGATAAGCACTGTCAGTTTAAGCTTATTTCGGGCCCTGGGTGATGAAGATCTACAGGCCCCCTTGGCACTGGCGTATCCAAAGAAAATCTGGTTATGTCGAACTTTTCCCGGGCCTCAAGCGCTTAATGGATAAACCTGCACTGTTGACAAGAATCCTTCTATGTATTTATTTGTTCAGAAGATTTTAAAGCGATATCCGAAACACAAATGTTAGCACTATCACACTTTATTGGAAAATATTTTTTGATGGAAAAACTACAATTACACAAAAGTTAAAAATGGATCTTGTAAAAATTATTTTCAATTGAATAAAAATTTAAAGTTCAGATCTGAATGAACTATTTCATCCAACATCTAAAACTCTTATGAAAGACAGTATAAATCATTTTAGTTATGCGGAATTCATTTAGAAATCTTAAATCTGTTTTAAGTCCAGAAAAGGTAAAGCTTTAATCATTAATATATTTTTAAAGAGAACCATTTTATATAATTTAAAATATAAAACGGATTGTTTCTTCGTGTATTATTATTATTTTTTGTATTAACTAACAAATTTGTGAACTATTTTCTTGTATATTAGAAAATGACTCGATTGTTAATCGGCATGTACGAGACTTACGATTTAAAATTTTTATTTTTTAAAATAACATTATCATAATCTGTGCATCGCATCCTTTTTATTTTTTAAAAATTTCTTTATGTTTGGAAATAAAGTAATTTTTGAGTTTTTTTAATGATCAGTGCTCAAAGTCATTTCATTTATAGAGCACCGCTTTCTTTTAGAATTAGAAATTTGATACGGAAAACTTCCTGTCAAACCAAGAAGAACATTTTTTATTCCTTCAGGGCTGGGTAAAACAAGTAGTTCAATTTTATCAAAGAATTACGAGATTTCAATACAAAGTGTAGATGCCAAGACTGTTGAAGGAGTCTTTGTTTCAAGTTGGCTTGGTAAACCTTCAACAAAAGATTGATGAAATCAACACAATTAAGTTGCACATAAATGTATTACATTTTCTGGCTACTTTACATGCATTTACACAACTTTAAATGCTTTTTCCCACCTCTTAAATCGTTGTACGATCTTAAAAAGTTGGAAGTTGTTGTTATAGGCATCTATGGAATCGCGATCGGTTAGGAATATCAAATGTTAAATTTTTCAAGATTTCACATCTGTCTGAATCTTTTATATCTATGTTTTTGACGAGAAGTAGATGAAAACTAATTACTGTTAAGGTATGTAGGGTAATTATCTCGATTTTCTTTGGTCTGTTTTTCAATACGTCAGTTATCGTGACTATTTTATTGCAAGTGAAGTTGGTAGACGTTGATGGTCAAATAGCAAAATTCGTTGATTCGTGATGAACAAATGGTATTTTTATGTAAAGCCCCCAAAAAAAAACCGGTTGTTTTCGATTTCATCAAAAACTAGTATGTTGAATTATGGGTGTTACTTGTTAAATCTAATAAGTCATTGCAATCCTGTTGAATTTGGAAAAATGAGGTACCACCCCAACTGTCTTCATCGCCACTTGACGATTTGATTCTGCAACTAGAAATCCCTAAGTGGCGAAATCGGTCAACATTTAATCTAAAATTCCCCATTCATTGTGATGTTGGAAGGAAGAATTCAAATCCTTGTAAACAGTCTTCGAGGAAACAATTAAGCTCTCTGAGCTTTTTTGGTTTAATCTTGGATGGTCACCAATAGACCATAATTCTATTTTTGCTAAACCATTAGGAAGTAATATATATTTGGAATTTGTTTGTGAAGATTCTATTTTTAAGGATTCCTTATTTAATTAGATTTCAAAACTGACAATGTTTAAAAGGTTCCAAAGTCTAAAAAAAGGATTTTAAAATGAAACTAATTACGCAATACTGATGCAAACAATCTTTCTTTGGGGAGGGGAAAACATTTGATAAAAATAAACATTTCTGCTTCCTTCACTTGATTAAAGATGGGGTGGTTGTTGTTTTTTTCCATTATATTCAACTGCCATACAGTTTCTCTAGATTTTTTTCTACAACAGTGTTATGAAGCTTTTATCGTTACTCAGTTATTGGCTGTTTACTAAATTATTTGGCACGATTTATGCGAAACGGTGCAATTAATTATTTATTTTTAAAATAGTAAAGTTTTCCTAAATTTAGATCTGCTGTTGCTTAATATTTTCTGTTCATGTCGGATGTTAATTTTGAGCTCATTAAGCAGTTGAGTATTAAAATTAGTGAAAAATATTTTTCTCATCTTTTAGATAAATATTAAATATCCTTGTCAGTATAATTTTTTTTAAAAAATAATTATCTCAAATCTAAGCCAAATAATTTTCGAAATTTCATATCCGGAATTTGTCCAGTTTTATCCCTTCTAACTTTGTTTTGTGTTTGGATTTTAACTTTACGAATGTAAGCTACATATGAAAGGCGTTAAACTTGGCTGAAAAAGTAGTGGACTAATAGTTGCGGTTGCTATTTTTTGACAGAATTTAATGAGGATATTGTTATATACTAAATATCATTGCACCGGGCGTAATTCATTGATCCCAATTTATAATTCCCAATTTGATCACGGTCAAAAGTTGAATTTCTATTAAAATTCTATGTCTATAATTACAACATTGATGGATTCATTTATCTGCAGTGATCTGAATGTTAATTCTTATGTATATAAACATCATATTAAGTTAAAATTTTATTTATATTCAAATGTAACAAAAAAAATTCACTTGCATAAAATAATTAGAACTAGTTCTTTTTTCGTTTCTGTTTGGCGCCGATGCTTCATGAATGTAATTTTTATTCTTGTCAGATTGCTGTATTACCGTCGACAATTGAAACTAGAACCTTACGAAAACGTTAACAAATATAGTCTAGATAAGATTCTTAAGTTAACATGTTACTAAATTTCTTGCTGTACTTTAAACGAACCTTCTTTTCTTTTACTGTTCGCCATCATTAACAGACAGAAATGTACTACAAGGTGTAATGATTCAAGACCACAAAGAAAAGTCTTGTTTCCGAATGTTGCATTTTCACCCCAAAAATCCCCACTTTCTTTTTCCTGAGAGAAACAAACGCTTTTTCAGCGTTTGTTGTGCGGCTTGAAGAAAAGCTATTTTCAACCTTTCTCCAATTCTTTTTTCTTGTTCTTCCCCCGACAAAATGGCACAATTCTTGCTTCCCATTTTCGGGTGTCTGACACCCCGCCCAAGGTATCCAATGAGAGGCTTCCCGCCCTCTCTGCCCTCTCTTTTTCTCTCTCCTGATACCCTCCCTGCTCTTCTTCAGTAAGATCTTCTTGTACGCCGATTATTGAAATCTTGTGCCTGGAAACGATCCCTTCGGAATATTGAAATTTTCCTGTGAGTATTATTTTTTTGCGTGACATGATACTTCTACACCACCCTCTGCATCCTTCTCCCCTGGGGTGGCTCTTTTTTCTTATCTTTTCGTTTCATCTGTGCATTTTACGAATGAACTCCTTCCTCTTCATATCTCTGCATGATCCGTTTTAGCATTGGATTACAATGGGAATTGATGTTATTCAATGTTGCTGATCTGTATTGTAGATTTTTTGTATGTTTTTGTAAAAAAAAATTGTCTGGACATTTTGTTTGTCTTAAATACTCGATTTTTTTTTATGCATGTCCAAATGATTTAAAATCCTGATTTATCATAAATCTAGAAGATCGAAAATACTATCTAAATTAAATTAATCGATAGTCTGGAATGTAATTTGTCTCGAAAGATCTTTTGGTATGTAACTTTCCCACTCATTTCTATTGTTCCTCTATAGCAGTATCTGAATAGATTGATGCGACTTTTTCAACTGTGCAAAGCAGCAAAAGTGTATAAAAGGTTCTTTTTCCTAAAAATAAACTTGAATTAAGAAAAAATCAATGTGAAATACATGCCGAGGGAAAAATGCGTAACCTTCATTTCAAAAGACTGCAAAATCAAAAACAAAAAAATAGTATGAAACTGTTATGTGTTTGCTTGTTTGCTTTATTCTACAAAATTTAATAGTTGTTTGATAATAAGCTGAAGCTAAAATTTTATGGCTTATAATTATGGCTTGATATTTCACAATATTCTTACTCACTCAAGTGAAAAAAAATGGATTTTTTTATATACCTTTCTTTTCCCTCCCCCTTTTCGATTAATTCTTAAAACCTGACAATACAAGCGAATCCTTTAGTTATCTTTATTCGTCAGAGAAACCACATTGTTCCCTTTATTTCTTGTTACTCTTTGTCAAATATAAATTTTTTTAAAAAAATTCGTTTAAAGTAAGGAATAAAAGAAACCCATTTTCAGCTTTTAAAATTGTGTACAATGCCATCACTAAAAGTAATCTTCCAAACGAACTGAACTATTTTACCATTTTCCATTTTTCTGATTTTCTATCTATTAATCTTTATTCTCCTTTCAACTAACTTTCATGAGCTTTATTTCTTTGCACAATTTTTTTTATCTGTTTTGTTAATTTATCAAATTTTAAAATCGTCCTGAAAATATATTGATGTCTCTGTCTCGAATAACTTTTGAGAAAATTATATTATTCAACAGGAGTATTTATTTTTTTCAAATTAGTTTTCCTATTATACTGCTTTTCACCGACTGTTTTGAGGTGCGAATTATTTTTGAATTAATGTAGAAGCCAAATTCATAAGAAAAAAAAAATCATTTTGTAAGGGATAGGGGGTAAGCTCTTTTGTGAAAAGCTTGATGCAACATTCGTATTAACAAGTATTATATTCATTATAAAATAAGTGTGTTCTTTATTATTTTCGTTATAAAATAGAATATCGTGCATTTATTATTATTTTGGTGCATATATACCTTTTTTCCCCAAATATGATCAATTTTTTCACTATTCAGCATTTCAAAGTCCATTAGCACGGTTAAGCCCATTTATGGAAATTATTTCAGTTTAAATTCTGTTAGTGAATTTCTTCTCATGCATGTTTACTTTGTCTCTAGTTTAAAAATGGCTCTATTTTTTCCTCCCTATGCATCAAACAATATACTGTATTCTTGAAAATTGTACTGTTAACTTCAATTTTGTCTAATTTGTTTTTTTATTTTTAAGAGGTCTTAAACGCTTTGGCTTGATATTAACTAAACAGTCGAAGCTCCATATAACGAACCTCTATATTGCGAATTTTTCTATTTTGCGAACTTTTTCCTGGAACGAAGAACATTTCACGATTTTTTCGTTAAGTAACCTCCCAATGGCGAAGTGCATTTTCTTTTTTACGAACTTTTTTCTTGTGGTTCAATTTTTTGTTCTCCCTATTTTTAAAGTATTTCTGGACATTTCAAGTTATTCTTTTTTTTTAAAACATATTTTATGATCGTCATAAATCTTGAACTGGTTTTATTAGGTGCCTAACTCGTCGAGAGCAATATAATTCTAGACGTTTCATCCAAGAAGTGCAACCTTTTACCCCCATTGTTCAGTTCACTGGAAACCTCTTCGATATCGCCTTTCACCCTCAGTGGAGCTTCGTGTCCTCCGTTCACTTGTAGTGTTGATCAGTGGTTCTGGTAACTTCGTTTCTTGTAGCTCAAAAATGTCGTAGCGTAAGTGCTTGAGCATCAAGAAAAAAAATTTAATTCTTTAAGAAGTGGATAAAAGCATCAAAAATCTTTTCTTGCTTTTTTTTATACGTAAGATATAAAAAATAAATCTATGTATTAATTTACAAAAAGATGTCAATAAACTACTTTTTTCAAATATATATAGTGTTTATAAATTTAAAATTTGTTTTATTAGGTTTTCAAGAAAATTGAAAGATGAACCTCTATATAACGAATTTTTCACATAGCGAAAAATTTTTCGGGATTTAGAGACTTTATATAGAGGTCTGACGGTATTTGTCTTGGGAAAGATAATTTTTATGAGCCGCTGAGACATTTTACCACTTTGCCTTAAACTTCAAACGTTTAAGGTAATCTGCTACATGATTTAAAATTTTTCTTCTTGCGACTCTTCAAACAAAGTCACATTTACTTAGATTTTAAATTGTTAATTACAAATGAGACGTTACCTTAACAGGGAAAACTTGTAATGTAGCGTTTAGCTGGAAAAGCAAATACTTAAGATTCATTTTACAAAGTTGTTCCCAAAATGTTTGTCAGAAAGATTTAAAGCGCGCGTTTGTCTCAAACTATTTGAAAGCATATAAATTCTCCAATAAAATAATAATATTCAACTGGTTTTTGATGTCTTAAGTGAAAGTTATTTTGCCGTTATATATATATATATATATATATATATATATATATATATATATATATATATATATTAGTGCGATTTAGATAGGAATTTTTTATATGTTACGGTCAATTATCAATTTTATCTATCTCTGAAATTTTTCACCTTTTTTTTAAAAATTTCGCAGGATTATTTTTTATTTTGCGTCCATTAATTAATATCGAATATAAAAATTTTCTGCTAAAAAATGTTTTAAATAATTAGAGAATAAGAAACATAGTAAATTAAAGATAAAATTAATTTTATTGCTGTTTTTTCATATACTGATGAAAAACTCATTTTGTAGCGTGTAAAAAAAAAAGCTAATTTTGAAAAAATGTTTTTCAATCTCTCTCTCTCTCTCGATTAATTCCCCGATTTTTAGGAAAAAAAATAAGGGGCTTGAATTTTTTGTACAAGATATTTAGGAAGTTACTTTACTGAAATCGGCCCCCAAAAAAGGATTTTAAAATTTCATTCGCGGGAGGGGGGGCTACGACTCTCTCTCTCTCTCTTTGTTTCTAATTCAGTAAAAGTAGAAGTAGGTTAAATATATTTTTTCAAAAAGTTGTTTATATTTGTCTAAATCCTGCCTTAAAATTGAAATTTCTTAAAAGTAACTTTCAACACATAAGGAATATTTAAAAAAAACTACTTTTTTTTCTTATAGCTTTGAAACTTTGCGCAGGCTGCGGTAGCCGAGTGGTATAGGCATCGGATCGTGGCTGGCTTTGTCACGAGTTCGAGCCCAGTACCACTAAAGACCCGCCGTGTAGGGCAGCGATGCACGCTAAATCTGTCGAGATCTGAAACGTCCTCTCGTTGGTGTGGTGTGGTAGTTAAGAGAGGGTGCCAGCTCAGGTGTCGTCCACGTCATGACCATGGTTCAAAATTACGTGGTCCGTCGCCAAAAGCCCTCGTGCAGCTGAACAGTGCGACGTTAATCTTCACTCACTCACTCACTTGAAACTTTGCGCACGTATTAACGCTATATAAATACATAATTTATTGAGGCATTTTTGTCAAAAAAATATTCAGGAACAATTAATGGTTAAAACATTCTCGAATTTTTTGATTCGAGAAAAACTGATTGGTTATACAGTCTTGAATCTTTTAATGAATTTATTGCATTGCTAATTAAACGAAAATGTGTTTTAAGCATTTGGATTATGTATTTTTTAAAAATCACATTGAAAGTAATTGGCGCGAAAAGTTACAAGACTATAAAACATTCTCGAATTTTTTATAGTTTTGTAACTTTTCGCACCAATTACTTTCAATGTGATTTAAAAAAAAATACATAATCCAAATGCTTAAAACATATTTTCGTTTAATTAGCAATGCAATAAATTCATTAAAAGATTCAAGACTGTATAACCAATCAGTTTTTTTAATATTTCTTAAGTTTGGTCATTTTTATCTATACGGGGGGGGGGGGTGAGTGCTGCATTAAGTGACCCTCTTTAAAGATAACAAATGAGTTATGTATCATGTATTACCCTGTCATTAAACTGTGAGGTAATTTATATGGTGCTTACTTTTCAGAAATGTTATTAAGCTGTACAAATTTAATTCTCAAAATCTTTCTATCAGATAAAGTATTTCAGATATAGTCAAATGTTTATATTTATTTTCTGTGTCTCCCAAAATGTAATGGGTTATATTTTGCAAAACATTCACGGAAAAATAAATTTTACAAAATCTTACTTAAGAGACGTCTGTGATTTAAGGGAACAAATACCTTCTCGCGCTTAACCCATTCTCATCAAGCCTCGCTTGACATTAAACGCTTTTAACTAATTGATTTTCCTTTGTTGTGAAGAGTGCGAACAGGTTTATTCGGTCCCTTTCCTTTGTTTATGTGCTCTTGACGTTAACTGGGGCGTAATTTCGTTTTAATCTGGTGCCGTCGCAAAGTTAAATGCGGAACTCGTGCTGCGGTGGTCTGAAGAAAATGCTAAATGTTTGCTTTGATTTAATTGATGGAACATTTGTTTATGTAGTTCTTGATACACACTGACCCTCTTTATCATTGACTAGGTTAATTTGACGTTGATGGATCTTTTCTTGTTCTTCCTGTATGAGTCAGATTGAAAGCTTACTTTTGATTCCTTTGAATCCAAATTCTTTAATCCTTGCTATGCTAATCAACTTTATACCATTAGATAAAGGTGCAAAAAAAAAAAAAAACATTTTAAAAAGTGCATTGTTTTTTTTTGCAGTTCAAGATTAGATAAATATTTGTACTCGTATTTACATCGTGAAATTCCTTTGAAAGTTCCCGAGCAATCTTACAATCCAAAATGCTACACTACACATTTTCGTCTCAAATATTAAAATTCAATAAAATCCTAACATTTATATTTTATCCAGAACAATTTTCTATATTAGATTTGTGAGATTGACAATATTTAGTGATAGATTTAAATATGTCGTAAAAAAATAGTAATTAATAGTTTTTCCTTTATCTGTGAATTTGAATATTTTTACGTTTTAAACCGTGATCTAATGCAAATAAATTTCTTTGTTTAAGTCTTTGTGAAGTGTGAAATTTTTATTTAACTTTTTAAAACTTTTAAAGAAACACCTGTATGAAATATTTCCCATAAAAGATGTATCTCCTAAAGTCGTGTTTAAAATCTTTGTAAAAGAGCATCAATAGCAATTAAATATATGTACCTGGATTTCACCCATAAGGATATTTCAGGTTTGCGTATTTATTATTGTGTCGATTCGATGGGGATAAAAATTACTTTAGATAGGCAGGTAAGGATTAAATAACTATTAATTAGAATCTCCATATCACAATCATCCCCGAAAAATTATCTTTTGCATTATAAGAGTTGGGTTAACGGTCAAGTAAAATTCTAGGATTGTTCTCTAAGTTGCAAAAGAGAGAATGCCAGCTTTTCCCTTGTAAAGGTCAAATCTAGATTGTTATTGATAAGATAACCCCGAAACTGAGGTACAAAGTAGTTGATCTCTTTAAAAAATACTTAGAAGCAATTTATCATGGGAATCGATTCTTATTTTTTGAGAACTACGGAATTTCTTCGACAATTACATAATTTTTACCCGTCCTGAAGTTTGGACTAGAAAACCAAGCTTATGCGACTCCTTATCAAATTTCCTCGAATGAATTGTTCCTTAGGGCCATCTGCAGCAGTTTAACTGACAGCTGCAAATCCGAGGAATTTTCATGTGGAAGTCTTCATTTGTATCTGTGGATAGATTTCATCGGTTTGACACACCGACCTCATGTCTTGTTTCTAGAACGTCGTCTCAATGAATCGAAAACCGTAAGTCAGCAGCGGGGCGTCTGTAAGAATCCAGTTCTGAAGCCAATAGTTTTTCTGCAACAAAAGTATCCGGTGCTCGCTTGTATCACCCGAAATAGCACTCTCTCGCTGACTGACTGCCAGGAAAAATGAATAGTATTCGGTCGTCGGGGAAGCTTTTTTTTCCTCCCCACATTTTGTCCCGGCAACGCCTCATCCGAATTCTTTGTTTCATTCTCAGAATGAGTCTTGAGGAATTACTAAGATCGCTGCAATTTTTTTCTTTTCCTTGCATGCGATATCACCTGTCAGGAAGGTGGAGGCCTTGAGGTTCTCACGTCTCAAGGTTTCCTTATTTTGTCTCTGCCAGTTATATATCAAGCTATTTTATCCGCAAAGCATTCTGTTGCGTAATTATCTTGAATTTCTCTCTCATTAATCAATAGAATACATAATCATGGCTATACCCCATCTTAAACACAAAAATAAACATAAGCTTTTTAAAATAGTTATACGAGTATTATAACCAAAAACCTTTTCGTTTAGGTATTCGCGAGCAGCCTTAAAAAATGTCAAGGTAAAAATAAAGTAAATAGTGGTTATATATTTTTCGTTGTGTAATTGTCTTTAAATGAGTCTTTTTGAGAAACAGTATATAACCAAGTTAAAATTACTTATTTCCTCATATTTACGTGATTAAGTACTCGCTCAAATGTTTTGGTTTGAGCTTGGATTTAAGGTAATATGTAGAAAATAAGGAAGTATATATATACTATTTAATTAGTACTCTAGGAGAGGAAGTTAAGTGATTGTAGTTGCTGTAGCTGAGTAATTGTGGTTGCTAACTTGTGGAGGCGTTGTTTTAGTCGAGTCCTGGGTTCGAATCCAAATACCACTAAAGACTCGTCATGTAGCGAGGCTGAAATACATTTAATATGTCAAGGCTCTCAAGGTTCTCATTTTGGAATGATGTGGGAGTTAGAAGAGTGAGACATTAACTTGGGTTTCGTTCTAGTCGCTTGAATTGTTTGTAATTATTAGGTTTGTGTCGCCAATAACCTTGTTGCTTCTTAGGACGATCAATCAATCGGGAAAAAAGAAAGCAAAAATTGATTTTTTTTAATGTAGTCGTGATAAGATATTAACCTTTAGATGTTTCCATTATGATACAGAAAATATCATTTTAATACCATTAAAAGAGAATTAACTAAAAAAAGTTCTCAATTTTTTTTATTGAATTGTTAGGAAATAACTGTATTTTCTACTAATTTTTGGAGGTTACGGAAAAATGAGTATTAAAATATTTTTTCAAAAAATTTTATTAATTTGTTTAGCAATCTAATTTAAGAACTCTTGTTTTAAATTATCTTAAAGAAGTACAATTTAAAAACCATTGAAATTAGATGGAAAGATTCTTGGAATCTGTTGACTGGGATCACAACTCTTCTCAGCACTGAATCTTGCCTACCGTTCCAATGCGAAGAACGGGTGTCAAACTGGCTCGCTTTTGCATTAGGTTCATTCTTCCTATACATTCTTATTAACTGTCTGACAAGAAAGCTTCCTTTCCTTGTCGTATACACCATATGCCACATTTTAGATGACTGTCCGGTGTTTCATCATCGCTTAAATTTGTTTTTTCATTCACTGTTTTAAACTAGCTTGACCTGGAGGGTAAAAAACCCACATGCCAGCTCTTACTTGCTTACCTTTTTTAAATTAGCTTTTTGTATCACATCTAAGTATTTACTACTTGTAAACCGGCATTGTAGAAATATTTTTATACGATTTTTTTACATCTATCAAGCAATTATTTAGTTTGATTTACCCAGAATTAGCTTTTCCGCCGTAAATCTTCAGTCATTCACTCGTTCGTTTTGAGATGACTCCTTGAGTATATAATCTTCCTTTATTCTATGTTTTTTAAACTTAAATTTTTATAAAGGCTGTTTTTAGAGGTATAGAACTTTAAATTGCAATAAAACAACGATGTATTATTCGATTGGCATGAATTTTTTTATTCGAAAGATAATCTTGTGGCATTACATTTTAAATATGATTTCTGTCATAGGACTGCCACGGCTGGCTCGGATGTAGTCCAATCTGGACGTCCAATTTTCGATGACTTTTTCCAACATTTGTGGCCGTACATCGGCAATAACACGGCGAATGTTGTCTTCCAAATGGTCAAGCGTTTGTTGCTTATCCGCATATACCAATGACTTTTCATAGCCCCACAGAAAATAGTCTAGCGGTGTTAAATCACAAGATCTTGGAGGCCAATTCACAGGTCCAAAACGTGAAATTAGACGGTCACCAAACGTGTCTTTCAATAAATCGATTGTGGCACGAGCTGTGTGACATGTTGCGCCGTCTTGTTGGAACCACAGCTCCTGGACATCATGATTGTTCAATTCAGGAATGAAAAAGTTAGTAATCGCGGCTCTATACCGATCACCATTGACTGTAACGTTGTGGCCTTCATCGTTTTTGAAGAAGGATTCCACCAGCCCATAAAGCGCACCAAACAGTCAGTTTTTCTGGATGTAACGGTGTTTCGACATACACTTGTGGATTAGCTTCACTCCAAATGCAGCAGTTTTGTTTGTTGACGTAGCCATTCAACCAGAAGTGCGCTTCATCGCTAAACAAAATTCGCTTATGAAAATCGGGAACAACGGCAATCTCGTTTTGGGCCCATTCGACGAATCTACGCCTTGCTTGATCATATTTAAAATGTAATGCCACAAGATTATCTTTCGAATAAATAAAAAAATTCATGTCAATCGAATAATACATCGTTGTTTTATTGCAATTTAAAGTTCTATACCTCTAAAAAAACACCCTTTAGTTGGATATTTACAATCCTGAAACGTCAACCTTATTTTGATTTTGAATCGCGTATCACTTAATTTTAAATTATAACTTAACAATTATGATTTTAACATTTTAGTTCCGATATCTTAGAAAGGAAGAGGAAGGTGTTTTATTAATTCAGTACGATGCATGCAGGAAGCGGTTGATTGATTGAATATTAACGTCGCACTGTTCAGCTACACGAGGCCTTTTGCGATGGACCTTGTAATTTTGAACCATGGTCAAGTGACGTGGACGACACCTGAGCTGGCACCCCCTCTCATAACTACCACACCACACCAACGGGAGGACGTTTCAGCTCTCGACAGGATTTAACGTGCATCGCTGCCCTACACGGCTGGTCTTTAGTGGTAGTGGGCTCGAACTCGTGACAAGGCAAGCCACGGTCCGATACCTATACCACTCGGCTACCGCGGCCATGCAGGAAGCGGAGGTAAACACGAATAGCTTGAAACTCTCGTTATTGTTTTCTGTGTAACACAGCGAGTAAGAATTGAAAACAAATGCCATCAACACTGAAGATCTCTTTCACTCGAGTCATCACTTTCCGCTTAATGAATCTCTTGAGCTGCGTCTCGATTGCATCCACCATGAAAGATCTTCACTGGCATCCACTTTTTTGTTGCTTAAGAAGCTCAGCAGAAACAATGCTTTTGTTTTTGTGAGCCTCATTAAGTTGAATAAATGCCAGGTAACACAGTTTCTCGGCAGATTTGTCTTGAATATTATCCAAGGTAACTAGCACCTATCCTCACATTGGGCGACCTTGCCCTTTGCAGAAACAGCTTAATCCGCGTTTGGTAAATCTTCTATGAATCCGTTTCCAAGAACCTTCTCTGTCGATGATGTCTATCTAACTACACGTTTTTTGCCTAACTAACTAAGACATTTTTTCGCCAGAGAAAAAAATAGCGAACTGCAAAGAGCATTCTACTTCCACATCTAAGTCATGAAATTATTAGTCTTGTTTGTTAATGAATTGGAATATTAAGTCTTTCCTTGTGAGATTTCAAGAGTGCAAGACCTTCAAAATCAAGAAAAAAAGAATTCCCAATGCTATAAATTTGTATGCGTATTATACATAGAACTGTTTTGTCTTTTCTCCATAATGTACTGCTGCAGTAGCCGGGTGGTCATGTTGTGGAGTTTTGCCCCGTCGACATTCAAATCAAACCCCGGATCTTAAATTTCCATCGAAGACCTGTCGTACAAAATAATGTGGTTGCTGTACATCAGGGGTGTCAAACTCAAAGGCTAACTTGGGCCAAAAAACAAGGTTTAACTTAAGGTGGGCTGCAAAAAAAAATCAATATTTCGAATGATGCATAATAATAAACATGTAAAAGAACAAGAAATATGAAATGTTTACGTCCTAACACTTGACATCTCTTCCCTGCTATTATCTTTCCAATTTCGGGTGAAGTTTTTTAAAAGATTTTATTGTATTTTATTTTGTGCCGATATATTGGCCAGGCCGCAAAAATGTTCGTTATGGGCCACATGCGGGCCGCGAGTTTGACACCCTTGCTGTACATTCTAGTATGAAGATAAAGATACCGCGGTTCTTGATTGCAAGATTTATTGCCAATAGTATATTCATGTAGTCTATCACTCGATCTTAATTCTCACTAACCTACCTCTCCATGACGTGTCTTTGAAATTCCATTTATTAAGAAAATATATAAAGCAGAATATGGTAACACTATAATCTAGAAAAGATTTTTCAAATTGGAATGAGTAATTCATTAAAATAAGCTATTCTTTATGTGTTAAAATCATAATATGGTATTATTAAAACAGTTGTTTTTTTATCGAAAAGTGTTCGGTTACGGGCTAATTTTCAAAATTAAATGAAATCAATTTAAAAAATGAATTCATTAACACATGCATTACATGATGGCTTTAGGAAAACTGCTAAATCTGCAAAATGATTCATCGCCGTATTTTTTTAAAGTCTCTCTTAAAGTAGTTTGTTCTTTATACTTGCTTCATCTGTCAAATAACCTGAATCAAACTAACTCATTTTCGGACAGAAAAGTGACCAGATTTTCATTGTAACTCGTACATTCGTTTACAATCCTGCATCATTAAACTTTAAAAATTTCGGCGAAATTTAAAAGTGTCTGTATTGAAAACTTTATATATAGAAACTTTATATATAATACACAGTTTTTCTCTTTGAAATGTAATGTGAAACACTCATTTCATCAGTTATACTGTAATATTAAGAATTGAAAATATTTTATATCAGAAAAAATGGAGATAGATCCACATTAGTAATGAATCGCATAGTAAAATACGTTGTTCTTCTATAGCAATAGTCTCCAAAGTGAGGCACGCAGCGGCATACTTAAGGGTACACCAAAGAAATAGCTATATATATAGTGTATGCATTATATAGGAGGCATATAATTATTTTCGTGTGAGGGGTCTTCTGTAAAATAGTGGTCAGAATACAGAGTTAGTGTTCAGGCTATATATGCATACATAGGCCGCGGTAGCCTAGTGGTCAAGGTATCGGACTCTTGGCTGGTGTGTAATGAGTTCGAGCCTATACCGCTGCAGACCCACCAGAAAGAGGGTGTTGTGGTGTACTTAACAGTGGATCCATGTGATCGTTACTAAATTAAATGAGAGGTCTTCATGGTTGCAATCAAAGAGGCTTCTTTTGGTAGGCAATTCTAACGTTTATTTGCAATTATAATTTCTAAACTAAAAACTTTTCTACAAAAAACCGCACATTCCAAGTCGGTTTTCGTTCTTTTCCCTTCAGTTCTTTGTTTAAAAAAGCTAGCTTCCCATAGCGGATGCTAGAGGGCGTAATGGAGAATGTGTCGAGGCTCAAACATCCTCCCGTCGATATGGCGTGGAAGTAAGGAGACGGGGGTGTCAGCTCAGGAGTCGTCACTCGATCGAGGTTCAAAATTACGAGATTCGTCATCAAAATTGTGTTACTTTATAGTGCGACGTTAATGAACACTACCAATATAAGTGCCTGAAAGTATTGGCTGCACCCACAAAATCGGAACCTTTTCCACAGGAAGAGGGAAAACACCCTCCTCTATGAGTTACAAATCATTTAAATGTTATTGGGTATCAGTTGAGGAAGAAATTAAAAGCACACGAAATATATAGCCCTATAGACTGAATGCTCATTTATTATGAAAAAAAGATCGGGGGAATCAAGTTTTGGTTTACCTGAAAAGATTGTTTTTTAATTAAATTTGTCAACCTCCGTAGTTAGTACGAGTTTTAAATAA
This sequence comes from Trichonephila clavipes, assembly GCA_019973935.1. Taxonomy (NCBI): domain Eukaryota; kingdom Metazoa; phylum Arthropoda; class Arachnida; order Araneae; family Nephilidae; genus Trichonephila; species Trichonephila clavipes. Next base: position 122,664 of record BMAU01010592.1, on the reverse strand, counting down.
AACAAACTATATATATATTTATACTTCTATTCTTAGAATTGTGGTAAAATAGCATTTTGGCTTTCGTACAATTATCATTATTTTGGAAAACTCGGAAAATTTAGCTTGTGGATTTTTTTAGGAAGCATTTAAATTTCTGGCGTCCGTGATAGGCTGTACACTAAATTATTTTAAGCAAATGATTAATCTGCAAAATCTTTAAAATTCTATTCAGTTATAATATTTTGATTAAATTTTTTTTACAAATAGTGTTCATTTGAAATGCTGTTTTACTATTAAAACGATTTGTTTCTTATTTTGAACTGCTTGATATGAATGATTAGATAATTTTTTAAAAAATTATGAAGTAATAAGTGGGGTTCTTTTTAAATTCCGGTTAATTCGTGAACTATTAAGTGGAATTTTACGAAATATGAAACGTATGCTTAAATGCATAAGAAACCACTTACTTGAAAAAAGATATGAAAAGGGAACACTACATTTAGATGTTAATTCATTAGCAGATCCGTTTTTGTCGTTTGTATATTAGGTTGAGAATTTTTTTGTCCTATAAGCCTCGACATCTATTTAATGGAATAGAAGAAAAAAAATGTAAAAGGCTTTCAACCTTTTATGTAATTATTCTTTATTACTTGTTCTTTGTAAAGGGTGTTTTTTTGAGAGGTATAGAACTTTAAATTGCAATAAAACAACGATGTATTATTCGATTGACATGAATTTTTTTTATTTGAAAGATAATCTTGTGGCATTACATTTTAAATATGATTTCTGGCATAGGACTGCCACGGCTGGCTCGGATGTAGTCCAATCTGGACGTCCAATTTTCGATGACTTTTTCCAATATTTGTGGCCGTATATCGGCAATAACACGGCGAATGTTGTCTTCCAAATGGTCGAGCGTTTGTGGCTTATCCGCATAGACCAATGACTTTACATAGCCCCACAAAAAATAGTCTAGCGGTGTTAAATCACAAGATCTTGGAGGCCAATTCACAGGTCCCAAACGTGAAATTAGGCGGTCACCAAACGTGTATTTCAATAAATCGATTGTGGCACGAGCTGTGTGACATGTTGCGCCGTCTTGTTGGAACCACAGCTCCTGGACATCATGATTGTTCAATTCAGGAATGAAAAAGTTAGTAATCATGGCTCTATACCGATCACCATTGACTGTAACGTTGTGGCCTTCATCATCGTTTTTGAAGAAGGATTCCACCAGCCCATAAAGCGCACCAAACAGTCAGTTTTTCTGGATGTAACGGTGTTTCGAATACAATTAGCTTCACTCAAATGCGGCAGTTTTGTTTGTTGACGTAGCCAAACCAGAAGTGCGCTTCAGCGCTAAACAAAATTCGCTTATGAAAATCGACCATTATTTTCAAAATAAAATTGCACAATTTGAAAGCGTTGTTCCGGCGTGAGTCTATTCATGATGAATTGCCAAACCAAACTGAGAATAAATCACTTGACAGCTGTTAAATCGGTCGCCATCTTGGAAAGTAATGCCAACTTAAACTTCTATACCGGAAAAAAAACACTCTGTACTTGATTAATTAATATGAGTAAGCTTTGATAATTCATCTTGTATTTTTTGTTTTGTTTATTATGTTTTGTGATTATACATAATTATAGCGCGCGGGTTTTTATTCAAATAATTTCAGATAATCGCCTAAGTACTGAGATAGTTTAAGAAAGCGCATCTCGCCTTTTACCTTAACTAATTTTATTAAATATTCTTTTTCAAATTTTCTTTGAATTTCAACTCCCTTTCCCTTAATATTTTGATGATGAATTGCATTTCTTCCCTTCATATTCAGTGGCGTACTTAAGGGGGTGGGGTTTGGTGATTTGACCCCCCCTTTCCCCATCGACAACAGATTTTTAATTTTTAGCATAGGGATTATACTTTGGTACTTTCGCCTACATGTTTTTAGAATGTACTCCCACCATTCCGTATGAAAGAGTTATGAGTACGCCACTCTGCTCATATTTAATGTTTTCTCCTAAAATTGTATTTTTTCCAGCCGAATATTATCACCTACTCACTATTGTAAACTGAAACATAAACCAGACCATTAATGCAGAATTGAAATGACATTTACGCATTCCTTGTCTCCTCATGTTATGACAAATGAGGAGCGTTAAAGTAAACTCTTTTGCGCCCCAACCTCTCCGTCTTCATGCGGCCTCGAACAGCGAGACGATATTTGTTTTGGAAGCGTTGCTAAGAGCCGTGACAGCGCAGCTTGTTTACTTTTCAGTTTTCACTTTTTTCCTACTGCCCCGTCTAAACTCGCGACACGCTCTTCTTCCCTCCTTTCTTTTTGACATTAGTGAAGGTATTCATAAAGTTTTTTTTGAATAAACAGGTGTGTTGGTTTGTTTCTGTGAAGGCATTAAAGAGTGAGCCGTTGCTATTATGCTGAAATTTATAACGCTTTTATGCTTTAACAGTTTTTCGAGTTTTTGTAACGTAACTTTTTTTTTAATGATATAGGATCTGATGACTAGCTAGTTTTTACAAATTCCCTTGCTAATTTCTCTTGTCTATCGATATTTTCCCTCGATGTTATTATAGAAGTCATTTCTATAATTATATTTGTATTTTGATGTTTTACAAATCCTGAATTTTTAAGGATCTTAGAATTATTTTTCATGGTTTCTCACTTAGAAAAATACTTGCATAAATTGATATTAAATGCATAATTCCATTAAAAAATTTTTAAAAAACAAACAAAACTATTGATTACTTGTATATAAGAATCATCATAGCAACTTTTTTTAAAAAAAAAAAATCTCATTCGGGAGGAATATTATGCCGCAAATAATTTCGTTTATCAAGTTTTTAGCAATTTAAAGCTTTAGTTTCTTTTGACTTTTTAAAGTTTTGTTATTCAATTACTGTGTGTTATATTTATTACAAATTAATGTAGTGTTATTTACAATAGTTGATTCTATTTTAAAGAAAAAAAAATTATCGAATTAGTTATAATAACAGAATAGGTTAAAGAGCAGCGGTTCTCAAACTTTCGATTGCCACGACCCCCCTCCCTTTATGTATCTTACTGACATTGAGCCCCCTCCCTGACTTCCAACACATGACTGAGGATTTAAAGGTTCCTTAATATTCCTCAAGACTGCCTCTGCTATTTATACAGTCTTTTTTAAATACTTTTTTTCGCTAAAGAAAATGTGGCCGCGGTAGCCGAGTGGTATAGGTATCGGATCGTGGCTTACCTTGTCACGAGTTCGAGCCCAGTACCACTAAAGACCCGCCGTGTAGGGCAGCGATGCGCGCTAAATCTGTGGAGAGTCGAAACGTCCTCCCGTTGGTGTGGTGTGGTAGTTAGGAGAGGGGGATGCCAGCTCAGGTGTCGTCCACGTCACTTGACCATGGTTCAAAATTACGTGGTCCGTCGCCAAAAGCCCTCGTGTAGCTAAATAGTGCGACGTTAATATTCAATCAATCAACCAATCGCTTAAGAAAATAGTAAACATGTAATTAAAAATATTACGAAATATTAATTTCAAATAAATAATGTACTTAACTGTACCTATTACAAATTTCGACATAGATCTAATCGTTGTCGTATTGATGCGCTATGAATTCAGTTCTTAATCTTCGCACATGTGTTTTTGCTAATTTTCTTGGAAATATTACGTTATCTATTTGCAAAATAAATAATTTTTTAAAAAAACTGAATATTCTTGATCGAAATAAGCGTCCTAGTAGAGTTTTTTTTCATTGGTGGCAATTATGTGGTGTAGTCTAGGATGGCACATCTTACGATTGTACCGCGACGCCTTGCAGAATCTGTAAAAGAGATCTTAACATTAAGTGAGAGACCTTAGAAAAACCCTGAAGACCTCTGGGGGGAGGTCCACGGACCACAGTTTACGAACCTCTGGATGAAAGTTGTAAATATAATTTAGATTCGCGCGCGCGTAGATCAAAATAAAATAAAATTTGTTCAAAAATTAATACGTAACAAAATTAATTGATAAAATTTTTTTAACCCTTAAACATTTTGTTGAAATTATTCTCTAATGATGCACATTGGTCTGTGTACAATAAGAAAGTTATTTAAAAATAACCGAATAGTATTTGAATATTCTTATATGTAACATTCATAAGTTGGAGAAAACGTTCCCAAAAAGTGCGCACACAATTATTAAAGACGATATCTTTTTCTTTGACTTGCGGCTTCAAATGAGTCACACTTGCAGCTCTTTTCACCTGAATCGCTATTTCTAGCTCGTTTCCACACAACACTTCAGGTTGTCACTTATCGGAAGTATCCAAATGAGGGGCGCGTTGCTTGGTCTGATTTATGACATCTAGATGCGGAAGATTTCTAATCTTAGCATAACCGACGTTTATCCAGTGCGGTTTCAATCATGACGGAAGTGTGAAAAGAATGAAAACGAAATAGAATGGACTTCTGTTGGCTTCCTTCCGTCGCTTGGGACCCTGCCACGGGGGAGATCGGGTCCGCGGAAGCCTTGTCCTTTCACTAGGTGAACACCTGTTGGTGGAAAGGATGAATTTATTTCGTAATTTGTTTTCGAGAGGAGGTGCAAGATGGGTTCATTTTAATTGGATTAATGTTTGCGAGTTTGTTGTGGTTTTTAAAAGATTTCGTTATTTTTGCAGGTGATGAGTGAATCACGTTTATAAAGAAATTCCATTTGGATGGGGCAGGGAGGGGTTAATTTATGTCAGATTGATAACAAGTTTCCAAGTGCTGCTGTTTAATGTTAGTCTCACAATTCTCAATCGAAAATTATTTATAATTTTAGTTCCATAATGTACCATATTATTCAGTAATATTGACATTTAATATTTCTTCTGAACACACTTTTATTAGTTAGTCCTGTATTTAAAGAGACGGGATCTTTGAAATATAACGATATGGGACTCGCATCCGAGGCCCCGTGAATAGAGAGAATAAATACCCTTCAGACCCATTAATTAATATCCAATTGAAGAGCAAGACTAATTCCACATAATTCCGCATAATTCCGGCTCCAAATATCAAACTCAAGGATAAGTTCAACAAAGAATAAATGATAGTTTTAAAAACTACAAAACAGGCTTTTATTGTAGATCGAACTAAAAAACGAAAAATAAATTATAGTTTTAAAAAACCCTAAAAAACACGCTTTTATAGTGAATCGAACAAAAAAAATAAAAAAAATAATTCTTAGTATAAGAACAAAATGATTAATGAGAAAATTAATGTCATTGTGGTAAAAGCGTAGGGTGCTTTGTACTACATTTTTACACTAACTCAGCATTTTGGAATAGAACTAGTAAGAAATTATAACAATTAATATAGAGCACCCCGCGCTTTTATCCCAATGACATTAATTTTCTCGTTAATCATTTTATTCTTTCATGAAGAATTATTTAACTATAATTAAACTGTCTTTGTACTTCACTGATGATCATAGTCTTCCAGTAACACTTGAGAACAAATCTTCTTTCCTCAAATTTTAGTCCAAACCAGCTTTTAATCCAACCAGCTTTTTTAGCTAAAGAAAGGACTAAAATTGTGGTTGTCATGAACATTTAAAAATGTATACATTTTATTGGGGCACCCTGTATTTCTGAGTTATTTTTTTATTCTTTCTATTTTTGTAAGCATTTTAAGAAATGATTTTCCGTTCCAAATAGCTCTTGCAACTTCAATTGGAAGAATAAGTATTACTTTGGAAAAAACTTGATCATTGAATCGCACATGACATTCGCGCGATACTACCTTGTAAGAAAACAGCTTTAGTAATTTTTACTCATATTTACAATTCAGTGTATTTCTTTCCTAAAAAAATACGCAGAAACTTATACATAAGAAATAATGTAAGTCTGTTTTTTATTTGGTAGGCTGTTACTGAAAAAGTTCAGAGGAAAAGTGTCACCAAGACCCGTACCACTCAATCGAGGACCACTGAATTCCGAAGTGTTGAGTTACATAGTATCGTTCTACCACCTGGTACTGGTCAAATAACCGGTAAGCAACTACTTTATCCCTCTTCTATTCATTTTTTTTTATAAACTGGGGCAGTAAATTTATGGCCAAGTTATATAGTAATTGCTTAAAGTAATGGATATAAAATATTTTACTATTTATTGCAGTTCAGTTATTTAATGCTTGTTCCTTTATCTAATTTTGTTATTTTAGCGGAAGTTAAGATGCCATCTGGAAAGTTTGATAAGCCTCAGGTGATAGATAATCAGGATGGTACTATTTCAATCAAATACGATCCAAGGGAAGAAGGCTTGCATGAATTGCATGTCAAGTATAACCAAGAACACATACCAGGTAAGCAATTGAGAATTTTTGTAGAATAGCTGATTTTTATGTTATTATTTTCTAACCTTATTTTAACTTATTTTGTTAACTTAATTACTATTATAAGTTTAGTCTTCATATTTTTTTTCTGATGTGTATATAGGCTTTTTAAAAAAATTTTTACCCGTTCTTGTAGGTAGTCCATTTAAAATCTTTGTTGATTCCATCACAAGTGGCTATGTCACTGCTCATGGTCCAGGTCTAAGTCGTGGTATTGCTGGTGAACCTGCCAATTTCACTATTTACACCAAGAATGCTGGCGCTGGTAATGATTTTGCAATACCTTTCCTTTTTAAATTCCAAAATAACTGTGTTGTAAACAACTAAATATTGTTCATTCATCAGGTGGTCTGGATGTGGCTGTACAAGGCCCTTCTCAAGCCGAAATCACTTGTCACGACAACAAAGATGGTACAGTTGCAGTCAACTACTTACCAGCATCTCCCGGTGAATACAAAATCGGAGTTAAGTTTGCTGGAAAACATATCAAAGGAAGTCCATTCACTGCTAAAATCACAGGTTAGTGGTTGATAGTGTATGCAAGAAAACTATTCTTGTCGATTTTTGAGATTACTTTTGCAATTGAAACTCTTTAGTCATAGTGGTATTTTGCACCTGAAATGCTGTCATTTTTACGTATAGGGGAAGGCCGTAAAAGGAATCAAATATCCGTTGGTCATTCCAGTGAAGTGTCATTGAAAGTTCAGGAAAAAGACGCTAGAAATCTTAATGCTAGTATTGTTGCTCCATCAGGTCTTGAAGAGCCCTGCTTCTTGAAGACATTACCCAACGGACATTTAGGTAAAACTAAATGTTTATCGATGTCATTACTTTGTAAATACATTTTTTTTACATCTAGACTGATCAAGTAAAGTTGAATTATGTACTTTATTTTGATTGGACTATTCATTTTAAGTTATTAAATTAAAAAATATATATTATATATTTTTGATAGCGTATGTTTTTGTTTGATCATCACATCGTTTTAACTTTTTTAGGTATTTCCTTCACTCCTCGTGAGGCCGGTCCACATCTTGTGAACGTCAAAAGGCAAGGTAACCACATTCAAGGCAGTCCTTTCACCATTAATGTCTTGGACCAAGAAATTGGAGATGCCACCAAAGTGAAAGTCATTGGAGACGCCATTCGAGAGGGTAAAACTCATGTGCCCAATGAATTTAAGATCGACACCAAGGAAGCTGGTAAATATTTATTTTAAGAGAATCGCAATTGCCTCTAAAAAGTTTTAATGCATTACTTTTTTGTGGATTACGTTCACCAATGAACATTTTATTGTTACTAATGAATATTAAAGCAAGTGCTGTCTCTACTTTTCAGGTTTCGGTGGTCTCAGTCTTTCAGTGGAAGGACCCAGCAAAGCAGACATTCAATGCAAGGATAATGAAGATGGCACTCTCACAGTGAGTTACAAACCTACTGAGCCCGGTTACTACATTGTGAACTTAAAATTCGCAGATCATCACGTTCCTGGAAGTCCTTTCACTGTGAAAGTATTGGGAGAAGGTTCCAACATCCAGAGAGAGTTTATCAAGAAGCAACGTGATTCCGTCCCAGTTGCTGATGTTGGAAATGAATGCAAACTTCAGTTCAGGTTACCAGGTACAGTTCGTATATTTTACTTCCACCAAGCAGTAGATTTTTTAAAGTGAAATTGTCCAAAAAAATTCTTCTTAAATTTTCGTAAGCCTAACTGCTGAGTTTTCTATATCTAAGGTGCCAGCGCTTTCGACATGTCTGCCCGTGTCACCTCTCCATCTGGAGTATCTGAAGACGCCGCCATTTCGGACTGCGACGATTGCCTTTTCAGCGTCCACTTCACACCCAAGGAGGTTGGCGTCCACACAGTGAGTGTTCGCTGCAAAGATATGCACATCCCCGGTTCGCCCTTCCAATTCACAGTTGGTCCTTTCAGAGACCACGGAGCCCATCGTGTGCATGCAGGTGGACCCGGTCTTCTTAGAGGCATGACCAACGACGTTTGTAAGTGCACTTTTTTGTATTGTTAAGTATTGGCTTTACCATTTTCAAAAAATTATTTATGCTTGTTTTTAATATTTTTCTTAATTTCAAACCTTATTTTGACATTTTAATAAAGAACATGATTATGCATAATATAGCTAGAGTTACCGATATTCTTTTTATGACAAAAATCTAATTCCTTCTACGCAGAAAAATCTGCAGTCAGGCGATCTTTTACACAATAATACATTTCGATGCTTCATTCCAGGTGAATTCAACGTGTGGACTCGAGAGGCCGGTGCAGGTAGTTTGGCTATCTCCGTTGAAGGTCCCTCAAAGGCTGACATCGATTTCAAAGACTGCAAGGATGGATCTTGCTTTGTCAAATACAAAGTTACTGAACCTGGTGCGTAGAGAAATTCTTGTTTTGTAACTTTACAACTCTTAAAGCTCATTTTTCATGTATTTGTCATTATCTGTGCAAATCTTGTTCTCATAGAAATATCTATTGCTACATTGAATAAGTTCGATGCGAATTGCTGATATTTTTCTCTGCTTTTATAGGCGACTATCGTGTTGGCATCAAGTTCAACGAGCAACATATTCCTGACAGCCCCTACCACGTATTCATCATGCCCCCAGCCGGCGATGCAGCCAAGATTGAGCTAGCACACGTTCCCGAAACTGGCTTACAAGCCAACAAACCTGTGTCCTTAGCTATTCTCATGAATGGAGCTAAAGGAAATTTGGACGGAAAAGTGCTTACACCTTCGGGAACAGAAGATGACGTTTTCATTGCACCTCTCGATTCTGGTAAGAGTTAATTTTATAAAAAAGAGGTCCCGATTTTTATCTATCTTAATGCTATGTTTAGCTTAAGGCTTTCTGTAAAATGTAATTTGGAGAACTGCTGTATTTGTTTTTAATTAATTTTAAACTATTTTCTTCAATTTAGATCAGTGGGCGATGCGTTTCGTCCCTCGTGAGAACGGTATCCATCTCATCCACATCCGCTGTGACGGCATCCACATCCCCCAAAGTCCCTTCCGCCTCAGAATTGGTCAAGATGATGCTGATCCCGCAGCCGTCCAGGCTTACGGTCAAGGTCTCAAGGAGGCCGTCTCAGGTGAGTTGAATTTTTTAAAAAAATGTCATAAGTAACACAATGCTTTAAGCTTCAGCGTTGCTGCTCGAGAATTTAGCTGATATTAATTGTTCATTCTGCAGGTACGAAGACCGACTTCATCGTAGATACTTGCAGTGCCGGAACTGGTACTCTAGCTGTCACCATCGACGGACCTTCTAAAGTATCCATGGATTGCACTGAAGTAGAAGAGGGATACAAAGTGCGTTACACACCCCTGGCTCCAGGAGACTATTTCGTCACTGTTAAATACAACGGATATCACATTAGCGGTAGTCCTTTCAAAGTTCCATGCTCAGGTACATAAACATTTTGCTTTTCTTTATTTTCTGCTGTATATATTTTTAAGAAACGTTGAAAAATAATCGTACTTTTTAGAAATTCCCTTTTCTTTTTTTTCAAAAATTGTTGTCGAATAATGTACTATATTTTCATTAAACGAATGATTAAAAAATGAAAGGTTTCAGTTAGTATGCATCCAAGTTGAAGTATCAGTGTGGTACGGTAGTTTGGAGAGAATGGAGTACCAGCTCTGAGATCGTCCTCTTCACTCTTGACCGTGATTCAAAAATTTAAAGTCTGTCGTCACAATTGCTCTTGTATATCTTTGAAATGTGCCTTTAATAAACAACTAATCAATTTTAAGTAAACTCGGATATAATGGAGGATGCAAATTATATTAATACTACTTTATTCAACTTTTCCATTTTTAAATCAGGGGGAGAGATCAAATATTTTTATTTAGATAAATTAAGTTCTTTTCGGTAAAATTAGAGTAAGATGGTAATTGAAGAATGGAATCTTGATCCACTCCAAGTAGACATAGTATGGATATAAGAATTGCTAGATCAAGCAGTTACTGAATGTGTTTAGAAAAATTAAGTAATTTAAATTTTCATCTTTTTCTAATACTTTGCTATAATTTTAATACTTTCCATTAAATCCATGGTCATTAGTGGTATCTTTAACATTTGCGTTGGAAATCGCGTTTCTTGCAAATGTCACTATCTAGATTTTTAAATTATATTCAGCAGATATGACTCGAGTATTTTTTCAAAATATTCTTGTGTAATGTAATCGGAATTGTTTAAGTTAGCTGTTGTACATAACAAAATTAAATCTTTCATTATTTTTCATATTTTAATTTAAACTTGCATCGGCAATCATCTACGCATATAAACGAGCGTCAGTTGGTCTCTTTAAATACCAAAATGAGGAGCGAAGAAAAGATGTTCACAAAAATCATAAAATATTACTAGAACCATCTTTCCTTTTATAGATTTGTTTTTGTGCACGCATCAACTTGTATGCATTTTTTTTTTTTTTTTTTTTGCGATGCCAGTGCATTTGATTTATAAACAAATCAGTACAAACTTCAGTATTTTTGTCGGAGCATGTTTGATTTCGTAAATCGCATCTTGCTTACCCACTTGCAAAAGCATCGAAAAAGCCGAACCTATATGTATGCCTAATCCTAACTTAAGTCTGTTATGTTTATTTACGCGATATCCAATAAACTAAAAATTTTAGATTTGACATAAAATGTTTAAATATACCGTAAAATCCGGCGTATAATGCGAACCCCTCCCCCTCTCCTTTTTTTTTTGAAGAAAACCCAGAATGTACGTGCGCAATGCTCCTGTTTTGAAGTCATTTATTTGAGGTATTATTCCAAGCTTTCCAGAAAAAAAAATAGTACACTTCTAGAACTACTACCCTTTAAGTTCATAGACTAAGTATATTGTAGAAGTCTAATTTTTTCTAGGCTAAATCTTTTTTATTTTTAAAGCTCTCATTTTTAATTTTTACACCTGGCGTATAATTCGCACCTTTAAATTTCGATCTTATTTTTTGTGATAAAAGTACGCGTTATACGCCGAATTTTACGGTAGGTATTTTCAAAGCATTTTAATTATATTAATTTTTCAAATACACAATAGGTACATCATGACCTACCCGGCTTTGACCGTCTTAACGCCTCCCATTTGACTCTGAACCTGCTATCGCCTCTGTTGGGAGCCTATGATTTAAACGAATTACAATTTTTTTTTATTTACTATCCCTTGCTTTGAAAACTTCAAATACCTTTCTTAAAAGATTTTTACTGAATAATTCATGACACAAAATATCATTTAATCTTTATTGTTTGTAATTACTCTCTTTGTGCGCTTAGCTAACCCACTAACAGTGTTTGATATGTGTATTCGTAGTATTTTGTGTGGTAGTAATTTTAAGTTACGGTGCATGATTTTAATTGTGTATTCTGTTCTGCAGGCAAGACGCTGACAGATGTAGGCTCAAAAGAACAGTCCAACGTAACTGTCGAGACCTCTGCCAAACAAGCCAAGCAAAAGGCCGATCACTTACCCAGGTTCCGATCAGATGCTAATAAAGTCACCAGCAAAGGAATGGGACTGAAGAAGGCTCATCTCAACAGAAACAACCAGTTCACTGTCAACTGTGGAGAAGCAGGTAAGTTGAAACTGAAATTACCTTGCTCGGTTATTAATTGTTGATTAAACGAGTCGGGGTCTTTGAATTTATTTTATTAAGACAAGGTTAAGTTAACACAAAACAGAAATGCAAATTGGAATTTATTAAAATTGTCAGTTTAGTCTATCTGTCCATTGTGTCTGTATTTCACTACATCTGGTCACACGAAATTAGGCAAACAGATATTTCCAATATGAGACACACACATAGATAACTAGAGGAGTTTGAGATTTTTAAGCACTTACAGTTTATATATACATAAACTTTTCAAAGGGGGAATGAAGGAGAGTAAGTAATGTGCTTTCATTTTGGATGAGTAAGACTATGTTTTACTTAAATGGTACTTACTCGTACATAAAGTGCTAGCAACTGTCACTATTAAAATAAATTAACACTCATATTGTATGCAGATAACAAAAGGTTATTAAAAATGGTAATTTTTTGTAATGGAAACGTAACTGTAAATTTTCTACGTTTAGAAAGATACAAATGAATGAAAAATGTTAAATCTAAGCATCTTATATTAATAATATTAGAGCTGAACTTTAGTACTATAAAGGTAATTCTACATGATACTAGTAACATATTCTTTGGAGGAAAAAAAAAACATACAAGTGGGATCAAAATTGAATATCACTTGGTAGAGCAGCAGATTTTCTGTTGTCTTTTCACAAGAAAGTATGCTGTAATTTTAAACTTAAGGAATTTTTATCCAAAACGATAAATGTGTGTTAATTTCTAGATAACCGAATATATTTTTTCGAATTCGATGAGAGCAACATAAAATTAGGCAATAAAAAAATATTTATTTGATGCACAGCAGTGTGGTATACATAGCAACACAGGCATCTTAAAATTGAATTGAGAATTTTGATAAAACACACGTTTTTAAAACTTTGTCTTGCAGGTAACAACCTCCTCTTCTGTTCTGTGTACGGTCCCAAGGGTCCATCTGATGAAGTTCACGTGAAGACCATTGGCAAGAGCTTATATCAAGTCAACTACACAGTAAAGGAGAGGGGCGATCACATCGTTGTTGTTAAATGGGGTGATGACCACATCCCCGGAAGTCCCTTCAAGGTCGAGGTGTCCTAAACTGACTCTTCACGAATTGAGAAACTGGTACCTCGAATACCGAAAGAGATCTGTTTTACTTTTATATTCAATGTTGCCAAATATTGTTTGTGGGGGAAAAAATTCTTTTTTGCTCGTTAGAGGGGTGCATCCGTAGTGTTTCTCTTTCTTTTCTTCCCAAGGAACTAGCCATACCTTATTCGAATATTGGTTGGTTTTGATTGTGAAAAATTATCATTATTCTATGAAATTTTTTTTTCTTCCTGTGCAATGTTTTATGACTGCCAGAATTTCGTGTCAAAAAAGTGGATGTTACTGTGTCGTCAAATCATGAAGAAAAATGAATGTTGCTTTCGCCAAAGTGCCTTACTTTGTAAAGTTAGATGATTTGAAAAATTTTATGCAGTGTTTCTTCGTATCTGTTTTAATATGTGTAATTCAACTCCATTTTAAAACTTGTTAATATTGCTTCATTAAATATTTTAAAGAAATTGAAGACTTTTAAAGTTATATTCAATGTGTTTATAAATGAAATTCTAAAAGAATACTCAATGTACTTAAAAAAACTTCAAGGAATTGTATTCTAGTACAGTTTTTACGATGTTCCCATTCATTTTAATGTATTGTTCACTAGCTATATTTAATGAAATCTGTATTAATATACAAAAAGTAATTTTGCGTTTATTTATTACAACTATGTTGATTCATTATTGCTTTTTGCGTTGTTGAGATTTCTTTATCAAGCATTTATGCTCCCAATCATTAAAATTTTAGAAATATAGTTATGCCTTTTTTATCATGTGATGTTTTTAAAGAGATCAAATGTTTTTTTTTTCTCTTCCAATTTTAAAATTTGTAAATTATTTATTGTGCTTTCTGCATTGCTGAAATAAAAATTCTGAGATTACTTATATATTTCTTGTTTGATTTTATTTTTGAAAAACTTTCAATTTTCATTCTTTAACATCCAGTTCTCTCTTAAATAATCAAGATCATTTGACGTAAGCTATTCATAATTAATGTAAACATATCTTGTGTGCAAGAATAGATAGCATTTTGAGTTCAATAATTGCCTCATCTCGAATGTATGTTTTTCTTAAAATAATGCTGCAACTTCTAAAACTCATTTTGGGGCTCTTTAATTTTACTTTTAAAACAATTTTAGAGTAACTTATTTAAATAAAGAGATTATATATTACTAAGCGTACTGATTTTAAATACTGATACAAACAATAATTGAAATGTTAAATTACTTCTATAATCTGTACCATTTTCAAATTATAGTCGTGAGAAATATTGCACAGAGGTATTGATTTCTATAAATTATTTTTATACATTAATGATTAATACTAATTAAAATTGAATCTCCTTATATTCGTTAATTAATCACAGAAAATGAACGAGTTTTTTTGTTTATCGTTTAAGTAAATTTCAATTTTATTTTGTATTATTGGCAGCATATGACGGAGAAATACTTAACGATTCTGATAAAAAAAATTCTGACCCTCTGTTCTGATTAAAATGCCGCAGATGATTTCAAATTCCGTCGTCAGAGATCGTCTGCAATATTTTTAAGATAATTGTCTTTCATGCATGTTGCTCTAAATCAGAGCTTAAACGTTTGGTCAGAAACGTGCAGCAAATAATTCTATACATTAAAAAAGAAAAACCCGTCGGAGATTCTTAAGGCTCTTAAACGTTTCAGTATTAAAAGGTTACCATTTATCGAACCAGTAAGATATTTTTTGAGACCGACAGCTTTGCAAATCGTTGTAGATGCGATCGCTTGGTGAGAAAACCAGCTCTTGTCAAAGCAGTCAGGGCGAGGACATCAAAATTCTTGTCGAAAGAAGACTTGTTTCTAAACAGGTAAAAGCACAATGTGTTGCACAGAAAACGAAGATCTTGGACTTGGTTATCGAAGAATAACTGATTATTTTCTTACAAAAAAATGACAGGCATCTTAAAGCAAAAGCACTATTGCGGCTGTAGGCTTATAACGGCCACATACGAATTATGTTTACTGACAAGAAAATTCGAGCCATTGAAGTAACTTTCAACCATCAGAATGACTGCTCAAGAAGCTAAAGAGAAGAAATAATTCTTGCAGAAAGTTCATCAAGCTTCCGTAATGGTTTGGTGGGGTTTTAGCTATGAAGGCGTCTCAGACTCGTTTTTACCAGAACAAAGTGGCAAAAGTTTATCGAAACTATCATAGAACCAATAATGAGAAGCTTTGAGAGTAAACTTGTTCAATGGAAACGATTGGACTTTTCAACAGGACTCTGCTGCTGATCATAAAGCGTAGTCGATCCGTTAGCGGCTGAAAGAAAATGTCCCGTACTTAATAAAGAGTGTTTTTTTAGAGGTATAGAACTTTAAATTGCAATAAAACAACGATGTATTATTCGATTGACATGAATTTTTTTTTATTCGAAAGATAATCTTGTGGCATTACATTTTAAATATGATTTCTGGCATAGGACTGCCACGGCTGGCTCGGATGTTCAGTCCAATCTGGACGTCCAATTTTCGATGACTTTTTCCAA
The DNA here is from genome assembly GCA_019973935.1 of Trichonephila clavipes. Classification (NCBI taxonomy): domain Eukaryota; kingdom Metazoa; phylum Arthropoda; class Arachnida; order Araneae; family Nephilidae; genus Trichonephila; species Trichonephila clavipes. The sequence goes on along the minus strand of BMAU01010592.1, from coordinate 107,071 downwards.
CATTTGTGGCCGTATATCGGCAATAACACGGCGAATGTTGTCTTCCAAATGGTCAAGCGTTTGTGGCTTATCTTCATAGACCAATGACTTTACATAGCCCCACAAAAATAGTCTAGCGGTGTTAAATCACAAGATCTTGGAGGCCAATTCACAGGTCCAAAACGTGAAATTAGGCGGTCACCCAACGTGTCTTTCATTCAATAAATCGATTGTGGCACGAGCTGTGTGACATGTTGCGCCGTCTTGTTGGAACCACAGCCCTGGACATCATGATTGTTCAATTCAGGAATGAAAAAGTTAGTAATCGCGGCTCTATACCGATCACCATTGACTGTAACGTTGTGGCCTTCATCGTTTTTGAAGAAGGATTCCACCAGCCCATAAAGCGCACCAAACAGTCAGTTTTTCTGGATGTAACGGTGTTTCGACATACACTTGTGGATTAGCTTCACTCCAAATGCGGCAGTTTTGTTTGTTGATGTAGCCATTCAACCAGAAGTGCGCTTCATCGCTAAACAAAATTCGCTTATGAAAATCGGGAACAACGGCAATCTCGTTTTGGGCCCATTCGACGAATCTACGCCTTGCTTGATCATATTTAAAATGTAATGCCACAAGATTATCTTTCTAATAAATAAAAAAATTCATGTCAATCGAATAATACATGGTTGTTTTATTGCAATTTAAAGTTCTATACCTCTAAAAAAACACCCTATATAACATGAAGATGGACCTTCTAACAGATGGGATTTGAATCCATTGGATTATTGGAGGTATAGTTGTGCTAAAAATGGCTTCTCTGTTAGAATAGTCTTAAACGTTTTTTAGGGAAAACTGCGATGAAAATTCCCACGTTCCTCGATAAATGATCGGCCAAACAGTCTTAAACTAAACTCAGTGGGGGCAACAGCCCGAGAAGGCCAAGGCCTACTGTACCCATCTCAGTATACATGACCATTGGACGCTGAGGTGCACGAACAAATGTCCCGATCAGGTGGTCAATCTGAAGCGAGGCCCCCAGTGTTTAGTTCCCAAATCAAGTTGGCTATTCATTTATAGACCCACTGAAGGAATGAAAAGCGAAGTTGACCTTGTCTAGCCTGAGGATAGAACCCCGGACCTGTAATATGGAAGCGCAATACGCTACCACTGGGCCTCGAATAGACTTAAATTCTGTGTGAAATCAAAAGCAGATCATTTTAAATAAAAGGCGAAATATGTTAAATTTAAAAAGTAAAATAAAATTAGTTCTAAATAAATGTAATTGATTATATATTTTTTAAAATTTTAACTCCTTAATATTTGTATCGGAACTTATGGCACAACTAGGTAAAATGAATAAATATTATCAGTTTTCTTACAGCAAAATGTAGAACATTTCTTTAAAGCTCATTTTCATTTGCAGAAGTTTACGGAAAGAGTAATGAAAATACATTTATAGTTGAATATTACATGCTTCGCTTCTCAACTTAGTCTGGAGATGAGAAATCTGGTGAGTATGTAGCTTTGTTTAAATTCAAATTTTAAAAAGCAAAAACTTCGATTTTTTTTTTCAACTTGAGCTGCAGAAGGCGTTTTAATTTTCCCAGATGACTCATCAAGCATAATAAGGGAGTTGAATAGAACTTTGCCTCTCTTATCTTGCTTGTTTTCGAAGCTAGAAAAGTAAAGTACCTGCTGAGATATTGTCAACCGATATTGAACCGTTGCCATTGAACGACGTTAATGAATGTTGGAAATGAAAATACATAAATTATCTTTAGAAAATTATTACGTTAATGTGTTACACCAGTGCGCACACGAGGGGTTGTCCGGGCCCCCCCAAAAGCTTTTGATTTTTTTCCGATTGGTTATAATTCTAAGTATATAGTACGTAAAATTTAATTACTTGTTATTAATGATTAGTTTTAATTAATGCTAATTATTTATTCAAAAATTAGTTTTTTACTGTGTTTTGTTCCCGAAAATCGACAAAATCAAAAGGACCATGATACAAGAATGGTCAACTTTCGACCCCGGACCCCCCTGAAAAATTCCTGCGTGCGCTACTGTGTTACACTGATAGTTTTTCACTTTATAAAGGCAAAACAAGGATATAACTTCGAGTGAAATTTAAATTTTGACCCCATTTATAGGATTTGAGAGAAGTCGTTTCACAGTTTCAACTCATTTCTTTTTACTACATATTAGACAGTATTTAACGTGTGTAATAAATCAGGGGAACGTATAATGTATTTTACTTAATTTTAAACATGAAACAAGTTTCAAGACAGATCTTCTGCGTGTTAGAAAATGTATTCAAAAGAATAAAATTATTAATTATATATATAGTGGAAGGTCTTCTGTGCATTTCTTCCGATAAAGGTATATATAGTTAAACTTTTATAAACGATAAAAGCTTTGATAGTTTGAAATGATAGAAACACATTGTGTTAGTGCTCAGTTGCTAATTCAAAAACGTACATGTTTACGTATTCATCTTAAAGTGCTCAACTGACAGCTATTTTAAATGCATGAAAATCATGAGTTCAAAAGAGCATAAAATACGGAAGATTTCTTTAAAATTGTATTATACCCGATTTTTGAAATTTTTATGTCTATTTCAATAATTCATTTCTATGTTTTCAGGAATGTGAAAATTGATTTCAGAATTCGAAACATAATATTCCATTAGAACCCTTTTTAGGATGCCTTATATTGTATTCGAATTAATACATTAGTCTAAGATTTGAAGTGGAAGATAGAAATTCCATAAATTTAACAGTACGTTCACGAATTCAAAATGTTGGTAGACTTAATGTAAACAAGTAAAATATAAAAAATAATTTTAAGTCAATTCCTACTTAGATCAACAAAGAAAAATTTTATTTTCGCTACTTTTTATTAAATAGTTACAATTAATGTAAATATTAATTATTAATATCGTATTGTCATCCAAAACAGTCGTGTATATAAAATTTCAGTGCAACTGAATGCTTTAAAACGTGAGAAAAAAACTTTTCAAGTTTTGACCCTAGTCGCCAAAAATGATGCCAATGTGGCTGTATTTGTAATTAATTCCTTGAGCAATTAGTTTTAATCAATTAATTTTTATTAATTATTAAATTACTGTATTGACATCTATATATACATATAAGACGCATTTGTTGTCTGTCTGTTTCCTTATAACTCAAAATCCAGACAGCCAAATAACGTGAAATTTGGTACACGTACACAAAGTTACATGGAGAAAGTTCTTAAACGGGTTTCGTTCCATCCCAACCTCACTCTGGCCTTGTCCAGCCAAAAGTAGTGCTCCATGTGCCTGTTCTGAGCCGTCTGATAATGAACCAAAAAGAAAAACAGGAAATCATGCAACTTTGTCATTGAGAGTGATTTTGAATGTTTGTGTGGTGATGATGAGGATGTAAGTAAAAGTGATGGTCATACATGTGTATGGTGGGAGAGGGGGCAAAAACATTGCTGTATTCTGAAGTGCCTAGACATTCTCGCTGGGATGCCAGTCAAAAGGTCTGGCAAATCCGAAAAAAGGTGTACCTCTTGCAGAATTCCCGGGATATGTGATAGACAATGCCTTGAGAAGAGTGTACACTGTGCATCCTAACAACAGAGAAGCATTCCACATGCGCCTCCTGTTGCACCATGTTCGAGGACCAATATCATTTGAAGATCTCAAAACTGTTATTGTGTGAGATGAGGATGGTGACATCCTTGAAATTAAGCCATGCAGCACATACACTGAGGCATGTCAAGTCCTGGGACTGCTGGAAGATGATTCTCATTGGTACCAGGCAATGGAAGAGGCAGCTGTGTCTCAGTCACCAGCAAAACTCCGTAACATCTTTGCCATTTTGGTTGCCGGATGTGGCTTAAACAAACCTATCACACTGTGGGAAAATCACAAGGAAGACATGACAGAGGACTTTTTGCACCAGGCAAGACGAAATAATCAAACAGAAAATATTGAATACTGTAATGCTCTCCTACAACACTCTTCTCATTTTGGAAGATAAAATTCTATCTATAACTGGCAACAAGCTGGCATTGTATGGTTTGCCAGAACCAGTGCATGATCAACCTGAATTGACAAGTAAGGATGTCTTGAGGGAAACTAGCTGTGATGTTCAAGCACTTCAAGTCTACATGGCAGCAAATGTGCCAAGACTTATTCCAGATCAGCAGCAAGCCTTTATAGCAATCACTGGAATTATCGGAAGTGAGAGGAGGCATTGTCTTTTTGGATGCACCAGGTGGCACAGGCAAGACTTTTCTGTGTTTGTGGCTGTTGCCTCCTCTGGAATAGCAGCAACTCTGCTTGCTGGGGGTCGAACAGCATATTCGGCCTTCAGAGTTGCCACAGGAATTGGCCAGATCAGACCGCGCCATTTGCAATATTTCCAAGGGGCACAGGACAGGGACATGATCTCAAAACCTGCAAGCTAATTGCTTGGGATGAGGCTACCATGAGTCACAGAAATGCTTTCCATGCTCTTGACAAGACATTACAGGATTTGCGAGGCAGCGCTACAATAATGGGTGGAGCAGCTGCTGTGCTTGCTGGTGATTTTCGACAAACACTTCCCATTGTCACATGTAGCACACCAGCAGATCAGATCAATGCCTGTTTGAGAAATTCTTATCTATGGCACCATGTCGAAAAATTCTATCTAACTACAAACATGCCAGGGGACACATTCAAACAAGGCTGATTTGCCAGCAGTAGACGAGTTTGCAAACAAGTTGCTCCAGGGTTGGAGCCCAGTGGTAAAGACAAGTGCACGTTAAATCTGTCGAAGAAACGTCCTCCCGTTGGTGTGGTGTGGTAGTTACAGGTCTCACTTGACCATGGTTCAAAATTACGTGGTCCGTCGCCAAAAGCCCTGCTGAACAGTGCGACGTTAATATTCAATCAATCAACCAGATTGGATGGTCAATGTGGTCAAATTGTCAACTCTCCTGACGAACTTCTGTCCAAGGTGTATCCTAATATTCAGCAAAACTTCAAGGATCAGGACTGTCTTTCTCACAGAGCAATTCTGGCAAGCAGAAATTATGTGGTCGAGAAGCTCAATGTCACCATTCAGAAGTAGCTTTCAGGGCAAGAATATGCCTACAAGTCCATAGACTGCATCCTTAATGATGAAGCAGTACAATATCTCATTGAGTTCTTGAATTCCATCCAGACTCCTGATTTTGCAAGCCCACAACTTGATTCTGAAACTTGGTGCTCCAATAATGCTGATCCGAAATATTGATGCACCCAGGTTGTGCAATGGCACAACATTAATTGTGAAAAAGCTGATGCAACATGTCATTCAAGCCACAATACTCACAGGGTGTGCTAAGGGTGAAGATGTCTTCATTCCAAGAATACCTATCATTCGCTCAGACAACACCATACAATTCAAAAGAATACAGTTCCCTTTGAAACTGTACTTTGCCATGACAATCAGCAAGTCACAGGGCCAGTCTCTTGGGATTGCTGATATAGACTTGCAGACACCATGCTTTTCTCATGGGCAGTTGTATGTGGCCTTCTCCAGAGTGGGCAAAGAGGAAAATCTTTTTGTACACACTCCAAATGGAACTGCCAAAAATGATGTCTATCACATTGCTTTAAGATAAATGGACCTTTTTATTGCATACAAATAAACAGTTTTGTACGCTTCTACAGAAAACCTTATTTTTATAAACCCGGGCAAAGCCGGGTACTTGCAGCTAGTCCAAAATAATCATGAGTATAAAATTTCAGCTCAATTGAGCGCTTTAAAGTGTATTTTATTTTATATATATATAACGATTGAAAATTCCTTGCAAAATAAATAAATATATAGAGAGTGTGACCTAACAGAGGAATTGAAAAATGAGTGAAACTTCATAAATGCACGTAAGAAAATTTACATTAGCAAGGATGTTTTACGCTAAAAATAAATTTATGCAGTATGTTTATCAATGAAAAAATAGGACATAAAACTGAGCATATTTTTTCGAATCGAAAAATACTTTAACATCAATATTCAATTCTGACTTCACTATCCTACAGGGAGTATAGCACATGTATTCCTCCTTCCTGTTAAAACAAGTTCATTTATCCTGACACGAAACAAACTAGATTGCAAAACTTGAGCAACAAATATATTTTTCAACATATTAACTATAAAATTGCTGAAAGGGGCATTTTGCGACCAGTGCAGTGAAAAAAAATCTTCAGTAGAAAAAGTATGCATATACAAATGTCAACACTATGGCATCAAAGGGAACGTCACGTCGAGCAAATATGTAGAATGCACGCGCTCAGTACCGATGCAACTTTAAAAAGTAGGAAGGGTGCATTTCCAGAAACTCCCTACAAATGAAAATGAAATCGTACCTTCTTAACAGCTACAAAAAACCCATCTGAATGTCTTTTGAGTAGAAGCTTGAAGAGGGCGTAGTTTGAGTGCTGTGGAATTGACCAAAGTGTTATTTTAGGAGTTTGGAACCAGCGTTTCTCAAACTGTGGGGCGCGCCCCCTGGGAGGGGCGATAACATTGCGAAGGGGACGCGAGCATATTAAAAATAAAAGGTTAAAAAAATAATTTTTTTGGAATGTAGTAAAACAAAATGTTTTCTGACATAATGAAAAATAGACATTTACACCGATATAATTTATATATATCATCAGGTGATCATCAAAAATAAAAGATTCCACTTCAAACGCTCTTTAGCTATCTTTGATCCCATAACCAAATAAAAAATGACATTTTGTTTACTTTGCTGTAATCCCATGATGAGAGATTTTCTTTATTACGTGTCTTTTAACTCCTAAAATACTACTTTTGATTATCATATACTAGCTGGTATACCCGTTCTTCGCACGGGTGAATTGAAAAATTAAGCAATACAGTTTGAAGGATAAAGAAGTTTTTAATGAGTTAATTTTACTCGAAATGCATATTAAGCGAAAAAAAAAACACATGTTTGTTAAATTTTAAGTCTGTAGATCTAATAACTGATAAAAATGATTTTTTTTTATTTATTAAGCCCCTTAAGTCTTGTGGGTCGATTTTCGAAAACACCTTCCTAAGCTGATCTCTGCCCAGCAAAAGCAAAACATTGTTACAAATTTTGTGTAATGAACGTTTAAAGTAGTGTAAATAATTTATATTTAGAAGTGTAATACGTTATTATTACTTTCTGTTGTATTTACTTTACGTTAAAATTGTAATATTCGCAAGCAGCTTCGTTCCTTATATTATAAAGAAGATAGCACAAAACTCTACTCCATAAAAAATACATATACATGCCACTTTTCATAGTGATCGGTTGAACAGTGTTGGAGTGAAGTGAGGTCATGCATACATGAAAACATCCATTTTTACTTTTTAGATTAAAATGGCATTAAGGAATCTTAAAGTTCGGATCATTAAAATAGTTTATAGAAAATTTACATGCAGTGAAAATCGTTTAACACAAAACTGAGAGGGTATGAATTTTTTTTTCGTGCTAAAAGAATTTCATGTTAAAGAATACTAAAAAAAACCCCATATATTTAACAAAATTAAGTTTATTAGAGTACAGTTTATTTATATAGATACGTATATACATTATATAACTGGTGCCCGCGACTTCGTCTGCGCAGGATTAGTCCTTCTAGTTTTTTTTATTTTCTTCTCAAGGTTCTCTCCTCTCTATCTATCTTTATACCAAAATTCATCAAAATTGGTTCTACGGTTTAGTCGTGAAGGCGTAACAGACAGACAGAGTTACTTTGAGAGACCCTTGTTCCATGTTGTGTAATGTATGTAAACTGAAACCAAGTATTTTTGATGATCTCACTGATAGGTATTATAAATCCTATATTTTGTGTTGATAGATGTACGGCTGTATATGATGATTGATAGTAATGCAAAAGTTATAGGTAGCTATTGCAATATACTCCTATAAACTATGTTAAACGATTTTTTTCGTTCAGCATAAACATGCAGATTTTGCGATTCAGAAACCCTTGAGCAAGCCACGTAGAGCTGTCCGTGGGAAAAACACGGCGAGCCCAAATGTATGCCTGCTACCTTTAAGGTTTGGCCTTGCGATTTGTTGATAGTCATTGAAAATGCAACTTTTAATGGGAACTGCAGGCGTTTAAAATTAAATGGTAAGTTATTCGGTATGATTGGGATGCGTAGTAAGAACATTGTCTCCCTTGGCCTCTCCAGTTAAGATTGTGGCTACTCCCCCAAACAACACATGCCTGCAGATTCGTCTTTCCATTTAAGAGCACCGCAAAATCTGCATTCTTTATTCATCGCTTCTATTTTTATAAGCTTGTGGCTTTCGTAATCAAGAGTTTCGCCATACTCGAATGCAGCTTTATCGAATACCCCCCACGTGTTTTTTGTGAATATTAGACGTCGCTGTTGTGCCCTTTCAGCAACAGCACGTTTGCGAGATTCAGCTGCTTCAATGGTTTCTGTATCTCTCTGAGACGCCATGTAAGTTGCATGCTGAAGACGCCGAGCTTGGGACTGTTCGGGTGTCTCAGCAGCCCGTTGAGATGCCAGATATTCTGCCTGACGTCGACGCCGAACTTGGGACCGCTCTGGTGTCTCAGCAGCTCTGTGAGCTGCATCACGCTCCGCCTGTTCAAGCCTTCGCAGTTCGGCTTGCGGAAATGTTTCGTTAAATCTAGCTACTTTCATAGCTCGAGCTGAATTAGAGAGTTGGGAAAGATTTAGACTTACGCTTTCGCGGCATAATTCTTAGTAGGTGCTTTTTTTACTTTTCCAAAAAATACAGTACGGCAGTTATTATTTTTATACTTAAAAAATGCAATGCCTGCCTATTCAGTTAAAACTATAGCGTTATAATTAACTACAAACCACAAACAAAGTTGCAAATTTTTCCAAATGATGTAGTGTAGTGTGAAAGACTTATCTAATTTAAATACCAGAAGCGATAAAAGTAAGTTTTATTCTGAAATAAAAAAAATAGTGATTACAAAGTAAAAAATTAGAATCGAGCACGCAGTGGTGCCTGGCGTAGACAAAACAGAGGGGAACGTTTTACTTCATACATGAAAGGTAGAAATATGTTGACGTGGCACTCTAGAAAAGCTTGCAGATGGCAGAATTTTTTCCTACTAACAACCTCTTCCTTCAAAACTTAGTTTTATTCTGAAATAAAAAATAGGCATTATTCTGATCACAGGAATTAATTAGAAGCGAGCACCTTGCGTAGCCAAAACAAAAAAAAAAGTTCTTTCACAAACAAAACATAGATATATGCTGACGTAGGCTTTTTTGCAGCGCCCGCTAGAATTGCTAGCAGATGGCAGAATTTTTTCCTACTTACTTGACAAATATCGTTATATTTTGAACACTTTTCACAAATCTTTATAAATTATAGTCTATGCTATAAATTATAGCCTATGTGCTATTCTGATGTATAAGCTATATTACTGTAAAGTTTCATTAAAATCCATTCAGTTGTTTTTGCGTTAAAGACCCACAAAGATATTCACAAACTTTCGCATATATATTAGATTTGAACTTCAAACTTACCGGTATGTTACACTCCGTCTCTTTTTATTTTAGGAAAGTTGTAAATAATATTTTACTGTTGCTTTTTTTCCATGTGAATGAGTTTTATGATACATGGATAAGCATATTGAGCACTATGAAGGATTATTTCGCCAAGAGGTATTTTTATGAGTATTCTGAAACATATAATGCGTAATGAAAAACGTTTTACACAATTATTTTTTAGAACTGATATCGATATTTTTATATTGAATACAAATTTTTCATGGGAGTGGTCACATGAGGCGCAGAGTCATCCCAGGCTCACGAAATCGTTAATTATGGGAAAACTGTTTATTCGTTAACAGTGACCTTAACAGTATCCTCCTATTACAGTCTTAATGGGAACTAAAATGAATTTGTCTCAAATAGGCCTCTTTTCTGAGAGAGCAAACATTTTATTACAATCAAGGTACTTGTTTTGATCGAGTTCCCAGCGCGAACACGTTTGTTCAAAAATATTTTCTGTGAAGATGCTGCACTTTCCACTATGAGCAACTTTGTAGTTTTGATTGCTGTGTTGTACGACTTATTATATTTTATAAATTAAATAGCAGAATATAAAAAAAGGCATCTTTTATCTCTATTGAAGGAAGTTGAAACTGGTCAAGCAATTGAAGAACCTGATGAAATAATGCATATTAACCATGATAGCGAAAGTAAATATGAGAATAGCGATAGACATGAAACGTTTGAGTTGAATTGAAATTTTCAAATGCTGCCTAAAGAACTCTATGAAGAAACCTATGAAGCCATAAATGTAGCCCTTCGCATTGTCAAAAAGACACAAGGAAGAAAAAGTTCAAACTCCTATTTGTAGATCATCAAACGACAGCCAAACTACAATAACGTGAAGAAAATGTAACAGTTTTGCTGGAAAATAACGTTCCTGTATTGTTAGCGAAAAGTTTCTGTGATTTATGTCCTTTATTAAGGTCCCACACATTTAATACATTTTCTTTAGTTTTATTGGATTTTTTCTTAAATTATCAAAGAAAAATTGAAAAGTCCTTGAAAGTAGGTAAGTATATTTTCTCTTCATTTAATTATTCACCGGAAATGTGATTTTTATCGTGTGTAGTAAAAATAATTATAAAATAAATTATAGTTTAAAAACGAACTAAGAAACACGCTTTTATAGTGAATCGAACTAAAAAGTAATATATATATATATATATATATATATATATATATATGTATGTGGGAGACAACAAGGGGTCCAAGACATTTGTCTTTCCTTTAACTTTATTTTAAAGCTTTAACAAAAATTAATTAAAAAGGTAGATAAGTTTGACAATGATATGCAGAAGGTAACGCCTGCTCGCGCACCTCTCGCGTTCTCTCCGCTGCTTCTCTCTACAAAGTTTTTTCTCAAGAGTCAAAGTTTTTACAGTTTCAGTTCTGCTTTCACTTAGCTGCGCCTGCGCGCGAAGACTGCGTGGAGTTGTCGATAACTATTGGTTACTATATCCGGCCAGCCTGACTGTACGCTGTCCGCAGCGGTACTTCCATGGAGACCAGAGAATCTGAAACATACAAAAAAAAGACGGAACAGACAAGGACTATACGACAAATACATAGAGATTTAACATATCATAATTTTTCTGAACTAGACAGTTTCTCCATCATGTGAAGGCACCTCTTCGACATCCGGAAGGTTCCACAGGAAAACATTGTGTTTCACAGGCATAAGAACGTCTTTTTTAACAAGTTGATCTTTGGATGAACGCATCGATATTTTCCTCTGTAGAGTTCTGGACGTCTGTTCAAAACGATTTCTCTTTTTCCTTCGTTTCCACTGCCAGGGCTCAAAGATCCTTCGGAGCAACACAAACCGATGATGTTTACTCTTCATAGGTAAAGGGTTAGGTGAGCGGGAGATAAATTCCACGGAACTCGTTTTCATGGCGCCATTGGCTTTCTTACACAATACTATAGGTGAACAATAATCAAAAACACTCTTTTATAATACCTTGTCGTAACCAACCATCAATTTGATTGTTTACCTGTAATTTCTCAGAACATTTTTCTCTTATAATACTCAATTTTAACTTAGTACTCTTAATTTTATTACATTTATAATCCTTAATTAGAGAACTCAAATCATTTCTAGTATTAAAGTTTTTAACATGTGGCAAATCATAACTAGAGTTTTCTATCACATTTGAAAAAGAAACATTTGGAAAAGAAACACTCGAATTAAAATGAACACCCAAAGAGGATCCACTTTCACTCAATAAAACATCGCTCTTTGCGTGGCCTAGTTTCTTTATTTCAGAACATACACTGGGATGTATAATAAATTCTTCGGTCAAGGTCGGTGATATTGCCGTTCGCACACTTAGACCGGGAGAATGTTGATTAAGAGAAAGATTTATCGGTTTAACTTCTACCATTCGCTGTTCGCCAAAACATGAACTTAATGTTATTATTTCTTCGGAAGGTGTTTGCACTCTAATTAGTGAGGAATTTAAAACTGGGATCTGGCAACCTGAATCGATCAAGGCTGTTACGGGCTGATTTTCCACAAAAATGCTTACGTATTGAAGATTTGCAAATTCATCACTATTTTGTTTTTCGCTCTCGACTTTCAAAGTATTCACGTTTATTTTATTATGGATGTGGCTGTTAGATTCTTTAGGTTTAAAACGCTTCTCACAGTCTCTTGCGCAATGAGATGAATCACCGCATATAAAGCAATTTTTATTTTCTCTTTCAAGATATTGGGGATAGTTCTCTTTAATCTTTGGTTTAAAGTTTGTGATCTATTTTTAAAGGGGTCTTGGGTATATCCATAAGTAATAGGAATTTCTTTATGTGATCCGCTTCTAGATGAAATATAAATATCACACTCTTTAGCTAAATCAATAGGCCTAAACCAATCTTCTGCTTCTCGAATGCCAATATGAGTTGCAGTTTCCTTATTTAAAGTTTCGAATTGTTTCTCTTCGACTTTAGCTGCAGGATTTAAACTTAATGCTTTTTATTTTTAACCCTTTGAAGTTCGACTTTTTTCTAACTGTGCTAACTGTAGTTTCGCGAGCTCAATTTTCTGTTTTCCTAAAAGTTACCTCTTTCGTTTCGCGATACTCTCTCATCTATACAGTTTTGAATTAAAGTTTTAACGAAATCTGGATCACTTTCAAATGTACTACTGTTCTCAATTTTAGTCTTTAGTTTAACTATAGTGTCCGTACTTCCACAGAACCGTCTAGATTCTCAACAACTCTTATGAGATCCTCTTTAAGAGCGTTTTTATACATTTTAGAAAAAAATATGGAAAGATCCTACCTTTTTTTCTAGCTCCCTTGTTGCTCGCACGTACGATGTATCCAATGAAGAAAATTTCGATTCCACTGATTTCACCTTTCGCAGGTAATATAGTTGAAATTGTTCGAATTGACACCTCTTCGCAGGTGTTTGTGAAATTGTAGTTCCGGCCTCTACACAGGCGGAATTTTCGACGATGGGTTCCAACCTCTACACAGGCGGAATATTTAGGGTTCGATGAAAAATATAACTTCTACACATTGCGGTTATTTTTGTTATTTGTTCCGACCTCTACACAGCGGAATGAAGTTGAAAAAATTCAACCTCTACACAGGTTGAACGAAAGTTTCAAAATGGCGGCGCGTCTCCTCACGGACGGCTTTTTTTTTTTTTTTCACTGTCCAGACTTTGGTTTCAAAATCGAAAATTTTTATCGATCCCGGCCGAGCCCCCATAATTTGTGGGAGACAACAAGGGGTCCAAGACATTTGTCTTTCCTTTAACTTTATTTTAAAACTTTAACAAAAATTAATTAAAAAGGTAGATAAGTTTGACAATGATATGCAGAAAGTAACGCCTGCTCGCGCACCTCTCGCGTTCTCTCCGCTGCTTCTCTACAAAGTTTTTTCTCAAGAGTCAAAGTTTTTACAGTTTCAGTTCTGCTTTCACTTAGCTGCGCCTGCGCGCGAAGACTGCGTGGAGTTGTCGATAACTATTGGTTACTATATATATAATGTATGTATGTCAGGCCCCGGGCCTGCTGGTAAAATGAGGGGGCATCATCTTCAAAATACTTCTTTATTTCGCTTCTATCACATAAAATCTAACATGGCGGCCCTTTGGCGCGCAACCGGGTGGTACAAAAGACAACATCTCAGCGAGGAGACACCAGCCAAACCTTTTCTAGTATGTGTTCGCCTTCGTCAGCGCTCGTTGCACCTTTTAATAGGCTTATTTACCCACAATTCCTTACGCGATGGTAAAGAGTTCGCTCTATTTTCATTTATTACTTCCTTAATTTTGAATCTAAACTTTTCAAACCTGACATATATATTACTTAAAAGTAATATATAAAAAATTTAATACTCATCTTGTCAATTTGTACGCTTTATAATTATGATCGTATTGTAGCTTTAGCGCCAAAGCGGCATTATTGGAGCTTGCATTCAATGCATTATTATTTGGGGGTGATAAAAAATTATGATTGAAAATTGGGTCACCAGTAGTGAAAGTTTGAGAACCACTGATCTAAACGATAGCTACAGCTAAAAAATATTGGCGGCAGTCGGTCGAGGAAAACTATGGCAAGTGATGAACGGTATATAGATTGCTTTTTGGAAAGAGAGCGCAATTTGACATCGGGCAACGTTGCTCAACAGCTGCGTACGACAGGCAGACGACAGGTATTACGGTTTATTGTGGTTAGACGTTTTCATAAAAGTGGCCCATTTGCTGTCATCCTGAATGCATACCATCAATAGCAGCCCATCGGCGGCACCTTTTATAATGGTATGAAGAACTCAAAGACCTGACATCTTATCAATGGAGCCACGTTCGATTTATTGATGAAAATCGTTTCAATCTCAGCAGTGATTCTCAATTCCAGTTGATATGGGGAGGAGAAATGCAGGGCAGGCCTTAGAAGTTTTGTCGCCCTGACAAAAATTGGAAAATGCCGCCCCTCTCTCCAAAACAAAAAAAAATTGTTCACATATATACACTCCTACAAAACTTGAATAATTATTGGTGAACAAAATGGTAACATAACAATATATGTGTATTCCTTTGAGTCTTAAAAATACAAAATAATTCGAAATTAAGGACATTATTACCTGTTATTATATCAAACTAATAAAATGTAAGAGAAAGAATCACCTATTTCAGTAGGCCAATTTCTTCGAAAAAGAGTCTGCTGATGGTGGGGAATCACAAGCGTTTATTTTAAATATTAATTACACTCAAGACAAAAATAAAACATCTGTGGCTCTATACCACTAAAAACTCTTATTACCCCTGTCCACTTTTGCATAGTTGACACCGGATATCTTATGGGTGAAAGGAATGCCCTTGTCACCAAAAAAACTCCGAGATGGGGAGAAAGTTGCTAGAGAAAGATGTGTAAACATATATCAAATTTCATGACAACATATACTTCCGCCTCGGACCTTTCAAGTTTCAACATAAAAGAAAACTGAAATTAAATATATGCAAAAGAAGGGAAAAAAGATACATTAAATGAAATACCAAATTCATGCCCAATAATATTTCAGAAAATATATCAAATTTTTTGTAACAAAAAAATATTTTTCAAATTCGATCCAAATGCCGCTCTTCAAATTTGTCGCCTCGGTCAAGTGTCCGGCTTGTCCACCCTTGAGAAAAGGAAATTTAATCGCACTAACATCAGGGAAAGAGACGTTGGGGTGATGATGGAATGCTTGCTTGTATGGGGAGAGATTATGTAGAAGGGACAAAAATGGCAGCTTCATATTACGCGAGACTTACTTAACGGAGATCCATACTGCAATGAAATTACCCTCCCGCACGTGCGTCTTCTCCAATGTGCCATTGGTCTAGACCAGTGTTTCCCAAAGTGGTCTATATAGACCCCCAGGGGTCTACACGACCTCCAAGGGCTCCGCGTCAGCAAAAAAGTAATTTGGGGGTCCATAAGGTGTAAATGGGGGTCTACGATAGTGGCTCTCATTAAACCAGATTGTGATTTTTATTTTAAAAGGAAATTTAATGAAGTTGAAACCAGACTTGCCTATTTAATAGATTTATTTACTAAATTTAGTGAGGTTAATTTGCAGTTTCAAGGTGAGAGCATAATTTTTTTTAAAAAACAAGGACCACATTTCAGCCTTTCTTATGTGTGCCAGAATTAAGCTAAAGGATTATAATTTTGGACATCATCGAAAAGTTCAATACCAGTATTCGGTATTTTTAGATCTTGATACCGGTTTTAATACCGGTATTAGAATTTTTAGAAAAATTACAAAAACGCTGGCGTTTCTTTGTTTTATATTTGCCAGTTTTATTAGAGAGTGTAAATATCACAAAAAATAATCTGTAACTTATAAATTATAACAGTATATAAAGAACACACACACAAAAAAAGTAAATGAACATCTTATTTAAATCACAAAAAACTGTAAATATCGTTATTCAGTCTGTGATACTAGTACAAATTTTTGTAATGTGACCGTAAAAAAACAATGCATCCACTGCACTGTCATTAAGCCTGGAGCGTAATCTTGTGCAATAATTTCTTCCGAATTATCTTTTTATCAAAATAATATAAAATCCCTGATGGCTTGGGCTTAGAAAGTATGCTAAAATTTGTATCTTCATCGCAATTAGATTCTTTCCTTTTTAACAATTTTGTGTCACGTTTCGTTTTTAAATGTGTATGGAGTCCCCGTTTGTACTTCCTCCATTCATTATAATAACACTAGAGCATTTTTTACATTGTGCCACTATATTGGTTTCATCATATAAATAATGAAACCAAATCGAAGTATTATCAACTGATTTTTTATGTTCCTTAAAGTTATTCTCATTCATTATTATGGGTTATTATTTATATGAGTATACATATATAATTAATATAAAAAATATCTTGAGCCTTAATAGTCTAAGAGCTAGCAACGTTTTCGAGAAAGAATTTTAGAAAAGCCGATTCTTTTTAATATTTCTTTCTCTGTGACTTTTCGAACATCGTGCGAGCTATTATTAATGCGCATCATACCTTTACAGGTAAAAATATTGATTTTTTAAATAATTTTAGAAAGAAAGTTTTTTTTTCACTAAATTTAAAATGTTATTAACAACATGAATTTATTAATGCCAGACATTTTTGTTGTTGAAAATAATGTGCCAGATGCCATTTTGTATAAAAAAAATCATTAATTTCAAACCATTTTAGAATGTCTATAATTTTAATATTTTATTTATACATAAATAAGTACAAATTTAAATTGCCAGACATTAATTCGGTTGTTTACTTAACAGCCAGGCCGATTTATACCGCGATATTATGCCTATTGTTAGAGAGAGACAGTGGTAAAGTAGGTATGCGGAAGAGAGACCGATGCGTTGCTTCTTTTTGGAATTCATACAAAATGCAGTGTCGTAAATACACTTTATCTACTGACAATTTTTTCACTTTATATATCACAAGTAAATGATGAACGGTAAAAAGGACTCCTTTTACACTATACAGCAGCTAAAAACAAAGAAAATTCGAATGACTAACTAGCCAGATGTTTTTTTATTTACAAGAAATAACTGTTAATACTGTACGCACCTCCTGGCATAGTATACGAGATATTCATAAGGATATTTTTGATAAAATTTTGTCAGTAATGAAAGAAGATGTAGTTAAAAAAAGAAATTATTTGTTATTAACTTCCCTTTGTGACATGTATAATAACGAATTACAAGAAGAGTTAATACATCAACCTGAAGCAGATGTAAGTTTAATGCCAAATCATCAACTTGAAGAAAAAATAGTAAAACAATTCAAGCAAATTAAGATTCTAATAGAAAAGAAAAGAAAAATTATTATGCATAAAAATAGAAGCTTATTGGAACAAGAAGATCTAAAAAAACTCGAAGAGAATGATCTCATTGATAAAGTTGCTTTCATTCTACGAAGTACTATTTTAAAAATGGATAAAACATTACCTGCCGTAATGAAGATAGAAGATTTGATTAATGGTGAGTGTACTATTCCAGAAAAACTCGATCACTTTTTCAAAGCATTAATTGGAGGTAAAGATATTCGTCGCCGAGATGGAGTCACTTGTCATAGATTAAGCAATTTATTGGCTTCTGATGCTATTTATTGTGCAAGTAATGGTACTGTTAAGCCATCAAAGCACATAACACTGGGTAGGATCGTGAAAAGTCTTACAAGTAGTAGAAAAATGATTAGTATTTTAAACCGACTTGGACATTGTTGTAACTACAATACGATGGAAGAACTGGAAACTGAAGCTACGATCTCATCTGTAAACCGTTCTCAAATTTGCCCTCCTGACATCATTAAAAGTTCGTCATTAAGCACAGGTGTAACATTCGATAATTTTGATAGATACGTCAATACTTTTACTGGAAAGGACACTTTACATGACACCGTAGGAATCATTTACCAAAATGTAAGTGATGATTACGATATTGAATTAAATTCAAGTAGTATAAGTGGAAATCTTAACATACCGCTACCACCAACATAAAGAAGACGGACTTTTAATGAGGAAATTCCAGAACTACCGTCGTTTAACCATCGATTGCAAATGTTAGAAAATTTAACACCAGTTGAGAATGAACCAACTCTTCCTGAAAATTTACCTTTGATAGAAACAATAGATCTGTTATATTTACTTTCACACTTCTTACATGTGCCAAATACCCCAATGTGGACAGGTTTTAATTCTAAAATTATTAAAGATACTAGTCCCAAACAAAAAAATATCTTATCTTACACCTATTAATTTTTTACCGACAAGTGTAGCGGTAGTTAAACATACAATGGAACAGGTCCAAGTTGTTGGAAGGGAATGTAATCAAACATACGTGCAAGTTACTTATGACCTGGCAATAGCTAAAATAGCATAAAATCCAATCAACGCCAAAGCCTTAATTCAATAATCTTTTCATCCATCTTGGTTCATTCCATTTAATGATGGCTTTCTTCAAAGCCATAGGAGTTTTTATAAATAAGTGTTGTCTATCTCATATGATGATTGAGAGTAATATTATTACTTCTGGCTCAGTGAACGGTTTAGTTGAAGATAAACATTTTAATCGCTGCAAACGTCAGCATCCGTTGATGGCTCTTGGCTTGAAAATGTTACATTTTGATCATTTTTTGAAGATGGACAATATTGAATACAATTTCCTGAAAGAACAAATTATCGACGATCTCCTTTATTATCAAGAAGTTATAGATTCTCAATCATCTATGCCAATAAATTACCTAATAATGTATTATCGAGAGTATTATCTGCATATCAAAAATTCGTAGGAGAAACAAGACAAGGGGAGCGTGGTAAAACGGCTCAATTCTATTTGATTTACATCCAGATTGTAAACTATTATATTACCCTGTCAAGAAGCATACCCATGGGAGATTTTGAAGTGTTCAAATATGTTATTCCAAAAATAACCAATTTATTTTTCGCAGTAAATCAACCGAATTATGCTTGATAGTGTTTTAAATATTTAGATAATCTAAATAAAGTAGATGAAACACATCCTGGACTAAAAAATGATTTCATGAATGGATGTTTTGGAATAAAAAGAACCGACAAACCATTCTCGAGTACCAATTGATCTTACACTGGAGCAGACTATCAATGCTGAAGCGGCTAGACGCCTAAGTGGTATTGCACATTTTACTAATTCCTTAGCTGCCCGTCAACGCTGGACCAAAAGTCACAGTATTAGAGCTGCTATAATCTCTCACGTTCTCGATGTTTATGGATTGAAGCAATTACAAGACGTGTCTGCGGATTTTCAACCAAATAGAATAAAAATTTATGGCAATCAAATCGCTGATTTCATTGAAATTTTTGAAAAGAATATTAATCCATTTGATGAAAGTTTAGACAAAGATAGTTTATATAATATTGCAACTGCCAAGCCTGTACCTGAAAATGTAGTGAACTTTTTGCTGAACATTGAGAAAAATGGTGAAGATTTACAGAAACAGTTTATTACTGAATGTGCTGAAGATCAGGATAGATTTGATAAGCCAATAAAAAAAATCAAGTGCTTAATTTTGCTGGTGCTCCAAAGAAGAAAAATAATTCTTGGTAACAAAGTTATTGAGCTAAGAATGCAACGAGATCTGTTTGGTCGACTCTTAGGTATATCTATGACCAACAAAGTCGAAATTGAAAAAGTACTGGAATTTCCACTAACGCCGATATCAACATCGATGTGTCATGCAGACGGTAGTATTTGTAAAACAGATAAAGCACAATTTATTAAAGTTTTCAAGAAAAAAGTTAGCAAGGTCAATCGGCAATCCTTATTTTTTGATATTAGCATTTTAGACGGTTTCTTCATGTTACTCTTAATGAAAGAAGTACCCCAAACTTTCGATGGCATATCAAAAAAATTCCCTAAAATGATTTCACAGTTTAAATCACCTCGCATTGATATTGTATTTGATCAGTATTTCACACCTTCTATAAAAGATTGTGAGCGTTTACGTCGCAACGAAACAACCAGTACAGTTTCCATCGAGACCTAATCAAATTCGGCATCATAATTTTGCTGGTGAACTCAAAAATACTCAGCTCAAGGAAGCTCTCGTAAAATTTTTCATTGATCATTGGGCTAACGATAACATGTATCCTTTTATTGGGAATAAAACTATTTATCTAAGCTTCGATAAATGTTATTCGTATCGCGTTGTAAATAACCAAGTTATTAGAGTATTGAAGAAGAACACGAAGAAGCTAAAGCTCGAATTATATATCATATTTGCCAGATAAGCGTTGACTCTCAAGTTGTTGTACGCTGCTCAGACTCCGATATTCTGATTATACTTCTTGGCAATTTGGATCATCTGAATGCATCTTTGAAGCTTTGGTACCAATGGGGTGTAGGAAACCAAGAACGTCTAATAAGCATCAATGATTTATATCAAGATCTTGGTATTTCTTTATCGAAAGCCCTACCATGTTTCCACGCAATAACAGGATGGGATTATACCCCAGCATTTTTTCGGAAAGGTAAACTAAGGCCCTTCAAGCTGCTCGAAAAATTTTTCGAGTGTCAGTTAGCATGTCAAGAGATTATAACTGATGATGACGATGAACTTGAACGTATATTTGCCACTTTGGAAAAATTTATATGTCACATGTATGGGGTGCCTAACTCTTCAAATGTTAATGATATTCGCTTCTATTTATTTTCCAAAACTTATCAATCGAAAAAACTCGATGATAATTTCGAAAAGAAATGTCGAAGTTTCGATTCATCGAGTTTACCACCATGTAAAGCTGAGTTATATCAGCATTTATTGAGAGTGCGGTATGTGACAAAGTTTTGGAGAAATGCTCATTTAAAAAAATCCATCTTTATCGCCGTTAGCTTCCGAGTGGATCGTTAAAGATGATAAATACGATTTCGTTTGGTTTGCTGGGGAGCAGTTTCCATCATCAGTTGCGAACATTGTGATAAAAAGTAAAGTATTATTTACAATATGATAAATCGAAAGAGTAAATTATTATTTAGACCATGATAACCTAATAAGGATTTTTTTTACTCCAGAACCAACACTACTAGAAAACCAAAACACAACGCAAGATGATGATTCTGATGGTATTGATAATAATCGGAGAAGTTACGATGATGACGACTATGAAGATGCATCAGTTTTTTGTGACACTTTTACGGAATGAAAATACATATTTCATGGAAAAATGATTTTGACCATCTAAACATAATATGCATAAATAAAAGTGAGAATTTTGTTATTGTATCAATGGCAATTTTTCCTTTATCTTTTAAAAAATCCTTTTATTCAGTTACAATTAAATTTATATGATATTTAAAAAACGATATTTTCCCTTTTGTTATAAATACTTTAATCAAGTATTTAATATTACTGTAATTAGAATTTAAATATTAATTTTTTATTATATTCATCCTCGAAGACATAAAAATTAAAAAATAAGTTGTTTCGAATACTTTAAATAGTGTAGAGTATTCCTGTCACTCTTCCGCCTACCTATTTGCCACTGCCTCTCTCTAACGACAGGCATAATACCACGGTATAAATCGGCCTGGCTGTTAAGTATACTATGCCAGGAGGTGCGTACAGTATTAACAATTATTTCTTGTAAATAAAAAAAACATCTGGCTAGTGAGTCATTCGGATTTTTCTTTGTTTTTTTAGCTGCTGTATAATGTAAAAGGAGTCCTTTTTTACCGTTCATCATTTACTTGTGATATATAAAGTGAAAAAAATGTCAGTAGATAAAGTGTATTTACGACACTGCATTTTGTATGAATTCCAAAAAGGAAGCAACGCATCGGTCACTCTTCCGCCTACCTACTTTGCCACTGTCTTTCTCTAACGACAGGCATAATACCGCGGTATAAATCGGCCTGGCTGTTAAGTAAACAACCGAATTAATGTCTGGCAATTTAAATTTGTACTTATTTATGTATAAATAAAAAAACATTAAAATTACAAACATTCTAAAATGGTTTGAAATTAATGATTTTTTTATACAAAATGGCATCTGGCACATTATTTTCAACAACAAAAATGTCTGGCATTAATAAATTCATGTTGTTAATAACATTTTTAAATTTAGTGAAAAAAAAACTTTCTTTCTAAAATTATTTAAAAAATCAATATTTTTACCTGTAAAGGTATGATGCGCATTAATAAACGCAACGTTTATTGGCAGCCAGATAGCCCGCACGATGTTCGAAAAGTCATAGAGAAAGAAATATTAAAGAATCAGCTTTTCTAAAATTCTTTCTCGAAAACGTTGCTAGCTCTTAGACTATTAAGTGAGTCAGAAAATAAGGAATGTGTTGTGTTTCTGTCGTTTCTGTTGGAGGACATTAAGCAGAAAACACTCCAAGAAACGTTTTCCCACGGCGGTATTTTTACCAATAAAATGAACTTGTTAACGGGAAACAATTTACTACACAAGTAATTGTCTTAAGCCACAACTACACAACTACAACCTTATTTTCCCAGATATGAATATTAGACCTACGCGTGTGCAGAATTGCTCTGATTATTCACATATTTTATCACTTCTCTTGATTGTACGATACAACTTTTTATCCACAGTTTAATTAATTTCGCCGGTTAGGGAGACACAAAAATAAAAACGTATATTATTTTGCAATGTTGGTGATCCCTGAACATACAGTGGAGACAATTTTAAGAAATTTCTAGTAAATACCGAAAAACCGGTATTTAAACTTGTGAATACCGGTACTTCAAAATTGCACAAATCGCTCAAAATACCGGTACTCGGTATTGCAATTCCTAATCTTTACTCTAACTCAGCATTTCGGAATAGAACTAGTAAGAAATTATAACAATTAATATAGAGTACCCCATGCTTTTACCACAACGGCATTAATTTTCTCGTTAATTTTTTTATTCTTATATTAAGAATTTTTTTTTTTTTACTTTTTAGTTCGATTCTCACTATAAAAGCGTGTTTTTTCGTTTTTTTTTCAAACTATAATTTTATTCTATAAAATTTAGACGAAATCATGTAAAAGCAAAATATAGATCCATTTTAGTAATGTGTTTGTTTGTTTGTAAAATTCATTGTAGAGAAATGTTTTTTATTAGTTTAAGGTCAATCGATTCTCATTAGCTGATTAAATTTAACAAAATTGTTGCCAATCCATGAACACAAATAAGGACAAATTTGGGACCCACATAAAATATTTATAGGTATGTGTTTTAATGTTTATTCCTCTTAACTAGTCCGCTGTGAATCAGGGTCTATTTTTACTAAAGGAATTTCGATTTATAGAGTAAAATATTTTTTAGGTACACAAGTACGCTGCTTTGAATTAAATAGAATTAGGTATTTCTTAAAAATATTTTATGCTTTAGCTCCATCAATTATTTTAATTAATATTTTCATTGATGCGAATTTTTTACTAATTTTTAAGCAATATTTGATATTTTTACCAAATAAACTCATATAAAAACTTTATAAGCCTTTTTTTATTGTAGGAATTTTCTTCTGTGTTTTTTTTCTTTTTTTCCCTATTTTTAAGACTAGGGTGAAGGAAAAATGCAAATTTCTATCTTTCCTACAGGATAAAAATTAATCATAAAGAACAATCCTACTTTAAAATATTTAAAAAAAAATTTTTTTTTAATAATTATTTGGGGCTAATGCTTACAATCTGACCGAGGATAACTCTAAAACAAGCTTCATCTTGATTTAATTTCATCAAATGTTTATGATTTAAGTTAATTTTAATGAGTTGAAGGAGGTATTCTGGATTCATTCTCGAGGTTAAATCTCATTATTAGTAGCAGGAATGCATTCTTTAGGGACATCATGAAATGAATTATGGTACTTGCATATGTATAATACATTTAAGCAAATCAGTCAAGTCAAAATACGTCGACAAATGCTGCAATATTAGACAATAAATTAAACCTTTCCCTCTCACGTTTGATTACAGTATTAATGAGAGCATTTGGCGACGTTTTTTGAATTGGCGATGTCTTGCGAAATTGGTTGATGGTAATTTGCGTAAGAACTGAATTTATTATTATTGATACAAAATAAGTGGTAAAATTTGAAAATTTCAGAATTTTAGGTGACTAGAAGCTGTAAGAAAAGAGCCATTGGAGCATCACCTATGGAATTAAAACCTACATTAATAAATGTAATATATTTTTTTAAAAAAATTTTCTTGTATTTCTGAAAAGTATGCCGAGAGATCTCAATTTGAGCACCAGAGTGTAAGTTAAGTTGCATGAACTTCATATTAAAACCATCAATAGTTAAAAGCGCGGTAAGTTGTATTTTAAAATCTCTATAATAGGTATTAGCACAGTGAAAGTATACCTACATTTAACAAAGAGTTAATGTAAGAAAAATGTGTTTGAGACTATGTTTTATTTTTTCGCCTTTTTCTTCTTTTTCTTATCTTTCTTATCTTTTTTGCCTTTTTTCCCCTCCGGTTCGGGTGGTTCTTCGGAAGGTGGAGGTGGTGGTGGTGGCGGTGGAGGAGGCGGTTCCTCATAGAGAGGACCCTTGACCAAAGACCTTGCGGACTCTAAGTATCCTAGCCTTTCACGAAGATGATTTTCGATATCTTTGAATACGTCAAAGGCTAAAAATAATTCATTCGCTTAGATGACCAACGAAACATACATTAAATACATCTCATCAAAAAGTATGCTATAGAAGTGAAGCTACACTTAATTAAGTTAGCTTAGTTAACTTCTATTAGATATAATTGGAAGGTGAAGTTAATTATTTAAGATCATATTAATTTCATAACGACATTTTATGAGCACAACGATCTCATCTAAAATCAACATTTTATTAATGTTCGGATGGGCTTGCCCCCCTCCCACCCCCGCCCTGATCATTACTTACTTACGTATTATCGCAACAATGCCAGCGTTCAAAGTACATAACTCGCCAATTTGAGCAATCCCGGTTTCCTATGTGTTGCACGCGCTGAGTTGGCAATGATGTGTTTCGTTTCATATAATGTCGCCAATAGGTTGCGATAAAACTTAAGTACCAGTTTTTCTTTTCAGGTATCCGACTACGTTCGGAACCGTGATTTTGCAAAAGCGCATAAATGGATAATTTTCGGAATATTTAGTGTCACTTAGATATGAATACATGTATACATAAAATTGTTTTAAGGATATTTTGACCAAAAGGATTATTCAATACAATATTTTGGCAAAAAACTAACTTAAAATCTTTTTTTTTAAAAAATGTTTTTGAAAAATGCTTCTATTATTTAAATGTTTTGCCTGTATATAGCTCAGACTGCTCTACAGAGGCTCAACTAGAATTTTTGAAATATATAACTTAGAAGTGGGTTTATCCATATTTTACGACAACAGAGGGGAGCAATTTTAAGAAAAAAAAAACGCCGACAATTATTTCAATTGGTGGTAACTCTGAAAATAATGTGAATTTTTCAAAAGTTCTAGTTGAGTCTCCGTAAAGAGGTCTGAGCTATATGCATGCAAAACATTAAAATAATAGAAGCATTTTTTACAAAAGGAGAACATTTTGAAAAAAAGATTATTCTAAGTTAATTTTTTGCCAAAATAGTGTATTTAAATAATTTTTTTTGTCAAAATGACCTTAAAACAATTTTATACATGTATTTTAATCTAACTGACACTAAATATCATTAAAATTATCCATTTATGCGCTTTTTTAAAATCACTGTTCCGAACGTAGTCGGGTACTTAAAAGCTCCTTAAAAATTTAATTGTAATGTAAACATTTTAGTACTTTTCCGTTTTGACAGCACAAGTGATAAAGTCACCAAAAATGATACAACCAACGCCAATCTGAATATTCTTGTTGGTAACCTTTTACCATCACATTTTCAAACTTATCAGCAACGTCTTTTTAATAATACGGCAACAATAGATGAAAAACTAACTAGAACTAACATATATAACATTTTTTATGTGAATACTGTGTGTTTTGCGCTGCCATTTACATGTATTATGTTAAAACCAAGTTCTCTTTTAAGTTTAAAAGTTAATTTTTTTTTACAAAAAAAATCATTTAAAATTAAAACTAGGTGATGGAGAATTCCTCATAACAGTCTTAAATGCAAATAAGGGAGATAAAGCCCGACGGGTGTAAGTACTCTAAAAACTATCTCCAAAGATATTAACGAGCGTCATCGGGTAAAACGCTTATATATATGTTTAAGTTGGAGGTGATTGAATTACCTGATAACCTAACATAAAATTCTAAGTGAAGAGATAAAAGATTGGCAAAGAGGAAGGGAATTAAAACCTAAGAAATATAATATGAAAGATTTTGATAAAGTAGAAACTTAATAGAGCATTTAGAGTAAAACAATTAATCGAGAGGAAAAATTGAAATAACCTACACCTGCCTCCGAAAGTCTGTGAACAGGTGATCATCTTTCATATTCATGCAAAGATTGCTAATTAAATGTAGTCTTTCGGAATCAATACTATTTTATATTGATTCCTCTAGCATCGTAAATTCAAATAGTATAAGCAACAATCTCCTGAATATTACATATAATAGTACAAATATTTATAACTTGAGAAATGCACAAATCGTGTGCGTCAAAAGTCTGCGTACACTGGAAAAAAACCTGTACAATAATCGATTGTAACTAAAAGTGAATACTTTTTAAACTATCTACCGTTCTTTCCAGAACTCTCAACATATTTGGCAAGTGTTTAACTAGCTTAGTTGTTTCGTCTGTGAATATTTTGTTTCATTCTTCTACTCTGACAGATTTGAGCATTTCCTTGGATGTTATTACGCGTTCTCCCTGATTATTCCCTCGAGTAAATTCCACAAATGCTGTATTGTGCTTAGGTCTGGAGACTTTCGGAATTGACTTGAGACATGTCGGAACAGCTATGTCTTCACAATTACTTCTGTGTCAGCCATTTGCTTGGTACTTTTGTGTCGCTGAAAGTAAAAATCATCACTCACCGCAAATTTCTCGGCATATGCCCTGATATTTTGCTTCAATGAGTTCAAGTAACTAATTTTGTACATTGTTGATTCAATAAATTTCAGATTACCAGCCGAAAGCTTCCAATGCACCCCCCCCAAACATTATGCCCCCTCCTCCATGTTTGATAGTCGAAAAAGGATTATCTTTCTTAAGATCTGCCAGGAATTTTTGCAGGCTTATTTTTGTGCTTTTTGATGCTAAATTACAAAAATTACTTTCAATTGAATGTATTACAATTTTCTAAAAAATGTGTCCTATTTAGGTGTTTTTTGGGTAAAGGTCATCCATTCTCTTAGCTCTGTTCATTCGAAAGACGAATGGCTTCTTGAGTGCAACTCGGGCTTGATAGTCAGTCTTTTTCAGTTTTCTTCGAATCGTAATTACAGTCACACTTTTTTGCAATATCTCAGCAACACTTTTAGCTATTTGTGAAGCTTATAGTCTTGAATTTATTTTTATAGAGCGTATTACAAAGCAAAATTCTCAAAGGGACGCTGCAGATGGGTGACCGGATCTTGGCTTGGACATTAAAATTCTAATTGATTTGTAGTTTATGAACACTTTTTGAATCAATAAATGTCTTCTATTAACAATTTCAACAATTGCTTTAAAAATTCCCCCTTTTCTGAAGACCTATGATGATTTTTGTTTCAATAATATATCGATCTCTATTCTGTTGCCTGCCATGGAACCATAAAAGCTTTCAAATCTCAAGTCCTAAATAAATCATAAAAGAAGCTTACAATTACTTAAAAACACGATTTAGTGCAATTATTTAACAACAAAAGGTCTTTAACAGCTCCATTTTGTAAGAGTACGCAGACTTCTGGCACGGATGGTTGGAGATTATTTGGTAGTCATTCCTGTTTTTTCTCGTTAAGATGAATTTTGCTGCTGTTGTTTGAATAAGGAAATTTTGAAAAATTGTTGACAAGTATTTTGATTTTCTAAAGTGAGATTTTAATAATTATAGCATAAACACGTAAGATTATTACCTGTACACAGACTTTCGGAGGCAAGTGTATATGGCCACAAAAATCGAAGGGCACGCTAGAAACGCTTGAGTAGGAGCAACCAGTTTTATAGTATTATTATTATATATTAATTTGTTTTTATCTTCTAAATCTGAAAATAGTGCTTGAGCTTCAATAATTAAGTTTCCAAGTTAAAGTGTAGATTAGGGAGGGGGGGGCTTGACGATGTAAATTTCTTTTGGTGACCGAAATCGTTCGCCAAGCTTCTTCCTTCAGCGATATGTTTCTGGCGTTCGGATTCGATAGCCAAGCAATCTATGACATCTAGATAGAAATCGCTAAATCCAAAGCCCTAATCTACACTTAAACGGTTTCCATAATTAGGTATGTAAACGAAGATGTTTTTAGATAATTTAAAAATAAAAATTTCATTTTTCATTTCACTGCTCAAATGCTTCCATGAACAGCAGCCCTCAGCTCAGACTTTGTAGACAGGATACTTGTCTACGAAAGCATTTGGTAATTACATATTAAACCCCTGACCAATATTGCCAAATAAAAAAAAACGTCGCCAAATGCCGCATTAGTATGGTGGAATAAGGTTATTGCGTATGTGCATGCGTGGGAGCAGTTTTCCACTATTGACTACATACCGTGGAATTTGGGATGTGTTTTTATTTGGCGAATCGGTCGACGGTATTGTACATACCAAAATACCGAAGATTTATATATTGGATTTATAAATGGATTAGTGTGGTACTAATGCATTATGTCGTCGTCCAACTTCATCGAATCAAAAATGCCGCCATCGTTTCCACGCATGCGCAACAACAAATTCCCACGAGTGCTCTTAGCTTTGTATTATTCCTTTTCGGGAGGCTGTTGGCGAAGGTTAAATTAATTTTTTCCCAATTTTTTCCCGCGATTTTGGAACCATCCAAAAAACTAGTAGCATGATGCTATCAAATTAATTTGAAGTTAAATTTAAAAATGTGTTATAAGTATGCGACTAAAGTGCAGAATTACCCATGGTACTTACGTATTATTGAAACCTATTGGCGACATTATACGAAACGAAGTACTTGGTTGCCAATTCAGCGCGTACGACACATAAGAAATCGGTATTAGCCAAATTGGCGAGTTACTAATAGAGTTGGCGATTGTTGCGATAACACGTAAGTACCTCACCCACTTATTTGGCTTGTTTTGTGTGTGTGCGTGCGAGCGCGCTTTTCTCAAGACCGATAAGCAAGGCAATAGTGGTAACCGAGTCGATTTCGGTGTTGTGAAGGAGAGATCGCATCGTGGCGAGAGAGCACCAAGTTGGCAATTTTTTAAAAATCGTGCCAAACAGAAGGCGACACTTTCCCCAAATATGCTACACAAGAAAAACCTCCAGCGATGGTACAAACACAAATCGTTAATTTGCTAATAACTGCCGTTCTGTGTTAACAATTAATTATAATTATTTCAAGTATCATTTACTTCTAATGCCCGTGTTAGCTCTTTTCATATTCTTCACGTTCTCCATCCATGCTTGTTGGGTATTCAGCAAGTCTTCCATGATCCTCTTCAACTCCTCAGTGAAATGATAATCATCAGGAAATTCGATTTCGGGTTTTTTTTCCTCCTTTGAACTTATTTCTTCTTCTCCTTCAGGAATTAGTTCGGCTTTCATCGATTCCAATGCCTGTTGCATCCGTTCCTGTTTGCCCAATACATCGCCCACTCTCATTTCTAGGTCTTCGATCCTCTGTGATACAGAATCCAAAGACGAAATCAGGTCCTCAGGGGCATCATCGGGGTCCTTTCTCTCGGTGTTTTTGTCAGAGCTGACGTCACTTTCCATTGGAGAAAACGCCTGGTGTTTAAAGTATCTCAATGAAATGAATTGAATCTATTTATAATTTAAGTTTTTATAACGTTATTAATTAAATTTTAAAAAATTTAGCATGCAGATAACATCAAGTTTTTATGTCAAGTCGAGAAATAATGAAAATGAGGATATGTGAATGTGTAATGAAGGTGTAATTTTAAATGAATTTTGCATAATGTAATGTTGACACTTCAATGTTTGAAAACATCCAAAACCGTGAATTTTGCTTTCATCAGTAAGGCTTAATTACTGAATATGCAGAGAAATAGGCATGAAATCAATTTATACATTGAGAATAGATATAAAACGTGCTGGTTATACTTATTTTTCAATGTGTTTAATTTAACTAGATTTCCATTACTTGGTTACTACTGTTAAAGATGCGTCATTATGCTAAAGAAAAACCAACCTTTTTCTATTTAATAACTTTTTTCCCCGCCGAAAATTTGATTACAGAAGCGTCCGTAGAACTTTAAGACTATATCAAGACGTTTGGTACTTACACATGATATCGTCCAACGAAAAGACGTCGCCAAAATGCCGATATAAGCAGCCAATAGAGGAAGGCCATTTCCATCGATGTTCGAACACAATAATATTTGGTGACATTTTCTGGAGATGTTTTTCGATTTATTGAAATTGGTCGATGGTACCGGTGTATTATGTTTGGAAACTGTTTCATTTAACTCATACCATTTACTCAGTGCCGATTTAAGCTAATATCGGCCCTGGGCGCAGATTTACGGGCCCCCTTCGCACTGGCGGATTGAAATTTATTACCAGAAAAACTGGTTAAGTCCAGCTTATCCGGACCCTTTAGCATCCTTCCGGGCCCGTGGGCGCCCAATGGCACTGCATTTACCTGGAAAAGTGCCAAAAGAAGGGTACGTTCTACCGCAAAAATGCCAATGTTTAAGATAGCAAGATAAGCTGGCAGCCCTGATTTCACATGAGCCGTACGCGCTGAATTGGCAACCATGTGATTCCTTTCATATAATATCGCCAATACGGTTACGATAATACGTGACCTTTTTCTTTTGGTGAAGGTTAAATTTTTTTCCTGTCGAATTACTCGTGTGGTAGGTTTACCACAATTAATAAGTTTTTACTGGGACTTAGCGATTTTTTTTTGTTGCTTTCTACGGCCGAAACGGAAAAGTACCCTCCCTTTTATTGTTTTGGCATTTTTTCTGAAAGTGATGTATTTTCCACTTGATTCGGTTTTTAATTATATATATGCGGTATTTATCAGTGACATAATGTACTCACCCACAACGCGAGGAAGGGGTGTGTGTGTGGATGCAGGATTCTAGTGGGCTCCAAAGTATGACTGATGCCAAGTACGTATTTGAGCTTGGGGCCCAAAACCTGTCCCGCTGAGGGGGCTTCATATTCTCCGTTATGCAACTGGTTTTCATGCTTTGCTCCATCAACAAATTTTGTCAATTCAGAAAATGTCGCTAAATGCGTCATTATTGTTTTGAGATTTGTGCGGGTACAAAATTTCAATTCTATTGATAAAATTTACTGAAAGTAAACAATTGGCTCACACTTTAAAATATAAAGTCAAAATAAATCATTATAAGCATTCTTTCAATTGGAACAGTCATTTTATTTTTATTTTAACTACTAATTCATTCATGTATAAACTAATAATTAAGTCGACCAAAAGATTTAAATATTAGAATTTGTTCCCTATTACGGTATGTTTAAGTATTTAAATATTACAGGTTTAAAAGCTGCAAGTTTGGAAACAATTTTACCTAAGTCTTATAAGAAACAATTGTAAATTTTCACTCTTCATCATACCTGATTGGCCAAATTCTCATGGTGTGGTGTGGAAGTGAAAAGTGAGAAACATGCTTATAAGTCGCCTATTCCATATGATCAGGATTTGAGTGGATCAAATCTTGATCATTCATTGAAATTTTTATATCAATTAAAGCAATAAATAAACATATATAAATACTTATTTTTTTAAATATTCTTAATTTTGCAATACTACAAAGTATATATAATTACAAAAGTTCCACTTTCAAACTACTATAAAAAAAAGAACCACTGCTCACATAAAAACCTAGAATTTGAATTGAATATACTTGAAAACAGGGGCGTAGCTACCACCGTATCAATGATACGGGGCCCCAACAACATATGTAACTACAGTCCCACTAAGATGGCTCTCTTATGTAGAAAAGAGCACCGTCAGAACTAACTACGCTAGTGCTTGAAAAGGAGGGAAACGGTATGGAATAAAAGGGGAATATATATATATATATATAATCCAATATAAAAGAATTTTTTCAATATATAATCATATACATATACATACACATATATATAAATTTATACATATATATACATATACACAAATACATAAACAAAAATATAAAAATAGTCATATAGTTATATACCTAAGATAACTAAAAGTAGGAAGGAGGCACATAGTATAAAGACAAATTGCTGGCCTTAGGAATCAGGATTGCAGGTTTAAACAAGTTTTACGGTGCCAACCTTCACCTGTAATTTGTCATACTATGTATCAAGAGGAAAGGAAAGAGTTATATATGTAGAATTTAAATATTAAAAAATCATTAAACTAAATAACATAGGAACATAAACACAACCTACTAAATCGAAGTTAAATCGATGGCCAAGAGTGCAGTAACGAGTTCCCGCCACATAAGGAGAGCAGAACCGCATAAAGTTAATTGCGATACGATATAAGAAACGATTAAGTGCGATACGATATACGATAATAAGAAATATATATATATACTTTTAAAAAATCATAAAAATAAAAATCATATAAAATTAGCGTAAAATGTAAAAGAAACTTAAATATATATATATAATTTTTTTTAAAAATAAGCATGTGGCACCATCTATTTAATAATTGTAGGATAAATTAGATGTCTAAATTTAAAAAAACATTACAAAACATAATAACCATAAATAATTACAGTAATACAAATTGTATCATAAAAAACCATTATAAATATAATTACAAAGAAAGTTAGCAGGGTATCCATGTTCAATACATTGATTAAAAATTTTTTTAAGATTTAAAAAAATATTAGCTTTTATAATTTTTAAGATTTAAATATATATATATATATATATATACAGCTTATTTCATTGCGTTATTTTTAGGTTCAAATACAATTAAAAACAGATTTTTCTCATCCAATGTGGATGGAAGAGGAAATTGCAGTGATAAATGGGTGTTTTTCACTAACACTACCACAACTGTTGAACTTGGAAATTGTTTTTTCCGTCTAAAAATCGAAACAATCACGGACATTGAGCAGCACAGTTAGTTTAATGCGCAACTTATGCCAAAGCCGTCGATTTCGATTTTAAATACCACTCGTAGGTGAATCCATCATCGTTATGACGCTTAAAGCGCCATCTAATGATATATTTTGGAGCTTTCTTTTCTTATTCCCCTCTTTCATGTACATAAGTCAAATTTTAAGTCATTCTGACCAGTGGTTCATTTTTCACAGCATTTTGAAAGTGGAATATATGGGAGATTATATAATTAAAAATTACCCTCTCCAAACAAATGCATGGAATTGCATTTTGACAAAGGTAAAATGAAGAATGGATTTTAAACGCACAAGTGATTATGGAAGAATTAAAATGTGTAAAAAAAGACTGCTTTTTAAGACACTGTTTTCATTTCAATGACTTTATTGATCACATCAATCCATTTATTCTGAATGCTATGATTCTATAAGAATATAGACATGTTTACATATGTATATATAATTAGATATTGCTTTTAAAAATCTATTTTAATGGAAAAGTACAATATCCTTAAAACATCTGCAGGGTCAATACAAATATAAGTGCAAAATTCAAAATTCCAGCACAAAATATACATAATAAATTAATACATTGCATTTTTATTCATAAATGTGTGGGCTAAAAAATGGTAACATTCTTTATAAAAAATTTTTATATAAAGTTTCATAAACATACGAAAAATCGTAATTTTCATATTTATAAATAAATAAGATAGTTTCAGTTAGAAAAACATTTGACTCATTCTGTCATATAAATAAAATCTATTACACCCACAAATAAATCTAATTTATGTATAATTTTATATATAAATAATTAACATAATAAAGCATACTTTTTTGTAATACTAAATTATTATCACTAAAAATCTTAATTCAAATGTTCCATAATCTTTCACCACATAATTTGACATATATATATATATTAATATCAAAATCATTTGCTTTGTTTAAAAGTAATGGAATGTTTTAAAGGTATATTGATAAAGAATGTTAATATTCTTGGAAACTATAACCAAAAGTTGAAAATGATAAATAAATGAAACATCACATGTATTGACTACTTTCAACCTTTGATTATGATTCTCATATTGGGAATTATAAGTATTTAATTTGATGAACATTATAATAATTAATCTGTCGATATTTTTTAAATCTATACATGATATTTAAAAATCAAATAAAAAGAATTCATGGTACAATTCTTAAATAAAAACATTGATTAAAATATATATAATTTTAAAGATTTCAAACATTTATTAATCTGTAAATCACAATAAAAATACAATTATGAATAGTATTAATTAAAGGCATAATTAAAGTTGTTTGAAAACCAGGTCTAAACCAGTTAGAAAGATTATTCATGTCAAACAGGTCAATATTAAGTCATAGAAATTTTAAAATTTAAAGCAATTGCCTGTATACATCATAGATGAAAGAATTATATTTTCATTCGCTCAACAATCGATTAATGAATTAAACAAGAAACAGTAAACAGATTTCTTTTTCGTCAAAGTTCAGATAACTGATTGTCCTAACTTTTTGATGTCATTATAAAATTTGCCTTTATTTTATTATCACTCAAAAGATTTTAATACTGGAAGGAAACTTTACAAAATGGAAATAAATAATTACAATATATTATGATAATATAGATAAAAAACATCCATACAAATATAAAAAAAACGAAATAAACATACAGTTTTAAATCCAATCATTTATTATAAAACAATTTTTTAAAAATAGAAAAACAAATAGTGTGTCATGAGTCTAAAACTTACTATGTGAAAGGTTCACGAACATTTTGATAAGAATTTCTGCATGTAAACAAAAAAATGCAACTGACTAATAAAATAATTCCAAAGCGTAAAAAGAGGAGAAATTGTAAATTAAAATACGCAGTTCAGGGAAACTATAGCACAAAAGCATCTGGGCAGAGTAAAGCCACATAGAACATTTTCAGCAAGACTTAGCCTTCGTATGTACATTTGTCCAAAATAAACATCACAGCATTATATATTTTTCAACTTTGGCTTTTCATACACTCTATCAATGAGTGCTTTTAAAATACTGCCTGGAAGCCTTTGATGGGTATTGATCATTTTTTCGATGGCTTCAGAGGTCTGAAATGAAAGTAATATTAATAAAATAATTTAATTCACTATACATTAAAAGATTATGATAAAATAAAATATTTTTCCTAGTTACAGTGTGATTTAAATACTCTCTTAGATATGAATTTTCTTAGCAACATCAAACATTTAAGAAATAAGATTAATTACAAAATCTGAATAATTAACCAAATAGCATTTGAATTATTGTTCCTGCTATCTGACATTGTGAAAGGTTTAATGTATCGTTTGAATTTAAGTGCTAATGTTGATCTAGCTTGGGCATATGATTTGAACCACTATTTTATGAGTCTGTAATTTAGACAACCAACTAAAAAAGGAACTCCACCTAAGACCAATTACTACATAGAGCTAGAGGAGTAGGAGCAAAAGTAATTTATTGCAGAGGAAGTCATCAGAATTAAATAAAAAAAATAGTTCCTTCTTTCGTGTTCTTGTATATAGGCATATACATATCTCGATATTTTCTTTCAAAGTGTTGCACAGCCAGATAAGTAGTAGGGGCATTAGTCTGCTTTATATAACATAAGTTTTTATCTAGAATATTATTTCTTATATTGCTACCATATATTGACCCTCTAATCAAAAACTATCAATGTGGGTTTTATGTTGGACCACTGAAAGGATGAAAAGCTGAGTCAAACTTGCCCAGCCCGCTATTTGAACCTCAGACCTGTGGCATGGAAGCACGGCACTCTTAATATATATTTTAACACCTTCACTTATCTTACTGACCAAAAAATGTTTTTTTCTTTCACGATAATCATGTATTTAAAATGCTGGGGCTTTTTTAAAAAAAATATTTAATATAAAGTTCAGGAACATTTTGTATTATATGTTTGGTGATTCTGCACATAGAAGGATAGAGATTTAAGTGAAGTTATTTTTTTAAAAAAATCACAAAGTTAGATATAGCTGGTGTTTTTTTTTTATTACTGTTTTTTATAGTGTCCACTGAGCTTCCATTCAATTTCGTACTATACAGGATATGCAAAACATAACATTATTAAGGTAAATAGAATGAACTAGATTGCCCATGTGACCTGAATGCATGATGACAACACAATAAAAAAGGCATTGCTTTTTAGACCAATTGGAACCAGACAGCAGGGAAGACCAAAGATGGGCTGATTCAGTGGAATCTGATTTTCTCGCAATTAATGAAAAGAACTGGAGATCACAGATCAATCAGAAGTCGTTATGAGAAATCTCCAGAAAAAGGATTCATAACTGGGCTGTTTAGTCATTTATGATGATGGAGGAGGGAGTGGAGATACATATGTCCGGTGTGTGACTGCACAACTTGTGTACAATTGATGCTCTTCTCAAGCATAAATTTTCATACTACTTTCACTTTCATTGATGGCAATAACATAAACACTCGGAACAAAAGAAAATTTTTGATATCTGGAGTAGTTTTCATTCATGACAATGCTAGCCCTTCACAATGCTGCAGTAATCTTAACAGCTACTGAAGCAGTTTAAATGGGATATGTTTGATCATCCAGCATATAATCCTGATTTGGCACTGAGCTATTTTCATCTAATTACTGAAGAACTAGCTAGGATACCAATTATGAGCTTTAAAACAATATTCAACTCTTACCTCGCAATACTCTTCAAAGACATTAGAAAACTCCTCTACTGACATGACAAATAATTGAATCTTCATAGCAATTATGTCAAAAAGTAACCATGTTTAAACATAACTTTTGATAATAAATTAATTTTGCTCCGTACTTTTTTAATGAGAAAAGATTGAAAGAAGCGTATTGGAGATAGGAGGAAAAAACTTGTTATGTGTATATATATATACGTCTGTGGAACTCTCAGTTTTTAAATACTTTACATTTTTCAATGTATTAATAGCTAAATTTAAGGAGGTTAACCACTTCAGGAGCAGGCGATTTTTCCTGTCAAGCCAAACTCCATTTAAATTCATTAATCATTCTAAATTTCATACCCCACCGGTATGATCACAGGCCTCAGAACAGGAAAACACTATCTCACATTTGATGCTATTTTGCCAGAAGTGATCATGATCCTGAACAGGTTTTAAACAGATCTTGCTCAATTAAGAGAATTAGTAGTATTTTTTAAAGAATTATAATTTCTATAAGTATTACTTTGAAGCAAATACTCATTTATTAATTAAATTTGCGAGAGGTCTTTTAATTTTTCTTCAGAGAATCAATACAAAGAACATTTTCATTTTTAAATTATTCTAAAAAATAATCTGAATAAAAGTATTTCAGAAAAACTGAAAATAGCTTATTCTAATAATTGACCTAAAAATTATTCAGTAATAGAAGACTAAATATTTTATATACACTGAAATTTCTAGAAGCATACACAATAAAACAATTACATTAATGATTTAAACATTAAAAAAATTGTGCATATATTTTTCCTAATGCATAAACAATATCATTTCATAATTAAACTATTTTATTGAAGGGAAAAAAGGGACACACTGGTACTATTACAAGTTGGAAATTAAATTTTATAATTTAAAAGAAAAACAAATAATTTCAAATTCCTAATATCATGAATGAAGAAATGATAAAGAAAAAA
This sequence comes from Trichonephila clavipes, assembly GCA_019973935.1. NCBI lineage: Eukaryota > Metazoa > Arthropoda > Arachnida > Araneae > Nephilidae > Trichonephila > Trichonephila clavipes. The sequence continues at coordinate 69,142 of BMAU01010592.1, read as the reverse complement.
GAAATGAATGAATGAAGAAAAACTGAATAAAACGATACCCCCCCGAACATTTACCATTCTGTACAGAATAGAATTTTTCTAAACAGATAAAATATACTAAAGGATAAAAATTACCTTTGTAGCTAGCTCTTCTGGGGTCATATTTGGGTCATATGGAATAGGAGTACCAACATATGTTCTAAAAGATAAAATAAATTTATTTAAATTATTATAACAGCCCTTTAAGTATAGAACAAAACATTATCTATAAATATTTATCACATTAAAATACAAATTTGTACAGTGCCCAATTTCTAGAAATACACAGATCCTGGATTACATTTTGAAAGTTGTACAGTTGTTGAAATATTAGATATAAAATACTACACAAATCGATTAATTAAACACTTTTAAATGCAGCTCATAACTCTAAATTATATTGAGCTTTTTTTCCCTAAGCTAAAAATTTAGCAAAATATAATACTTAAATATATAAGAATATAAATAAAAAATAATTATCTTAACTAAATATATGTAAATAGATGAGACTTTTATGGAAGGCAATGAAGGAGTAGAAATCATTCATTTTAAACTAAAATACAAAAGAAAATTTTTATTAAACTAACCTCATTTTTACTGGAAATCCACCATAAATAGGAACAACTGGTAATCTTGTTTTTTCATATATTTTTCTTAACCAGTCTAATGAAATTTAAAAAAAGTTATTATACTTATTCTCATATACAATTCTTACTCTATGCATTTATAAATAGAATTCAAGTAGTAATTAATATAAGCTATTATAAATACAACATATCTTGAAAAATAAAAAAAAACATGTAACATTTAGCAGTCATCAACCAATTTAAAGGAGTGTATTATTTTCCATAGCGCAAATTAAAAAACAACTAATTCTTAAAAAGTAATAGTTTAAAAAATTAACAATTCAGGAAAATTTTTAACTGATAATAGTCTGTAGTATAGGAGAAGAAAAAGAATACATTGATATTATTTCATAACATTGTGCACGATACAGCATCATACCAAAATGATTATATATTAGAAAGTGGAAGTTTGCTTTTGAAGTGTATAATTCTATTTAAAAGGCTTTAAGATAAATTCATACATTTCAATATATAACACTAGAAATAAATGATATATCAAGTATTTCGATACTTAGTTAAGTAAACAAAAAATGCACATAGAATATAAATTTGAACTGGTTTCATCTTCAAAATAGCAATGAAAAGTTTTTAAAAGAAAAAGGAATTATTTGCATTCTTAACAAAATATTTTAAATATTACAAAACAGTTTATAAAAAAATGCAAGTTATTGTTAAAAAGAATTCTTACACATATGTATTAATATAATATCAAGAATTTTAATTTATCTCTATAGCTTGAAAATACAACTTAATTCAAAACAACTCCAGAACTTTCTTTCAATGTCTCTTTTCAACATATGAAAAACTTTTAAATATAGTTTATTTTTCAAGCATATTTTTAATTAAAACATATTTATTAATTAAACATATTTCAGAAAACTTTTAAATTTCATTTTGTGACAAAATGTTAATATATAATATAACAAGTAATATAATGGTAAATATTTTGATTGATTATATTAACATTATGCTATAAAACAACACAAAGACCTAATACCAATGGACCTCATTATTTTGAGCCATGGTCAAGCAATGATTACGACAGCTAAGCTAGCACTTATCTCTCCAAATTTCCACACAAAGCCAATATGAATACATTATGCCTGAACAGATTTAATATAAATTAGTCCTCTGTATGGCATATTTTCAAAGGCATAAGGACTCAAACTCACGACTCTACAGAAAGAATGCTAGACCTGACTACAAAACCACATAGCACAACTATTAAGATATACAAAAAATTCTTCAAAATCTTACAATGGCTTCTGTTTCTTTATAAATAAGGTAATTTTTCCAAATCAGAAAAACTTTTAATATATTTACAAAAATTCTTATTAAAGCATTAGTAAACAAAATAATTAAAGAGAGAACAAACATAACTTACGACTGCCTGTCTTCACAGATCGAAATGCTTCTCTTAGATTCTGGGTGAAGACTGGGATAATAGGCTAAAAAAAAAATATCACAAACAATCAGAAAATTTATCTTGCAACAATAGAAAAAAAATGACTATATGAGAATGAAATGTTAATGCTTAAAAAGAAAAGAGGTTTCTTACTACTTGAGCTTCTAGAGCTACTTTTGCAAAGCCAATTCTTTTTCCCCAAATGAGGCGGTATTCTTCATCTCCAAACTGAGCTTCAAGGACTCCTCCAGGTGCAAGTGCAACAAGATGACCTTCTTTTAAATATTGGACGCAAAGTTGAAAAGATCCCGAAAACACATGGCATACATCCATCAACAGATTCCAACCTGCAAAAGAATATTTATAAATATCATCACATATCTGCCAACATTCATTTACATGAAAATATAAAATGGATAAATTAAAAGTTAATGTCCAGGTATTCTAAGACGTTTTAAAATCAATTGAAAGAAATATATATGTATCTTCGTGATCATCTGGACACAGGAATAATTATTTAAATAATAAATACAGCACTTGTAATAACAGTAACATCCTTAATACATGTCCATCTTTAAAATTGAAAAAAAAAATGAATTTAAATGAAGAAGCCTTATAGTTAAGAAAAACAAAAAATTGATTTTTGTCAACTACTATTGTAAAATCTAAAAAATACAGTAAGACCCCACTTAATGCTGTTTCGGTTTAACGCTCTTTTATTTGAAATTGTGGGGTTCCCCGAAATTGCACATAGCTTCCTGATATCTGAAGTAGTTTACATGTGTTTTTTCTTTCCTGCGGTGTTATACGAACATATTTTTATCGTTTCAAACATTTGTTGACGTTATTGTATAAATTTATATAATATAATGAATGCTACTGTGACAAATATTATGATTTTTAGTTTTTATCATGGGTGATAATAAAAAACACCAAAATAAAGCAACAAGAAAAAGCATTTCACTAGAAACTAAAATGCATGTGATTAGAAGATTAAATACTATGAACGTCAATCTCAAATTGGTGCTGCATAAAAAATTTGGCTACTTCAACAATAAGGACCAATCTTAAATCTGCAACTACGACAAGCTCTGCAATTAGATTTACCCATTCTAGAAATAATAAAATACAGGAAATGGAAAAACGACGAAATTGAATGCAATATACCATTAAGCCAATCTACTTTCTTCATAAAAAGGCAGAAAATTGGAAATACAGAAGAGACTGAATGATCTTAAATGTAAACATGCTGACTTAGAGTTTTATTTATTATTATTTGCATGTATATTTGTTTATTATGTTCCTATATTTGTAAAAAATAAACTTTTGCTTTATGTTATAAAAAGCATAATTAATAAATTTAATGGTAAAATACCTGACCACTTTTCTACCCATCTTCCTCTAACCCCATTATTTACATGATGAGATAACCTCGTTTAATGCTGTTTCATATTACAGTCAACTTTGATAGAATGTATACCCCGCGTTAAGTGGGGTCTTACAGTATGTAAAAATTCCTTTCTGAATTAAAAAATTTTGTAAAGAAAAGATCAGAAATTGCTTTTAAAATGGAAACTAAATTTATCATGAAAAAGCTAATTTTAATGAATGACAAGTAAATAAAAAAAATGTTTACAAATAAAAAAAAGTATTTTGTAATGTAAAAAATTAAAGTATGAGAACAATTATTATTTAAAGCATAAGAGTTACATAAGTGATAGTTAAAATAAATAAAAAATACTGCAAAAAGAAAGTCTATTTTTTAGAGAAAAAAGGAAATTGAAATCAAATTAAAAGTGCGAGGACATATTCTCAAAAAGGAACACTGTGTTAAGATATTATGGTTTTATATAACTCTTTATTATATTAGCTAGATTGCTTTATTAACTCATATAATTTAATAAGGTAGAAGAATAAGGTTGCTAAAATTACAATATCTTTAAATATCAGATTGAAATAGCATCAATGGATCTTTCTCATAACATTAATGATCATTAATTTCTTTTATAAATAATAGATAATTTCAGACAAGCAGTATGCATTAAGTTCAGAAAATAGTATAATGATTTAAAAGGATAAGTAAAAATGAACAGAAATCTAAATACAAGTAAAAATTATGATTATCCCCATTTGTATCATTTTATCAGGAAAATTAATAGATGTTATGTCACACACATATTAATAAAATAAGTATTTGTAGAAATAAAATGAATTATACAAAGATTTAAAACCTACCAGGAATTTTAAAAAGAAAATGATCTCCCACAGACCTAATACATCGTTTCTTTATAAGAATAGTCTTGGCTAAAATGTAATAATAGTCAATTGGAATAGCTCCATGATAGAAAACTATTAATGCACCTCCCTCTTTCGAATCGGGAATGTTTTCTAATCCAACTATCTCATATCCTGAAAAATAAATTTTTAAATACATAAATATATATATACTGAAGACAGATAAAAAAATATTAACCAAACTCAATAATTGAAATACACAAAATTTTTGAGAATAAGAGCTAAAAAGAATGAAATAACTAAACCAAAAACATGCTTTATGAAACGAATCTGTAAAAGGATAAAACCATTTTGTTTAAATGTTAACAAATGTATTTTTTAAAGCCTTTTTATTTTAATATTTATTTTCAAAACTGAAATGTTTTTCAATTAAGTAGAATAATTTTTCTCCTAATTTTTACCAGAATTGTCACTTTGTTAAAAAATACTTTACTAAAATGTTACTATTTTCCAATAGTCTAGTTTGTTATCGAATAATGTTGATTCAAACGAAAAAGCATGACTTTTTTTCCTACTGGATACTGATATAATGAAGATTCCACCATTTTTTTTTATAGTAATAGCTATGTTGCTCAACATACTTATTTTTTAAAGAAGTTTCTTTAAAAAAAAATTGAATTTTTTTAAGAAAAACATTGACATAAAATAAATTTATTTTAGAATTTAATATTTATGAAGCAAATTTATTTTTATTTTCTTAATTTCTCATTTCTATCCTTACATGTAATAGAAATTTATAAAATAGATTTCATAATAATTTTTACAAACAGTATCATGGATATTTTCTTTTTATGCAAAATTCTATTTCATTTATCATATACTTTTCATTCCTAATTTTCATGGCATGAAATGTATAGCATATATCTTACAATTTCTTATGATGACAGTAACATAAACAACATTTATGCTACATTTTTTAAAAAAGATTTAAAGGTCTTTTCCCACTAAAATTTCAGTAAGTTTTCAGTCATTAAAGTTATAAAACATCATTAATGTAGCTAGAAAAGAAATGAAAAATAAATTACCCAGAGAATGAAATCCCTACTCAAATTTAAATCAAAAATCTTTATAAACGTGTTTTTTTTTATTAAAGGATTAGAAGTTTAAGAATGTAAAATATTTTATTCGGTAAAATTTTTTTCATACCTCAAAAACCAACAAAAATTACTGACATATAGTAATATTATATTTATATTTCATAATTAAATACACTTATGTACATTCAATGAACACTTTTTTCTTAGAATGCTACCTTACTAGTATTCTTTAATTATTTTTCTCAGACACTTCTTTTTAATTACATTTCCCAGGAAAATATTCAAAAACTTTTATCAAAAAATAAAATAATAAACAATAAAAAATGAAAGCTTAATTATAAGTATATATAAAGGAGTCTTATTAATTTTAAATATCAAAATACTGTACAAAAGTTAATTATGAAAATGCATAATAGTGTGGCAATTAATTTTGAAAAATAAATGATAAATAATGATGTAAATATAAAATTTATAGAACTAAATGATGTATAGTTTATTTTACATATTCATTTAAATATTTTTGTTTGAATCATTTAAAAAACATAAGGCCTAAAAAAAGGTTTGTAAAGATTAAAAATGTGTATATATATACTCATTAAAGGAGACTCAGTAACTCATTAAACAAGAAAGCTATATTCAGCGAATTGGTAACCATAAAAATGAAAAATTCAAGATTTTTTAAAAATAAAACTGTTTTTTTTCCATCCTTTACATCGTTAACACTTTTTCTAAACAAGCAAAAAAAGGAGAACAAATGTTTATTTCAGCTTTTGATCATTGTTTAAAGGAAAAGAGAAATAAAACATGTTCTTTCAAAAACAAAGTAATGTAACATTAAATAACATGTCAGAATCACATACTTTTTCAATTGACATAGCAGAGAAATTTTGAATAAAATTACACATGAACTAATGCACAATTTTATTATTTTTACTTGCAAGAACTATTGTAGCAAAACATTTTATTTTAAGCCTAATATTAAATTTTGCTTCATGTAAAAAACATTATTTGTTTTTATGAAGAGTTATCTGAAAAGTAACCCCGCAATTTTTTCTTAAAAAAAAAAGACTTATGAACATGTTTTTTATGCTTTTATAAACAAGAAAATAACATACTAGAGAAGTACTCCATATTTAAAATAGAATATACAGTTTTTTTAGGAAAATTTTGAGATAATAGACTATTCTCCCCCCTCAAGAAAACAAAACAAAAGTGTAGTTTAAACTCTTCAAATTTATAGTTAAACTTATACATGAAAACTTTGAGAATAGTTTTGAATTTCACAATAAAGAATAACATATATTTTGAAAATTAATATATTAAACAGATATGTTGCAATCACAATATGAAATTTTTAATTTTTTTGAAATGTTTCACTTTTTAAATGATTATTTTAAGAAGGAAGTTAAACTGCATTATATGCCCAGCATTTTCATACACAGACAAAAAATACTTACAAATTTTTCCAAAAATACTGTTTTTAAAATAAAAAAACCGATACAAGAAAAATTTCCGAATAAAACAATAGATAAAAATAAATTTTTAGGAAAAATATAATCAGTACAATGTATATTTAGTGTTGAAGTAAAATAATTTTTTTAAATAAAATATGTTGTGTATTATCTAAGTAAAGAATAATCAAACATTAAGAATTCATTATTAAGAGTAAAATAATTTGTGGATATTAACATATATTATACATTCATATTTTTATTGCAGTACATTCTCTTCAGAATATTTTTGAAATGCTTTATCCCCTCAATGATTATAATTAAAAAAGTAAATTTGATTGAACATCTGTTATTTTCATATGGGGAGGAAACTAAATAGAAATCTTTCAAAAACACATTTTTTTAAACTATACTAAGAACTATACAAAAGATGAAATTAAGAACTTCTTACAAAAAAAGATTAAAGAATTTTATATTTAAAAGTTGAAACAAAGAAATTTTTTTATTAAAATATGTCATACAGTGCATTTAAAATCCTGGGAAAGCATGTACCAAAAAATTCCTTTCACAGGAAGTATTTTAAAAATAAATGCCCAAATAAATATTTTTGAGTAAAATAGTTCAGATCCAGTAAATATATGGTTCTGCAAAACACGTCTGTTTAACATTCAGTTTTCCCATGGCTCCCTTGATGATAAATAATTTAAAATATCACTCAAAACATTGGAATATCATAATTATTTTTTAAATTTTATTTTTATGAAATTCAGATGAATTTTTCATTTAGATGTCATTGCGATTTCCTGTTAAGAGCAAACATTAATATTTTTTTTATTTTAAAAAAATCTCAATTTTCTTAAAATATTTTGTAACAAAACATTTAAAATTTGATTTTATAACTTTCAATATATTGTAAACACAGCATAATTAACTGTAAATTTATTTTCTTGAATTTTGTGCATAGTTACTTCGTAATTTAATGCATATGTTTGTTTTTTATTACTCAATTCGTTTTGATAAGTACGATCAATAAGCCCTGAAATGAGATTTCAAAATAATTTTTCCTTTACATAAATTTTATATGTATATTTTAATAAAACAAATATTTTCAAAGAAAGCAAACAAAGCAAATATTTTCTTTTTCTTTTAAGACCAACTGAAATTCCACAAAAAGTTTATATCAATTTTAGAATTTATATTATTGCTCAATTCTAATATAATTGTAACTCACAACTAATTTAACTTGCAATGTAGAAAACACAGCTCTCGACTACTACATAAAGAGGTCAAAATGTAATAGAAAATGGTTCATGTATAGTCCTTAATTTGAACATGGATAGTAATAAAAATAAAAAATATAATAAAACAAAAACAGTAGTTTGATAACTTTGTAAATTAGAATTCTTGTCATAAACTTGACAATATTGCTTCACATAAGCTCTAGATTATTCCTTACCATGCCACAGCCAGCCAAGAGCATCCCAGGCTGTTGCTAAACTATTTCTGGCACCATCCCACACATCTCTGTTGTAGGCTTCACGAAGACGGTAACGATATCGATAGGCTCGGACAAAAAGTGCAGAGAGGAAGAATAAGATAAATAACACAAAAGGGAACACAAAAGCAATCTGAAATTTAAAAAAAAACATTAAATGTACAATATTACATTATATATTCATATTATTTTCTGTATCTTTAAAATATTCAAGTTATCCCTTCAATAATTCTATAACGGTTCTGTAAAGATAATCAAATATATTCTTTAACTATTTTTTAATTGCTTTATAAATTAGATGAAAATTTTTTGTGTATTTTTGTTCCTATATATTAAATTATTTTTTGTATAAATTGAATAAGTAAAAGAAAATAAACATCTTCCACATTTTATTCTTTGATAGCGGCGGGCAATTCTTTTGGCTTGCGGTCCAAGTTGTACAAGGGGGGGATACTGGAGGTCCACACTTTTCAAAAATGATTGCATTCAATTAGTTAACTTAGCACCACAGAAAAGAGAGGTACATACTCCATAAAAATCAATAAACATTAGTTAAATAAAACAGCGAGAATTTTATTCAACTTATTGTCCTAATTTCATATCCACAGCTGCAAGTATATTTAATTTTAGAATAAGTTTAATGAGAAAAATGTACCCTATCACACTTTTCTATTTTTTTTTTTTTTTTTTGAAATCTGGAGAGATTGCTTCATGAAATTTTCATCACAGTTGCAAGTTAATGTCAGTCAACTTGCATCTACATTTACTCTTGTTGATTCTCACGCAAGGAAAACTTTGCTTACATACATATGTTGACCCCCGTTCAGTCCAAGGAGAGCCCACACCCTTGGCGTGAATTATTTTGTAAGCAAAAATTGTGCCATCTTGGTAACCCTACACTAGATATGGGTAAATCTAACTATTTCTGGAATTTTCGTATTTTGTCCGCGGACATTTCAAATTTCATTTTGTTGTTGGGTGCCAGGCTGGAAGTATGCCTGAGTGTGTGAGTGAATATACCTTAGAATTTTTTACTTTGTTGAATATGAAAGGTGAAGAATTGACTGAATGGTGTATGAAAGAAGGATTGATTGCTTCAAGTTATGAATGTTCTAAATGTAATGAGCGAATGGGATTATATGAACAAAAGAGTGTTGTTTTGGATGGATTTGAATAGAGATGTCGAAAAAAGGTGTGAATATGCATGCTGTTTGAAATCATACCAGCCATGTCGAAGTTATGTTCGACAACCAGTACCTCGCAGAATAAATATAGTGGCGCTCACACAATCATTCGCTTCGTGACGAGACCTTCAAGACTTTTTTAAAATTTGTTGTTACTCAGAAAAGATCAGCAGTAAGAAAGTGAGAGCTGTTTTTATATTTTTCATCTTAAATGTTTAATTTCTGTATTGTTTATATATATTTTCATCATGCATCCACCTTATCCCGCTATATTTACTTGTCGCCAAGGGTGTGTGGGCTCTCCTAGGATTTTAATAATGACCCCAATAGAGATAACATTATTTGTTAATTTGTTTTGTGACTGTCTTGGTGAGCTGCAAAAAAGAAAAAAAAATTGCAGGCCGCAATTTACCCACCCTGACTTAAAATATTACCCTTTCTCTAAAGCTCTGAAAAAGAAATTATTTTATGAACATGTTTTGTTTTCAGCTGACCGGCATTACTATGTTTTTTTTTCAACTTACATAGAAAAATTACATAATCGACACACATGTTATCAATGAAGCTGTACAATATTAAACATGCAATTTATTCATATTTATACAAAAATAATTTTAATGGATCTTTTAATGGAAGGAAACCCCTTTCTAAAGAAAATTTGTTCAAATTATTTATAAACTATATCCTTCTATTTCAAAAAATGATTTAATATTTTTAATGTTCAGTAACACAGTTCTCTTGCTCATATTCAATGTGCTTCATTGCATGTGAATTCAAATTTTAATATCACTACATCTTGTAATTTTAAAATATTAAATAACAATTTAAAAGAGATGTTTATGTGGTATGCAATTTTTGAAGTCACAATTAAACACTTATGTTAAATTATACTAAAGCATTTTATAAGAGTTTTTTTGGAAACTATTTAACACACGTTTTAAGAATTACCATCGGATTAAAAATACTTACAATTATGGGTGTAAAAAGCCACACTAGCCATGAAAGAAATGGAATGTCAATGTACTTTTCCAAATATGCCAGATTTAAAGTGACATATGTATAATTTCCAATTTTCTCCACCAAATCATATAAATAAGTAACCATGGCAGGACGATCCTTTATCATATGGACGAGCAATCAGATGTTTGAAGGCTCCACAGATGGGAATGATACAAAACATTTAAATCTATGAAATCAAAAAAATCATTAATGATACATTTATCTCACACTAAAGTAATTTTAAAGTAATTTTTCTAGTTAAAATTTAAATTATTAACAATTATTTATCAACAGGATGACAAAAATTTAGATCACAAAACGTATTATCAAGAAAATGCAGGTACCTGTGTATTATCACAATCTATTGGTGACATTATATGAAACAAAGCACATGATTGCCAATTCAGTACTTTTTTCACATGTGAAATTGGGGTTGCCAACTTGGCGAGTCATTTTGAATTGGCAATTGTTGTGATAATACGTAAGTACTAAAATGCATATAATAGTGAAAGATAATTTGGTTACATCAAAGATAGGAGGTAAAAAAGAAAATTTTAGAATAAAATTATTTTCTAAGTATACAAACATCTTATTGAAATAAAGATAAAATTGCAATAGAAATGAGAATATTTTTACTATAGTACATGAAAAGTCATGACTTTGAAAATTTTTAAAAATATATATTTTTAAATAAAAAAGATAAATTTTCATATTTTGATGGAGAATATTCCCAGAAACGCACCCTAATCTTCTTTTGAATTGATCACTATTTCGATATATATATATGTATATATAAATATTTCCTTCTTAGTTTTACTTAATATTGGCATTATTACTTTTAATTTTAATAATAATGGCTAATTCTTGGTTTTATTTCCATTCCCTACAGCCCAGTAGTATAGATAAATTACAGGTGAAGACTGACTGGTCTGAGAACAATGTTTAAACTGGATATCTTAGTTCTAAAGGCTAAGAGATTGCTTTTGTACTACTGCAGCTAACTTATTTTTGCCCTATACTATCTTGTTTTACTTCTATTTTTGCTTTGCTTATTTAAAATTAAAACTATTTAGTATATATTATTATTGATTATGCGTACGTATTCAATTCATACATATGTACATATTTCTTTAACATACATAAATGAAACACAGTTATACAAATGAAATATTAGCTATAAGAAGTTTTGATTATATATATACATATTATTTTCCTATATTAAGAAAAGTACCTCTTCTTTAAAATAAAAACGTCATACTTACTATCAATGTTACTTTGTCATCAAATACGGCATGCTTTACGGATGTGCCGAAATAGTTAAAATAGATGCAGAACAAACTAAAAATCCTCTTTTACAGTGCATACTTTGTTATCTGAAATGAATATAACATTCTTGTACACTCTTTGCTAACAAATAAAAAACATCAAGTATTACGCTTTAAATTTTGCACTGTCAGGAAAACTCCTAACATTAAAATCAATTAAATTATTAAAAAAATCAAACTATTTTAAGTATGATATAGAATTGGAAATAAATATTCAAGTTGTAATTACTTAGCATATACATTTATGAAATGCCTGGTGACAATTTTTTTACAAAATCATGCGCTTCAATTTAGTTTCAAATTACGCAATGTTCAAAACTTCAGCAAGGACAAATGACAGCATGAATGTTTGTAAACTTTGTTTCCTCCTAAACACAGTTACAGTTGAGTAGAATAGGTATTGCGCTCCTTATTCGAATCTTCGAAGTAACTTGTCTTGGGAGACAAAGAAGTCCTCTAGGGAAATATTTCTTTCACCAGTTATTTCATTATCCTTATTATGGAAGTCACTTTACATTGTCGAAAAATACGTAAACTTAATCTTGTCTAAAAGGTCTTTTTAATATTCTTAAATTTGAAAATGTGTTTCGAAGGCTAATTTTCTTTCTTGTGATATACTGTAATGTGATATAAATTTGCGCTATTTTTCTTGAAAACTTTAAGAAGTTTTCAAGGAAAATAGCCCCTATTTCTTAAAGATCTCTATTCCATAATTAAGCTGTATTTTTTACGATTTTCTCATACTAAATGTATGACGAAAATAGCAATTTAAGATGAATCTCTTTACGAGCTGATTTATAAAAGTTAGAACTTTTATTTAAAAGTTCAAAAGTTATACGGAGAAAAAAATCTCATATATATATATATCCGTTGGCAGTACCAGACTATTTATAATATAACTAGAAAAAAAGTTGGTTTATTTTCAACTAATTTACTTCATTTTACATTTATTTGTATGAAATTTATTTGAATAAAAAAATATGAATTCTTTTTTACCGTTATCGTGATAACTATGCGATCGTTAAGGGCTCAAAAAAGTATTTTTAATTCCGTTAGATTAATATTGTCATTTCTTATAAATTGATTGTAATTCGATTTTACTGGTCTTTATTTGACACTGGTAAATTTTTATAACATTGTATTCGAATAAAAGAAAAACATTTTAAATGTAGGAAAACTAAAGAGTTTTTGACATTTATACATTAAATGCAGCAAGTAAATTAAAAACACAATGATCAATATTGTGTAAATTTTTTTTTTTATCATTCTATTTTATATGAAGTAAAATAAAAAGGGTGTCACATACACACAAGACAAGTGTGTTTTATGAAAAGTGTTTTATGTAACAGCCATTTTAAATGTTGCAAACATTACTACCAGTTTTAGAATTATAACATTTATTTATGTTAAAATAATGTGATCTGAAAAACGCAAAGATTTCGCCATTTAAATTGAGCAACGGAATAGTGAAACTAAAATAATAATGAGAAGAAAGAAGATTATTTTTTGTTCCTGCAAATAAAATTAGAATGGAACTTTTCTTTAAAAATGGAAAATCAAAATTTAAAAAAATTGAAGGAAAATGATAACTTGTACACATTTTTTAAAAAAAATTACATATTTACTAGCGGTCCCGACAGACGTTGTCCTGTACACACATCTTAAATCCGAAAATTACAAACTTTTTTGAATAAGTTGTAACAATCTTGACCGTTTTGATGAAATTTTTTTATAAAGAAAGTTATTACAATACCTGACATCATCATATGTACAGATACAACAATTCGACCTATCGATTGCGTGTGAGTATGTATTTACTGTGAACTAAATTGAATATAGAATCTATTCTGAATAGAAACTTGAACTTGATAAAGCTCGAGCTATTTTTATAACAGGTATATTTTTTTAATGCACAAAAAATAAATTTATCGTAATGCCATTAAATGTACAATTCTTTTTTTTTCTTGCTACGCATTAGCAGAACAGCCCACGGGGTAAAACAGTTATGCTTTTTAATGTTTTTAATTAATATCTTTTTAACTAATTGCGATATTGGACCGAATTGTAAATCTAAATGATTCTCAAATCCACTTGAACCCCCACAAAAAATATCATCCAAATTAGTCCAGTCGTTTAGGAGGAGTTCTGTCACATACACACACGCATAGAAGAATTATATATATATATATATATATATATATATATATATATATATATATATATAATATATTATTTGAAAAGATATTAATTAAAAACGCTAAAAAGCATGATTCGTCTGCATTTTTGTAACAATGAAGACCCGGTTTGGCCAGTTTGGGCTGAAAATCGATTTTCGACGCCAATTTACGTCATTTTTATAACAATAACGTTGTTACAGCAATGCAGGTGAATATTGAGTTGAATGTTTTTATTGTTTTTAATTAATATCTTTTTAACTAATTGCGATATTGGATCGAATTGTGAATCTAAATTATTCTCGAATTTACTTGAACCCACAAAAAAAAAAAAAAAAAAAAAAAAAAAATCATAGAAATCGGTCCAGCCATTTAGGAGGAGTTTATTCACACACACACACGCACAAAAGATTTTTATATATAAAGATATGAAAGTGTTTGCATGTATTCTATCTGAAGATATATAGAATATACATTTCAGAAAAAAAACCCCATTTATAAAGAAAGAATTTTTTAAAAATTTTAAAAAATGTTTCGATAGTTTAAAACTTTTACAAATATTAATATTTTTGAACATTTTTTCCTATTATTTTCAAAAGTGTTTCTCACAATTTTGTGTATTATATTAGTATTACAAATGATACTTTTGTTTTTACAATTTTTTCGTGTCGGATACTAAAAAAACACCAGCTCTTTAAAAAATAATTGTTCTCCTAAATCCTTTTCCTATATATATATATGCACAGAATCACTAGACATATTATAAAAAATAACCATAAAACGTTTCTGAACTTTAAATTAAATATTTTTTTTAAAAAGCCTTAGCTTTTTAAATACACAATTATCGTGAAAATTAAAAAACCCGAGAAAAATAAGTGAAGGTGTCAAAATATATTATTAATTTTATATGTAAAATAATTCAAACTATATTATGTATTTTAAAATCAAAAGCTATCCTAAATTATCATACATCAAAAAGTAAATAAGTTATAATTAAATGAAATGAAACTATATATAAAAACAGAGTACAAAAAAATCTAGCGATATCTAATTTTGTAATTTTTTTTTTTAAAAGAATTATTCACCTAAATCTTTATTTCCTAAATCTTGCTCAGAATTATTAATTATGTTATACAAAACAACTAGATAAAGTTTCAAAACTTAATATTGTTACAAAAAAAAAAAAAAAAAAGAAAAGAGCTTTGCGTTTTGAATACATAATCACTATGAAAAATAAAGGTCGGGAGAGAAAAAAACAGTTTAGACTTGATAATGTATGCAAAAAATGCAGAGGCTACATGTTTTAGATTCGATTTTCGCTTCGACATACAGCTTCAAAATGTTAAATAACTGGCTAAATAATGTAGCTAAAGCTACAAAATTTTGTACACATATTTAAAAACGTAACACAATAATAATGAGGTAGTAAAAAAAAAAAAAATTCGATATTTTGGTCATTTTAGGGTAACGTGTCCTCTTAAAAGATTCATTGGAGTTAGTGCAATAATTATCAGACGAGAAAATTATTTCACACACACACACACAACCACACATTAATCTATTATAACAGTTTTGTTGGAAAAATTTTAATAACTCACAAAAAATAGTTAAAACTGATTAAAAACTCATTTGTTGCAATATGTATGTGGGAGACAACAAGGGGTCCAAGACGTTTGTCTTTCTTCACATTTATTTTAAAACTAACAAAAATTAATTAAAAAAGGTAGCTATTCTAACAGATAGGTTTGAATGATGTATCCACGGTAACGCCTGCTCGCGCACCTCTGTCTTTCTTTCTTTGCTCTTTTTTAATGGTTAAAGTTTCTCAAGGTTTTAGTTCGTGTTTCACTTAGCTGCGCCTGCGCGCGAAGATTGCGTTGTCTGCTGACGATTGGATACTACATGTATAAGGAGTACAAATAAGTATTCACCAGTTTTTTTTATCATTGTTACCAAGATCTGCAGTGGCATAACGTACACCCTGCACCGTGGGGGGAGGGCGGCAAATCCTGATGTTATGGTTTTGAAATCCTTTGCAATACCTGACATGGCAGAGAGGCCCTATTATTCCCTGTTACGCCACTGAAAACCTGAATATTTATTGTGAAAGAATGGTACATTATGTTTTCTTCAAATTATTGTCCTTCTGTAGCCACTACTTTCCCCGTCTTTCTGGTAGCATATGGATACTGTGTCTGAAAAATACTTCACCTTTTGAAGCTATTCTTGAATCAACCCAATTTTTGGTGTCTTCATATGATGAGAAGTGCTGATACCTGATCAGCAAGGAATAATAGGAAAGAGCACTGTCTGGTGAATATGGCGGGTGGCATAGGACTTCCCAATTGAATGTTTCCAAGTAGGTTTTGACCGGCTCCTCAACAATCATATAGCAGAATAAACTTGTAGAGTTTGGAGTAGTAGTGGGCACGTTTTTTCTTGGGTGCTTACCTCAATCACATCAATTTTGTTCGGTAACGAGTCCCAGTAATGGTTTTGTTCGGTTTGTGGAACTCATAATATGTGACAGCAAGCTGATCCCACCAAATGCAGAACATGGTATCTTTCCATAACATGAGTATCTTTCCATGAATATTCGGTTGTTGAAGTGTGGCTACATTCCATGCATAAACAGTCGAGTTGCTGTTGAACATGGTATGATCCCTATGATTTACTCTTCTTTGGGTTATTGTAGTGGATCTATTTGTCATAGCCCCAATGGTTATACGATAAGAAAAAAAACTCTTTAGTTTAGGCCAGGCAAGCAGCATATCACAAGTGCAAAATCAGTATTCAACATCTTTCGGCTTCAGTTCATATGGAACCCAACTTCCTTGATCCTGAATCATTCCTAACTATTTTAAACGATGTGAAAGTGATTCACTCCGAATGTAAATGCAAGTTCTCCTTGCATTTGGCACGAATTTTCCTCAAATAATCTTCCACTAAGTTTCTTTGTCCTTTGCGTCACAAACTCACCGTTCTGAAACTTACGAAACCACTCAGAACAATTTCACTCCCACAAAGCAAGGCTTCTACAAACAATCGATAGAGCTGTATTTTTTTAAAAAATAGAATTAATCAAAAGTTCTCGCGAATGACACTTATTTGGCTCAAAACCCAACATTTTCGGACGAAAACTATCACGTGATGCTGATGTGAAAAATCTTTAATACTTCAAGGTTATGGTGTTGTCAGATGTCCAACCTTATGATATGATGTTCTACATCTGTAAATTTCAACCTTAATTTACAGGTGCAGCCATCTTCGTCAAACGGCGAAAATTTATTTGTACTTTTATATTTAATTTTGAAAATCATCCTGAATGATATTGTAAGCAAACAAGAAATACAAAGCTAAATTGCTCAATTTGTTTTGGATTTCTGCCAATAATTTTCTGACGCGTGAGAGCAAAATTAAAAAAATTTAGTATGCTCTTTTCCTCTTTTTTTATTTTGAAGAGAGTGAGAACACACAAGATTCCCATCCTTGCTTTTTCAGTTTATGCTTACGATTTATTTTCACACAGAGTAAATTAATCTTCACAAAACTTCAAAATATCACAGAAAAACATATAACATTATTCAAAATGAAATCTAATTTCTGTGGAAGGTGTCATGATTCTACGAAGACGGATGCAACATGGATGCCTAAGATACAGGAAGAAGATAAGAAAGGCACAGGGAGACCCAAAGTTCAACGTCAAGCGGCATGGGATGAAAGGTAGGTCATATCAGTTCTCGAAAAAATTTTAACACATTTTTGAAAGTGTAGAAAATTGATTCCCTCCATCTCATAAATAGGTATTGGGATCACAAATTTCACAATGTTTTAACGATTTTTTCGTTAACATGATCTTACACAGCCATGGTATTAACCAGTTACACCCAAATCGAGCAAAAAACTTTGACGGTTTAGTTAAAATTAACGTAATTTGAGTCGGTTAGAGAAAATGATGCAATGTATTTAAATGTTTTCCGCTTTATTTTTTAATTAATTGTTTAATTTGAGTTTCCCATTTAAGACTGAGTTTTTTTTAAATGAATTCATTTTGTAAAAAAAGTTGCCAATAATTGTTATGGATAGGAAAATATCAACTCCTGTTCCATTTTGGAATCTTAACTAAATGGTTCATCTTTTGAAATAACTTGCCTAGGGTAGAATGAAATAATCTTCTTCCTGTGGAGAGTTTGACGAATTTTCTAGAACCATCAAATTTTTACAAAACCAGAAAAATATTTTGCTCCTTCTGGGACTGTCATTAATAGCCCGACTAAGAAAGATCACGTTAGTGAAAAACTCTCTGTAAAATTGTGAAATTAGTGATGGTGGGTGTCAATTTTCCATATTTTTAAAAAAATGCTAATCATCACTTAACCAAGTGATGCGATTTCCCCATAACTGATAGGCATTGAAGAAGCTTCTCCTTTCATCCAATGCCTTGAAATTGAATTTCGGAACACCCTGTGTATTATTATTGTAAGGAATAACGGCAAAATGTTGATAAGAGGCAATGTATTCGTTCCCATAACTATTAAATTTTATTCCATCTTTTCAAAGTAATGTTGAAGTACTTATGTAAATGATGTTCCAGCACAGATTAATATATCAAATTTTAAAAATTTGTATCTTAATGTCTATTTTCATTTTGAAGAATAGTCGCTGTTAGCCGTATCTCCTCTGGAACAGTGTTGTTTCGTTTGATGTTAAGTAGTTAGCTTCAAAATTCGAAGCACGAAAACGAATAGAACATACTGTGCATTCAGATTGTAACCAGTTTGTATTTCATGATCAGATATGCAATTAGCATCTGATAAAAATGAATATGTTTGAAAGAGTAACACTGCAGTTTTGTCTTTCCAGCATTTAAAATAGGTAGACAGATAACGTCTGACTGTTACATTGAAGGTTGTAAAGAACTATTCATTTGCATTCTAATTGTTATTTCCTACTTTTTGTAACTTGTCCAAATTTTTATTTTAAATCAAATGCCAATGTAAAGGTGTCCAAAATGTTTAACTAATGATAGTTTTGGTAAATGTTATTCACTATCAGTGTATCAATATGTCAATAATAAGAGCTTGTGATATTAAGACATGTCAAGTTTTTTGACATAAGAATCGATCAATTCGTTTAAATATTCAAAGTAACCTTTTTATCAGCTTGTGAAAAAAATTAAAAGTACCAATAATTTAAATTCTAAGGGATTGTTATCAGACATGTGCATTATATAGACTTTTCTAGAAATGACATGTTCATTCAAATGCGAATGTCATTTTTACAGATTTGAAATGTAAACTACAGAGCCAAATAATCAGGGCACTAAATGACAAATTCAAGATTAATTTAGTGAAAAGAAAACCATTATACGGAAAAAAAATTATATAAGGTCAAATGGTAGCTATATAATATTTTGAAACACTTTGAATGTGCCGTAGGAAAACTTTTCAAAATTTTGCTTTTAGTGTTCATTCCTTTGTTTATGTTAAGTAAAAGAGCCTTCATTGCTTCAGAATCCTCATCAATTAATCATTTTGTTTATGTTTTAAAAACAAAGTTGACTTTTTCGGAAAATTTTTTAACGTTGAAATTAATAAAATTATCTTGTATCGTTCACGAAGGTGACCGTCTACACAATTAATCCTTTATATTAACAAAATCTTCAAATAGTAACAATTAAACTACTTATAAATTTTAATTAAATATTTTATTTATTTATTTTGCTCATCAGATATCTTTACTTTTAAGCATATTTTGTGTACCCCCCCCAATACAACTCTTCTTCCAATCTGTCCCACGGAAACTAAAAGGTTGGGCAACCCTGTGTGATTTAAACTGATTGTAAATGGTATATTACATAATTTTTTTTCAAATTTAAATATTTAAATAATAATTTATAATTAGTTTTAAATATTTATAAGGCTAATTAAATATTTTATATTAATTCAGCCTTTTTATTTAGTACCGAAAACTTCTATGAAGACGTACTTAAAAGCCACGATGAGATGGCTAGGTTGGTCTTGAAGCCGAAGTCCTGGGCGTGGACCCAGTTGGTCCAAGTCTTAAAATGTTGCTGTCTGTAGGTTACCACAACAGTGGCGCACACAAGGAGGTCGGGGTGACCACTGGTCCACACCCCCATAGCCCTTAATTTTTTTTTCGATTGATTATAATCTTTTATTTTTGTATGTAAAATTCAATTATTTGTGTTATTAATAATTTATTTTGTTAATTATTACTAATTATTTATTTAATAATTTGTTTTTTAGTGTTTTTTGTTCCCGACAAGCAACAAAAAAAGAATATGTTTGGCGGCGTATTGGGGTATGATACGAGAATGGGACTTTCAGCCCTGAACCCCCCCTTTTAAAAATTCTTGAGTGCTCAACTGTAACTAATACTTTTGAAATGTAGTCTTAAAAGCGTGTATTTAATTTAAAACACGAGCAACTAGAAAGGTACAAATTTATTTACAGATATTTATCATTCGTTTTTATTTTCTACTTTCATATGAACAATCATTGAAAACTAATTAAATATTTAATATCTGGGCAGATTTATTGAAAAGTAAAATTTTCTCTTATTTTAAGCGATACAAAAATGTATTTGGGATTTGTTAATAGTTTGGGTTTTAACTGTTCCCTTTTGGTCACATAACTTTCATTCCTCGACTGATTCTGTTAATTGTTAACTGTAAGCATCCATTTGGAACGCAAGGGTAAGGTTTGGGTTTCACCTTCCTCCGTGGACCAACTAATTTTGAATTTTTACTATAAAAATTACCCCTTGGCGTTTTCTTTTACGTGTTTTTTTAGCACGCTTTTATAAGCTTCACTTGTATGTAATGGAATCTTTTGAACTCGATTTTTACCCACTTTAAATGGTCAGATTTATTCGAAATTTTGCACACTTGTCAAGGACCGATGACAATACAATAATTTCATAATTTTGTTCCATTGTCCTGATCAGGATGCTCAAACATAACGATTTCGAGAATTGGCGACTAATTCCACACTTTATTTCCAAATTTGGTGACTAAAACGCCCTACCCCTTAAAAGGTGCAACCCTAAAAATGAAAACGCTTGTTATTAATACAAATAAAACAAACAAAAAACTGTTCTTTATGTGAGAAAGGAGAAAAAAAAGACTCGTGTGTATGTGAATAAAAATATTTTATGTTCTAACTGCTAAATATATTTTTTTATTTTTATAAAGCAATACGCTTAGAAGTGATGATACAAATTAACATTATAGCAATACATTTTTTTTAGTTCGATTCACTATAAAAACGTGTTTTTTAGTTTTTTTAAAACAATAATTTATTAAATATACCCCCCATTTGTATGCGCTACTGCAGTTGCTCTTAAACTTTCGATCGGTGTGGTCTCTCCTTATACCTATATCAGCCTGACATCACGGACCCCCACAATTTTGAACATCCCTCTCTGACTCCCAACATACGACTGAATGATTGAAAGGTTCCTCAACAGTCTTATACGGCTGCCTCTGCTATTTATACAGACTCTTTTTAGCACTCTTTTTCCTTTACGAAAACAGTAAGCATCTAATTATATCTTTACATATAAAAATCTTCTGTACGTGTGTTTGTCACTAAACTCCTACTAAACGGCTGGACCGATTTCGATGAAATTTTCTGTGTGGGTTCAAGTAAATTCGAGAATGGTTTAGATTCACAATTCGGTCCGATATCACGCAATTAGTTAAAAAGATATTAATTAAAAACATTTAAAAAATATAACTCAACATTCACCTGCATTGTTGTAACAACGCTATTGTTATAAACAAGTAAAATAATAAAAAAATTTTTAAAATCAATTCTTACATAGATCAACCAAGAAAACATTTATTTTAGCTACTTTTTATTAAATAGTTGCAATTAATATAAATATGTATATACATATGACAGAATCACAACATTAATTGGTAATTAATTTTTATTAATTATCATTGAAATATCGTATTGTCATCCAAAACAATCGTGTATATAAAAGCATTCAGTTGAAAGGAAATTTAACACGTGAGAAAAAAACCTTTTCAAATTTTGACATAAGTCGCCAAAAGGGTCGCTAAGTCACCAACGTGGCTGTATTTGTAAATTTTAATAATTAGTTTCAATCGATTAATTTTTATTAATTATAATTAAATATTATTGTATTGCCATTCAAAATAATCATGTACATAACATTTCAGCTCAATTGAGCGCTTTAAAATGTATTTTATTAACGATTGAAAATTCCACCAAGATAAATAAATAAACAAACAAACAAAATATGTATAGAGATCGTGAGCTAATAGTGGGAATTGAAAAAGACGTAAGTTGGCGTCGAAAATTGATTTTCAGCCAAACTGGCCAAACCCGGTCTTTATTGTTACAAAAATGCAGACGCGATTCATGCTTTTTAGCGTTTTTAATTAATATCTTTTGAATTTAAGATGTGTGTACAGGACAACGTCTGTCGGGTCCTCTAGTATGTATATAAAAACATTAGAGAATATTGGTTTCAAATAAATAATTAATGCGTACGCAATTTGATTAGAAAATCAAGATGGATGCAATCATTATTATATTGGTGCGCTGTGTGAATTTATTTCTTAACCTTTATACCTGCGTTTCTACTAAGCAATTTTTGGAAATATTAGTAATGGCTATGTATTTGTAAACATTAAAAAACTGAATTAATACGAATCTTTATCGAGTGAATATTGACGTCGCACTGTTCAGCTACACGAGGGCTTTTGGCGAAGGACCTCGTCATTTTGAACCATGGTCAAAAGTGATGAGGACGACACCTGAGCTGACACCCCCTCTCCTAACTACCACACCACATCAAAGGGAGGACCTTTGAGCTCTCGACAGATTTAACGTGCATCGCTTCCCTACACGGTGGGTCTTTAGTGGTACTAGGCTCAAACTCACGACATGCCAGCCACGACCACTAGGCTGCCACGGCCACTTAATCTTGACCGAAATATGTGTTCAAGTAAATATTTTAATTCAATTCCTGCTATTATATAGCTTGCACTCTCTCTCTATTATTTATTTATTTATCTTGGTGGAATTTTCAATCGTTAATAAAATACATTTTAAAGCGTTCAATTCAGCTGAAATTTCATATACATGATTATTTTGGATGGCAATACAATGATTTTTAATTATAATTAATAAAAATTAATTGATTAAAACCAATTATGTAAAAAAGTACAAGTACAGCCACGTTGGCATCTTTTTTTGGCGACTTGTGTGTCAAAACTTGAAAAGTTTTTTTTTTCATGTTTTAAAGCATTCAGTTGAATTGAAATTTTATAAACATGATTGTTTTGGATGACAATACGATACTTTAATGACAATTAATAAAAATTAATTACCACTTAATGTTGTGATTCTGTCACATGATATACATATTTATATTAATTGTAACTATTTAATAAAAAGTAGCTAAAATAAAATTTTTCTTTGTTGATCTAAGTAGGAATTGACTTAAATTTTTTTTATATTACTTGTTGATGACAATTTAGTAATCAAGTCTAGGATGGCATATCTTTCAATTTCAGAGTGTGTAAAGATGGAAATCCTAACATTAGATGAAAGACCTTAGCGAACTACCTAGAAAGACGCCGAGGAACCCCAGGGTTCCGTGGACCACAGTTTAAACACCGCTACGCTTGTGGTAATCATTATGTAAATGGAGGTGGCATTCTATAAATTTAATAACATACACAAAAAAGCCTAATTCAACATTCATAGATTTTGAGTCAAGAAGAGTCATCGTTTTTAGAAAAAAAACAAGGAAATGCGAAAGTTAAAAGGAAAGGAAAAGTCACTTAGTCCTTCATGTAATTAGGTCAATCTCCTCATGCAAATTCTAGATACTTATTTTGTATGTTATTTTGTGTTGTTAAAATTTATTCATTTATACAATGATGAAAACCATTCTTTTTCTTCGACGTTACTGACACTTGAGCAATCGGAACACACATCTATTTGATTAAATGACTGTTAACTCGTTCAGTTGAAGTATAATTAACTGAATTATCCTGAATTTATGAAATGTATTTGCATAATAGGTCAAGGTTACATATATAAATAACCAGATTCTTTTCTAAAATTGTCCCTTTGTAAGAAGTATTCTTAAAACTGTCAAGGTGGCTGAGTGTAGGGTCATTTTGAAAAAAAAAAGTCAAAGTTTGAACTTTAATTCATGTTTAAAATTGCTTAAAGTTTGTATTTAGATCACTGAATCTGGCAATAACTGGTTTATTGTTCTTTGATTCGAGCATGATCTAAGCATTTTCGAGTGCTTTTTTTTTTTAGGTATGTACCTTTCTCTAATAATAGGTTTAGAGCTTCTATCCAGTGGCGCACACAAGGGGGATGGTGGGTTTGGACCCCCCCCCATAGCCCTTGATTTTCCCCCATTGATTATAATACTATGTATATAATATGTAAAATTTAATTATTTGTTGTTAATAATTAATTTTATTAATTGATGCTAATTATTTATTCAATTATTAATTTTTTACTGTTTTCCCCCCGAAAAACGACAAATCAAAAGAATTTGGTGGGCGGCATATTGGAGCACGATACGAGAGTGGTGGACTTTCGACCCTGGACTTCCCCCTCCCCTTGAAAAATTCATGTGTGCGCCCCACTGCTTCTATCCATTATCTTCCCATAGAACCCAGTACATTATACACAATAAGAGGAAAGATTGGATAGCCATAAAAAGGATTAAACCTCACTTTTTACTAAGCAGTCATCAGTCTACCTTTTTTATAAATATTGTAACATCCATCTCTATTTTGTTTCCAAAATTTCCAAAATATATAAATCTTTCTTGAATTTAAATCATCTTCGCTTCTCAAATAGAAAATATTAAAAGTTTTACACACACACGCATAAACATACACACACAAGAATTTTCTTTAATTTGTCACTTTAATTGAAATTAATAGCGTTTAATTAAAAAAAAATAACATTCTAATGCTAACATATTTTGCTATGTTCTCCCTATTATATGTTCTTACCCTATTTTTATTTTTCATTTCTTGTCTCTAAACTAATTCTGTAAGAATTAAATTAGAATTAAGTAAAAAATTAAAATCCTTAAATTTAATAATAAATGTAAGTATTGCTTCATTTTGAAATAAGATAAATTAAAATGGTAAAACAACAAATGAAAAGAAAGATAATTTTATGAAGTGGAAAGTATCATTTTTTAAAAAGATCTATAGAATACTATTTCAGTCGATAAAACATGCACAATAGGTACTTTATTTGGTTTACTTTATAAAACTGTTCATTAATAAGTTTTTAAAAATGAAAATTAAGATCTATTATTTTCTAATATATTTAAAAAATAAAACATTTGTATTTTTTGATGTAATTATAATAGAACTTTAAAATTGATTTTCAAAAGCCTAATTATATGTTTGAAAAAAAAAATAAAACCACGAATTATATATATTGTGTTCAAAACGCGAAAGTATGTAAGTTTTAAAAAATTGCAAAGTGGTTGATATTTTTTGACTATGCGGAAGATTTTATGAAAAAATGTTTTTGAATCATTACTTGTAAAATATCAAACAAACAAACAAAAAGAACTTGTTTTGCTTTTTTAAAAGTAATTTCCCTGTTTATACTTTTAAGCATTGATATTATTGGCCAGCTTTTAGCTTTGATTATTGACATTAGAAAATAAGATAAAATTTGTAGTAATTAGCAATGAAACAAAAAACAATTGATTTTTCTGATAAGTATACATTAAAGCATTGTGTTCAAATCTCCCTCTACCCTTTTTCATTTGTCAAAAACATAGTTCCCTCCCTCAAAAAATTAGAATTGAAACTATATACATACAATAAAAAGGTAAGTATGGTATAAATCTTGTTTTTTTTTCAAAGATTTTTTTTAATTAGAACCTCCACCTCATAAAAAAACATTTTAGCTTGTTTCCCTTAACTGCCACCGGCGTACATATAAGTCTCACTAAATCGGCGAAGGAAAGGTCTTGGACGTATATATGCGTCAAATTTAATTGCCGCATGAAATGCCTCGGTCGTATATATACGTCCTTCAGAAAAACAATCCTTTTATTTTTGTTGCCATTAGTAAAACTGTACCGAAGGCTTTAGAGTATTATGAAAGGACCTTGACAATGTTTGTGGTGAATTAACTTATTTCAAAGAAATATTCACTTATTTATGCCTTTTCCACATAAATTTGAATTTTGAATCGATATTTAAGGGGTTAAAAATATTTTAGCGACTGAAATAAAATGTTAATTTAGAAACGGATATCATGTTACCTGCAGCAAAGAAAGATACAGAAAGATATGTCCGCATTTCGTCATTTGTCATCATAATAGCATAGAATTTGAAAGAAAATTTTAATGTACCTCATGACAAAGCCACGGAAAAAAGTGTCCTGGATTTCACATACTACATTTGAAAATATTTTAACGTAAGAAGTATTTTTAGAATTATAAAAGTGGTATCTTTTCCTTATCAGAATTTTGGTGAAAGTCATTAGAATAGAAGGACACACACTACAATAGGATCGAAAGACACAATGTTACAGAAGTTCAAGCGATTAAGCTGCTATGTGAACCGTAAAATATAATTCCGCGGTGCTTTTTTCAGAACGCGGAAAGAAATTCAATCGCATTGGCATCACAAAAATGATAACATCTGAGAACGGTGCTAAAACCTGACGTTCGTTATATTTCCACAAATAGATCGTAAATTAGAACAGAATGCGAAATGTCATGAATATTGGGATTTTGTATTAAATACGACAGAAAACATAGTAGATGACGAATTCGGCAATTATTGATAAACATGCTTATTCATATCTTCACACTTTAACAACTGAGTAAAATTACGTAAAATGTGAAAACTCAAACGCTTAAAACAAATTTTGAAAAATACTCATCATTCGATAAAAGACTTACAAAAGGAAACCAAAACAATTTTGTTGTAATCGCAATGTTCATTCGAAAATTTAATCAGAATTTTTAAATTTCAGTCTGCTCTACAAATGAAGGCAAAACGATTTTGAAATATGTTCAAAGATTTTTTTCTCCCACGTAAATTTCAGACTTTGCTTCTTTGCAATAATGGTATTGTGGCAGTAAAGATCGTTTGCAGATCGAGAGAGATTTTTCTTTTTCTACAACTGCAAATGAACAACTGGCTACATAATGCAGCCAAACCTACGAAATTTTGTAAGCAAATTTACAAAAGGTATAATGCGCGAGTACCAAATAAATCAATTTATATTAAAAAAAAGTGCTAAAAATGGTTATATACAGAATATAGGAATTATAAAGGTAATACAATTTTACATTTCGTAATAGTTGTGAAAATTCATTTTTCAAACAGTGACATTCCATTTAATTTCTCTATTAAAATTTATTACACTTCATTTAAAATTTATGAAAATTATTTCGTAAAAACAAAAAGTTAACTCCATTAAAAAAACTCCATTGTTTTACAGAATTAGAACATTAATTAAATTGAAAAGTAATAAATTCCATATTTATAAACATCTTAACGAATGAAAAATGAACTAAGTATACTATAAAATAGTAATAATTGAGCATAATGTTCAATATTTCAATGAATCAGAAAGGCGCATCGAAACATTTATATACACACATTTATATACACATTTATTTTACATTTATTAATGTAAAATAGATAATTTTAATTAATGCAAATGTAATTAATTAATGCAAATGTAAATAATTTTTATTTACATTTATTCTCTTTATTTATACACATTTAAGCATACATATTTACAGTTCAGAATAGTAAATAAAATAGAAGAAAAACCATAAAAATAGAATAAATTATTTTTATTTATAGAACTGTTAAAAGATTAAATTTTAGCATAACACGAAAAAAAAAATATATAATTCATTAGCCCAAACAAACCAAGTTATTTCGAACATTGATTATATATATATATATATATATATATATATATATATATATATATATATATATATATATATATATATATATATATATATATATATATATATAGGTATGGTAAATCTGGCGAATCTTCGACGATATTGACGCCAAATTTGGCTTCGAAATTTTGCGTTGGTGACTCTTGTATTCGTAACAAAAAAAAAAAAAAAAAAGAAAGTTTTAATTTGCATTGATTTGTTAGAAACAAAAATATTGTAAGTAAAAAAAAATACAGTGGATTGTGGCGCGCGCTTGTTTAAGATAATAAACTTTAACTCATACAATTCATAAATAAAAATTTGGATACTTGCGTATTACATCGTAATTAAAATCATTGTTAAAATAGTCAAATCAAAAGATGTAGCGAATGTTGCGATATATAGCTAATACTTGAAACCATCCCCGCAAGCGTGTGAACACAGCTGAACACAGCAACAATAACAATAACAGCATTTAGCGACAGTTTTTGAATTGGTGATATCTTTGGCTTAACTGGTCGACGGTATAATACGTACAGAAATTTGAATCTGCGTTAAAATGTACGTTATTGTCTGCTAACGTTTTTAATTTTTTTCCTGGGGCTCTGATTGACAAAATGGCGTTTGTAACTTGTGATTTTTGTCAAGGTCGTCAAAACGTGTAAGTGTCTTTAGAATCAGAAATAGCCTTTAAAATGATTTCGAAGCTTAAAAATAAAAAATCCCGCTTATGGTCTAGAACATTTTTTAAGGAAAAACCAAAGCGCAGGATATAATTGAAGGAAAATAATTTTTACATTTTATGGTTCGTTAAAAGAAAAAAAAAAGTTTTAATTAGCCTTTGTCTTAAAGGAACTAACTTGAAATATATTTTCAGTTGATGTCGTCAATTCCACGCTAGTAACAAAATATTGAACGTTAAATCGTAAACTGAATCCAGGAAAATCAGATTTTTATGCACAACCACCAAGGTATTCGGTAATTATAGATCTCATTATACATACAAAAGATTTTAAAAGGAAAAATTATTTTTATAATTCGCGATTTAAATAATTGACCATTTTTTATTTTACCCATCAATTGTCAACTTCAAAAGGATTTTTTTTTACAAATTCATTATTTCTAAATAATTTAAATAAAAAAGATAAGAGTTAGACATCGACACGTGTTCTTTAAAATTAAAAAAAAATGTATAAATTTTTCATCATTCCTAGGAAAAACTACTCTTTAAAAAACATTTTTCGAACATTCCACAACAAAGAGCAATTAAGTTGGAATATGATCATATTGTTATCCAGCACGGCGTTTGATGAGAAAATAAAATAATACTAGCTGTGGATGGCCTGGCGTTGCACGGACTTTTTCAAGTGTGCAGATTTATGCCTTGGAAGATTCCCCTTCCCTTTCAGGGTCGGCACTTCTGTGATTTCTATATTAATGTCATTACAATACTCTTTTTCGAAGTGTATTCCACATCTTTGTCCTGTCGGGCGGGTCTGTTTTCTCGCTACTTAGCTCGGCGTTGCAAGGGCTTTTTTCCGTGGGTACAATTTTAACCCCATGAAAATTTTCCCTTTCTCTCTATTTATGTCATTTCAGGAATTTCTTCCACTTCTCTTTGTCACACAGTCATATTTCTTTTCCCTCTGTTCAGCCAAGCGTTGCATGGCTGTTTTCAAGTATAAAACTCCCTTTTTCACCAAGGGATAAGATCGTCTTTTTAAAAATTTCAATTTTCGATTAAAAATTTACAAGTTAATCCAGTTTTGTTCTCAAGAAAACAGACAATGTACGAATTTATTATGAAATAAATAATTTAGTAATAAATAATAAAAAGCAAAATAACTTTAATTCTTAAAAAAATTATTAATTTATATCAATTGTCGTTAACTAATGAATCAAAAAATGTCTAGCGTTAGTTATGAAACGACTGCTTTTATCTGGATGTTTGATTTTTCGATTAAATATATGTAACGGTAAAAAAAGAACTGTGGGGGAAAACCTAAAAAAGGAAATAGTACTATTTAATAAAAACATGGCAGCATTTTCCTATATTTTAAGGTTTTTTAGTAAATTATTTCTCTAAAAGAAAACAATAAGTTGCGATGTATTATTCAAAACTAAGATCGTATTATATAATCTATATATATAAAGGAGAAAAGCGACTGACTCACTCACTGACTGACTGACTCATTCACTGACTGACTGACTCACTCACTCACTCACTCACTCACTCACTCACTCACTCACTCACTCACTCACTCACTGACTGACTCACTCACTCACTCACTGACTCACTCACTCACTCACTCACTCACTGACTAATCACGATATCTCCGAAACTATTAAACCTACAGACTTGAAATTTGGTAACTAGTTTCCCTTCATGGAGTAGACGTCAGTTAAGAACGGATTTTGCAAAGATCGAACCCCAAGGGGCGTTACGGGGGTTTAAGGGGCGTTATAGATGATTATTTCCATTATTAAACTATTAGATGTACAGTCGTGAAACTTGGTACACAGATTTCTTTCATAAAGTAGAGATTCCCTACATAATGATTTTTACGAAAATCGACCTCCAAGGGGCGTTGAGGGCGCTTAAGGGGCGTTATGCTTAACTATTTCCATTTTTAAACTATTAGACGTACAGTCTTAAAATTTGGTAAGCGGATTCCTTTCATAGAGTACAGATCCGCTACAAAATGGGTTTTGTCAAAATCGACCCCCAAGTGGCGTTGTGGAAAATTAAGGGGAGTTATAGGTAATTATCTCCTTTTTTAAAGTATTAGACGTAAAATCTTGAAATTGAGTAAGCAGATTCCATTCATTAAGTAGAGTTCTGCTATAAGATGGGTTTTGTGAAAATCGCTTCCTAAGTGACGTTGCGGGCGTTTAAAAGGCATTATAGATAATTATTACATTTTTAAACTATTAGACGTACAGTCTTAAAATTTGGTATATAAGCGGATTCCTTTCATGGTGTAGAGATCCGCTACCAAATAGTTTTGGGGGAAATTGATCCCCAAGGATCACTGAGGAGGGATTAAGGGGCGTAATAGATAAATATTGCCGCTTTTCAACTAATAGACGCACTTGCTTGAAAATTAGAAGGTATGTTCCGTTCATGGAATAGAGTTCCCTTTACAAAGAGTTTTTCGAAAACGGACCCCCGAAGGAGTGGGGTTGCAAGGGATTAAGGCGTGTTATAGAAAAATTCCTGTTTTTGAATTTAACCTATTTACTTGAAATTTGTTGAGCACGTTTCTTTAATTGAATAGCGTTCCACTAAGAATGGATTTTACGGAAATCAACTCCAGGGGGAAGCGGGGAGAGTTATTGGGCGTATTGATAGACAAAATTCCCGTTTTCGAACTGCTACGACTATAATAATAAAATTTGGTTATCATGCTTCTTTTGTTGAATCGGAATCCGCTAAGAATGCTGTCAACGAGGTATTAATGATAAAAATTCCGTTTTTGCTCTGTTAGATTTAGACTTGAAATTTAGCACGCATGTTTATTTTATGGAGTAGAGATCCACTGAAAGTTGATTTGGTGGAAATCAACTTGATTATTAGGTTAAGTGAGCGCAAAATCTTTCTACTTCTATTTTAGTTATAAATAGAAATTAGATATTTTAATTTATGTCCTTTTTATATCAAGAGGCGAGAGCTACAGCTATAAATATATTTTTCAATACAATCGAATTCTTAATGCTAGATATCAATAATTCATATACTATATGTAAACAGTATACTTTTATACAACATCGTGAAATATCCAGTGAAGCGGGTGAGTAACGAACGGCTAGTTATTTTATGCATGAGAAACAATGAATATTTTCTTAAAGTTCAAACTAATAAATTGGGTTTGCAAAATTACTGGAAAATTCATTATTTACAATCATTATAAAAGAAAAAAACATTCAAAAAGAAAGCCTCTTTATCCGACAGAAATTTTTTTTATCTGCTTACGTACAAAAAATAAATTTATCGTATGCCATTGAATGTACAGTGTTTTTGGTTAATCCTTGAGGGGTATAAACAAACAAATGCGAAGGTTTGCCAAACCTCGGCTATGCAACATATAACATATAATTGCCCGTGCAAAAAGCAAGGGCTTTCTAAATCTAAGCCACAAATTGTCATTGTTGGACCTTGTGACTTATTAATGGTCATAGCAAATACCAAGCAAATTGGAAATAGCAAACATTTGAATGGGTAGGTGAGTCTGAAAGAATCATTGGGATCTGTGAATCATTGGGATCCCTCACATAATTTTGGCGTATTTTTAACTAATTGAGATATTGGACCGAATTGTGAATCTAAATCATTCTCGAATCCACTTGAGCTCACGCAAAAAAATGTCATCAAACTCGGTCCAGCCGTTTAGGAGGAGTTCAGTCACATACACACGCACAGAGGAATTACATATGTAAAGATTATTTGATAAGATATTAATTAAAAGTGCTAAAAAGCATGATTCCTCTGCATTTTTGTAACAATGAAGACCCGGTTTGGCCAGTTTGGCTGAAAATCGGTTTTTGACGCCAACTTTCGTCATTTTTATAACAATAACGTTGTTACAACAATGCAGGTGAATATTGAGTTGAATGTTTTTAATGTTTTAATTGATATCTTTTTAACTAATTGTGTATCTTTTTAACTTAATTTAACTAATTGTAATTGGACCTAATTGTGAATTTAAACCATTCTCGAATCCACTTGAACCCACACAAAAAATTTCATCAAAATCGGTCCACCCGCTTAGGAGGAGTTTAGTGACATAAACACGCACAGAAGATTTTTATATATAAAGATAATGTAAGATAAAGTAAATGCAATTGAAACAATGTAGTTCATCTCTTAGCATTGTTTGTTTTTTTAATTTCTTTTTTAATCAGTGTTTTATAATAAATTAGACACAAGTTTTTTAAAAGACACAGAGCCGCTTTTCCGCTTAGGCATGCTAAGCGCATACCTAGGGTGCAAAATATTTGGAGGCGCAAGAAATTGTGTGTGTGTGGAGGGAAAAAAAATCAAAATTACAGCGAACGTATTCCCACCTAGAAAGAAGATTATTTGTCCTTACAGAGAAGAGTCTGAAATGAGACCTACTATGGAAAAAGAAGAGCTTAACAGTTAGATGTTGCTATGCCCTTAAAATGATATTTCAATAGAAATTAATTACAATGATGACAAATGATGACAAACATTCTACTATCCTTTCCTTACGGCAGCCGGTTGCCAGCCTAGAACACGGCGGGTCCATAGGTGGTGGATAGTGGAAAGACTCTCTGAAGAGCATAAACAAATAAAGGGAAGAGAGTTAAGGGGAATTCTCTCCCAAACCAAAACTGGCAAGGTAAGAACTGAAGGAAGGGAGAGAGGGATGCTCTGGAATCAAAAATCAAAACTGAGGATATTAATGCAGTGCTTCTCAAATTTTTATTATAGCGAACCAATATTCAATCATAGTTTTCATTGCGCCCCTCCCCCCTCCATACAAAACAATGTATTAAATTTTTAAAAAAAATTTGACGCTAAAGCTACAATACGACTATAATCGCTTAAGTGCTACCGGCGAAGAAAAACGTCTCACTCTGCCGAAGCGTTAATTGCCTCGGACGTATATTTACGTATTTCTGAGGTGCAATGTTTTCTGTGCGCTGCATTCCATAAAATTATTCCTAAGGCTTTAGAATGCAATAAAAGGACCTTAACAGTGTTTGTGAAGCACTTACTTATTTCTGAGGATTTGTCTATTTATTCTCTTTTCCCCTCCCAACCTCAATACATCACATACGGGCAACTACGTGGAAAACGGTGGCATTGGGGAGTGAATTGCATAACTTTTAGTTGGCAGTTAAGTGATTAATTATACACCGTACAAATTAACAAGATAAGTGTTAATTTTTGAGTGTATTTTTTTTATATATTTGAGTGTATTTTTTTATATTTATATTTACTGGTAATTATTTAACTTGTTCTTAAATTAGTATTGTTAAATTAATTATAAAATACATTGTGCAGTACTGATGCATTTATAAGTATTATATCAGTGTAACTGTGTATTTTGTTTTTTTATTATGATTATGTCAGAATGTACTTTGTTTACTTTCAATGAGTTAATAATTTTTCTAAATAATCTTTTGTTTTGGAAGATTCAGTATGCTCGCGCCCCCCTTGTAGAGTTATCACGGCCCTATAGGGGGCACGCCCCACAGTTTGAGAAACGCTGTGTTAACGGCAGTTGTGAAAAAAATGGAATAATATGAAGATGAAGCTAAGTCACAGAACCTAAGCATTCGGACATATTCCGTTTCCAAAACATAATACTATTTGAAATATTTATAGAAAGTCCTCTTCACGCACACACAAAATGTTTTCCTCTTCTGTACTTGATCTCCGTGGTGGAAAGTTTACTCATAACAATTCTGATTTTACGATACAACAAAGAACTTGCGCATCGATGTAGAACAAAGACACGCATTCGGTATCGCTTTATTAGCCATTTTCTTGCAACCACACAAAATAGTTCTTACTAAAAATGAATGCAAGCAATTTTGAGACAATAATCGCCGGAAACAAAACTCGTTCTTTCATTGTGGTTGGACCATTCCATCCCGGTATACCTTTCCTTATGGGCGCTTAAGTAGCATGAGTCACGTATGGGTGAACACGTTCTCTTGAGAAGGTAATCTTTGCATGCAACGAAACTAGAACTAATTTTACTTGCAATATTAATTCTTAAGGTAACCCAACTACTTGTGACAACTTTTTTTTTTAAAAAAATGGAGATATGGAGATTTTTGTAGTTTTTAGATTTATTTAGTGCATTTTTTAAGAAAAAAAGGCTAAAATTAAGACGAGAAAAATAAATGATTACTACTAAAATGGGTAAAAATTGACAAAAAATTACATAAATGGGGCCCGCTGAGTACAAATAATTAAAGAGCAAATTTAGTTATATGAAAATGCTTAAAAAAACAGTGATTACCGTAAAATCCGGCGTATAACGCGCCTTTTTAACACAAACAAGTAATATAAAAAAATTTAAATTCCTATTTAGATCAACAAAGAAAAATTTTATTTTAGCTACTTTTTATTAAATAGTTATAATTAATATAAATCCCCTCGGGGGAGCCTGTAATCCCTAGAGGGCGCGTCCCCAGGGGGCGGATAGGGGAACGCCTCCATGGGTTTCCAATGGGTGGTAGAAGGGAAATAAAATACCTTCCGTGGACCAACAGGTAGAAGTCCAACCTCCTGGAGGCTATGGCACCTTTTTTTCCATGAATGGTGCAATATTGAGTGATTCAGATAATGTCACCGCGTTCGGGGTAGCCGACGCGTCACGGGTTGAAGTCCGGGCCCATGGCGAGAAGTATGCTACGAGGACCCTAAACATTTTGCAGTTGAATATTAATGGTACCCAAAGAAAGATTGAGGAGCTCACTGAGATCCTCAACGCAAATAAGGTACATATTGCTAGTCTACAAGGGACCAAGCTTAATCCAAATCTGAAGCTAAAAATCAAAGGCTTTACTACTCTGTGAAAAGACAAAAAGACCGGCCAGGTGGCGGCCTTGCTTTCCTTGTTAAATCAGCAGACATAAAATTTAGAGAAATTACACTGCCACCAACTACAGATTACGATGAAAACAGCACGTAAGTACAAGCAATCACTGTACTCCTGCCGCAGCAGGAAGTAACAATCATTAATGCCTGCCATCCAGACAACTCTGACATCAACTTAGATCTCCTTAACACGCTTTTGGACACAAAATCGGACACAAAAATTCTTTTAGGAGACCTAAATGCCAAGAGCCCATCTTGGGGGTCCAGGACCCTAGACTTGAAAGGCTCACAGATTGAAGACCTGCTCTGTGACAACGATCTCTCCATACTAAAAGACAAGAGAAGTACCTACCTCTCCAAAACCAACGGCACAACATCAGCCCTTGATATCACGGCCATTAACCACCAAACAGCAAGTCAAGCGACATGGAAGATTCTAAAAAGTGCTATTAGTGATCATTTCCCTATTATAACTTCGATAAACCAAAGAGTTGATGGCACCATCCAAAACAAAAGATCCTGGAACTTTCGGAAAGCAAACTGGGGAAAATTCACCTCTGAACTTGAAACGCTCTGCTCCCTTTCTTCGCCACATGCCCTCGACGAGAGACTACAGTCCTTTGCTTCGCATATTAATGCAGCTGCAAAACGTTCTATCCTTAGGGTCAAAAGAAGAAATGACTGGGTCCCGTTTTGGAAAGACACCAACATAGAGAACTTAATTAACGAACGTGACAAACTAAGTACAGAACTTCAGAAGAATAATACCGAAACAAACAGAATAAGATCCACGAACCTTTGTCACGAAGTTGAAGACGTGATTTCATTCTGCAAGCGTAAAAAATGGACTGAATTCTGCGAAACTTTAGATCTCCCAAAAATATCTCAGCATTGGAAAGTCATCAAAACTCTTAATAATCAATCAACACACCAAGAAGCAGACCTTCTTACTAACATCATATCATCCTCTGGAAGAGATGCAGCCACAAATAAGGAAACTGCTTCCCTGCTAGCAAAGCACTATGAAAACAAAAGCAAGCTAAGCTTCAACGCAAATGACAGGAAACTGCTGCGTACCTACAGGAAAACCATTCAAGACTCAAAGAGATATAACCATAAAAATATCTTCACAATACAATTCTTAATGGAAGAGCTAGAAGCTGTCATTGCTAAAATGAATCCCGGCAAAGCCCCTGGTCCGGATGTTATTTTTGGCCGCATGGTCCAGCACTTTGGAAATCTTGCAAAAACAGAGCTATTGGAAATTTTTAACCTTTCTTGGGATACTGGCAAATCGCCCAAAATCTGAAAACTTTCCACCGTTATTCCAACTCTGAAACCAAACAAGAATGCTTCAGAGTGCAAAAACTATAGGCCAATTTCCCTCACCAGCACCCTCTGCAAGCTCATGGAACGGGTTATCCATCGTAGACTTATGAACTGGCTCATCGAAAACAAAAAAACTTCACTTCTATGAAACAGCTTTCCGAACCCATTATAATACTACCGACCAGCTCTTTTACCTGAGCCAGTCGATAATTGATGGTTTTCAAGAAAAGCCTCACAAGAAAACTTTAGCTGTATTTTTGGACATCTCAGCAGCATTTGATAGAGTTTGGCGTCAAAAACTGGTCCATACCATCCAAGGCACCGGAATTAAAGGCAAAGAGTTATTGGGGATAAATGATTTTCTCAGAGGAAGAAAATTTTCTGTTAGATTTAACGGGGCACTTTCAGAATCTCGCAGAATGTGGGCTGGAGTTCCACAAGGTTCTGTCTTAAGCTCCTTGCTCTTTCTCATCTTTATGAACACCACCCACAATCATATCCACCCAGACACAAATATCGCCTGCTACGCTGACGATATTGCTGCATGGCACTCACACAATGACATTACAGAATCGGAAAAGGCCCTAAACACAACACTGAAAGGTATTGCTGAATGGGCAGAGAATCTTAAATTAACCATCAACGCAGACAAAACAAACTACTGCATCTTCTCTACCGATAGACGACACAGAAGCAGTTTTAATGCTACTATCAAAATACAGAACTCTAATATCAAAAAAGTCGACCTACCCACCTATCTTGGAGTAACCTTAGATCCCGAACTCCGCTTTTCAAAGCACATCGAACAAATTGCCAACAAAGCTCTTGGAAAACTGAATATTCTTCGAAAACTAAGCGGAACTTCTTGGGGCTCAAGACCTCAAACCCTAAAAAGCACTTTCTGCACTGTTATCAGACCGGCTTTAGAATATGCGACCCCAATTTGGACTCCGGCCTCTATTTCTGTTAAGCGGAAACTTGATTCTGTACAACACAGAGCTGCCAAAATTATTATTGGAGCAGTGTCATCAACCAAAAATGAAAAGGCCGAACAAGAATGCGGCCTGCCTCCGCTAGAAAGCAGGCGCAAACTTGCCACTGTCAAGCTCACTAATAAACTACGCTCATATGGTTTGGACCACATCTCTAGAAGAGTTTTTGATAAATGGAAGCCTTTTACAAGGCTCAAAAGATCTTCGACTCTCCAACATGATAGTGAAATCAGAAAAGAACTCAATTTGGATCATTCCTCCTTGGAGTTCCTTCAGGAGCCCCTCATTCCAAAAAACCCCCAAAGAACACCTGTTTCGAATTGGAATTGTTGCAGCCATGTTCCAAAAAAGAAGACCCTGTAACTCTCAGACAAAAAGGACTTGAAACGATAGCAATACTCTCTCAAGATAACTTTGCAATCGCCTACACCGATGGTTCCTCAGACAGATCCCTCAGCAATGGAGGTGCCGGAATCATCCTACTCCTCCCACTTGGTAATAACTACAAACACAAAATTAACACAGGCATATATCACCTCAAACTTCACAAGTGAACTCAATTAGAGAGGCTCTTATATTATACCAACAAGACCCACATATTATTGATTCTACAGAAGGATTAGTAATCTTCTCAGATTCTCTAAATCAGCCATAGAAGCCATAAGAAACGGAGAGACCAACATCTCCTGTGATATTATTACCCTTCTAGAACAGCTGCACAGCAAAAGAAAATCCTGTATCCTGCAATGGATACCCGCACATGTCAACATTGAGGGTAATGAATGTGCCGATATATATATATATATATATATATATATAGCCTCACCAAAGAAGCTAGAGACATCGATCATAAGTGCACCACCATCACACTTGACGATGCTAACGCTGTAGCCAAACATAGAATTATGAATCACACTTTTAAGAACCTCTAGTTACGGAATTTGACTGTCCCCGAATTATAACATCCACAATTGCCAGATTGAGCACTGAACACCTTAAGGGCATGAATATTCACCCAGACAAGACAAGATCATATGTTCAATGCAAGCACTGCCCAGATCTTCAACTCACGCCCAATCACATCTTGGAATGCCCAACCGTCGCAACAAAGCTACTAAAAATGAGAATGGTCCCTCTGAGGGACTCTTTGCGGGAACTCCTGTACAGCCCTGATGCTCCCAGAATAGCAGAGGCAGTGATCAAGACTTTCAACGGAATTTAGTGATATCTACTGCATTTATTCATGGACACGAGAACAACAACAATTAATATAAATATATATATATACATATGACAGAATAAGAACATTAAGCGGCAACTGATTTTTATTAATTATCATTAAAGTTTCGTATTGTTATCCAAAACAATCGTGTATATAAAGTTTCAATTCAACTGAATGCTTTAAAACGTGAAAAAAAACCCTTTTCAAGTTTTGACATAAGTCGCCAAAAATGATGCCAACGTGGCTGTATTTGTAATTCTTTAAATAACTAGTTTTAATCAATTAATTTTTATTAATTATAAGTAAATTATTGTATTGTCAATCAAAATGATCATGTATATAAAATTTCAGCTCAATTGAGCGTTTTGAAATGCATTTTATTAACGACTGAAAATTCCACCAAGATAAATAATTAAATAAACAAACAAATAAACAAATAAACAAATAAATAAATAAATAGAGAGTGTGAGTTAATAGTAGGAATTGAAAAATAAGATCGAAATTTACGGGTGCACGTTATACGCTGGATATAAAAATGATAGCTTTACAAATTAAAAAAAAGAGATGAGCATTTAAAAAAATTCGGTTTGACATGCATCAAAAAACTGTTTATTTAAAAGAAATGACATTTCTTATGAACTTAAGCGTTGTAGATCTAGAAGTAAATTATCTTTACAAAATCTAGGGATAATACTTCGAATAAATGACTTCAAAAGATAAGAGCATTGCACACTTACATTTCAGGTTTCTTCATAAAAAAAGGAGTTGCGCGTTATACAGCGCGAACATAGCTTAATATTAAAAAAATACAGCTTGAAAGTACAGGTGCGCGTTACACGCCGGTGCGCGCTTTACGCGGATTTTATGGTATATTCACTTAAGGGACTGTAAATTTTGTAATAAAATAGTGATTGATAAATCTGAAGGTTAAAACACTTCTATTGTTATACAGAACATATACAAAAAATTTCGGCAAATCATTTAAAAACTTTCTGAGCAATCGTCGTCCGCGTTTGAGTTTTTTGAAGAAAAAAAAACCATTTCTAATAAAGGGCATTTTAAAGTTTGCCTCTTATGTAAAGTTAAGGCATCTGCTTCTACTAAAACACCTGCGCAGTTTTTGTTCTAGTGAATGGAAAATGAAAAACTTGGTATTATTAGGAAAACTAATAAAGTGGCCTATATAAAATAAAATCGTAAGAAAATTTTGTCACTTTTTAAAAAAAAAAGTCATGATTTTAGAGTCGTCGGATACCTTAATAACTCTTTGTTAGTAAATAATTTTAGAAATTTGTTGGGGGGAAAAAACCCAATTTCTCAATAAAAAAATTTACCTCAGTATGATTACGGCTATCAAAAGCTAGAATGACATACAAAAGCAAGCACACACACGTACATATTAAAAATTTTTTAAAAAATTACCTAAAGAAAAAGGAAAATTAATTAAATAGACAAATCGTTTGGTGCTAATGTATTTGAAATAGAAAGAAAATAAAATGGCAACGTCCGTTTATTTTTGTTTTGTTTTTCACGAATATCTAACGACTTTAAAGGAGAATTCGATGGAAATAAATAAGATGCAGATGGTCGTGCAAAATGACCGTTCTTTGCGAAAAGTGGAAATTAATGTAGTGTTTTTATAAAGAATTATTGTAAAAAACTTCATGCAATTATTTTAATACTGTATAATATATAGGGTGATTATAATTAAAGTTCCACTGTCAAAATGCTATAAAAAAAGGGCCACTGGCTATAATGACTTCAAATTTGAACTGAATATACTTGAAAATATAAGAAATGGTATGAAATTAGAAAAAAATCATTTTCGTTTTGTTTGTTGCTTTTTATTCGGTTTTTGAACCAAGGACAATTAAAAACCAATTTTCCCATCCAATGTGATATAACATTATCGTGGTGGGTGGGCTTTTCGCTGGTAGTGCAACAAGTGTTGAATGACATGGAGAAGTCATTTTTCTCTTTCGAAAAACGGAAACAATTATGCACATTGTACAGTAAAGTGGGTTTAATATGCAGCTCACAAGGTACAACGATTTAATTCAATCTGAAACGCCACCTTGTGGCTGAATACCCTTCCGGCTTGCCACTCACAGCGCAATCTATTGATACACTTTGAGCCCTTTTTCTTATGCCATACTGTTTCCGCCTTTTCTCAAATATAGATTCAGTTCAAATTTAAAATCATCCTAACCAGCGGTTCTGTATTTTAACAGCATTTTCAAAGTAGAACCTTAATTATAATCACCTTGCATATGTATCCATATAGAAAGAGAAAAAAATTATATGAAAAATCAGTTAAAAAATTAATCGAAACAACATAAAATATGTGAAATAACGTAGGAAAGTGAAAGAAACAAGAAACACATATGGAGGATAGCAAGTCAAAATGCAGTTATGGGTCTTGGAATCAACCTTCTACCTTCGCTATTAAGTAGGCTAATATGGAAATAAAAAAAAGCAAGAGCACAATAAGTGAAATTTTCAAAATAGCTGAGTTAGAAGTTAAAATGCTTAGCTAAACAAATGTTTGAAAATATCAGAGTGTTGCAGATATAATACATACAAAAAATTATACAATAGAATTTCAAGAAATGATAGTCATGTTTCTGAAAATTGGTATTTTTCAAATCATCCACAGTTGGACATGCATTTTAATACATCAAGGTGTACAAGCCTATATATCACACGCCTTACAGCAAACCATGCTGATTCTATACATTTGTAAAAATAATGTGTGAGTTCGGTTCTATTAAACATTTGTAAAAAAAATAGTTCGGGCCTCACGAAATAAGAGCACCGATTTTTTCTGTTTTTTAAAATCAGCTCGGGCGTTTCAAACTTGGATTAAACAAACTGCCTGAACTGGTTTGGAGGACAAGGACAAAAGTTAAGGTCATTCTGGAAGTATATAAGATTATTTATGGATTGACCTTGAAATTTTTGAACCAAGGTAACGTGACGAGGCAACACAAAAGGTGGTACTTTATTCTCCTGACTTCCACGTCACACCATGGGAGGACTTCAAGGCTGTGCTGCACTTAAAATGAACATGAATCCCCATTCTTCACACGATGCATGAGAACTTAAGACGTGAGTTGACTTGAGCATCCTCTTTCATGAAAATCGCGCTTATAACGCTGGGTTTATTACAACCTGTATTATGAGGTGTTTCTTCATTGTATATAAGGAAAACAACAACAACGCATCATTAAAATTCTAAACAACATTATCTTTTTTTTAGCAAGAATTTTAAGAAAAAGATATTTCAACAGGAATTTTGAAAGGGTATTTTTAGAAAGTACACTTACTATTTCAGAAGGAAAAAGAAAAAGGTTTTATTTCTTAAAATTATCTTTATAATTACACCTTAAGTTCCTTTTTCCTTCTAATAATTTAATGTAAATCATTTATTGCCTTTTCTTTTCAATCATTATAATAATAGTGGACATGTCTTACAATTTTTTATTCGTTCAGTTGTCAGTTTTTCTGAGTTGTTTTTGAAAGAAATGCTTTCCCTTCCATTCTTTTTCAAGCCTTTTCCCCTCATCAGAAAAATATCACTTCGTTTATACCAACAATTAATCTGACAAAAAACTATAAACATTATTTGAAATGTAATAAACTGTTTCTTATGTCCTTCCTCATCTGCACATCTTTGTTTTTAAATTTA
Source organism: Trichonephila clavipes (assembly GCA_019973935.1). Taxonomy (NCBI): domain Eukaryota; kingdom Metazoa; phylum Arthropoda; class Arachnida; order Araneae; family Nephilidae; genus Trichonephila; species Trichonephila clavipes. The sequence goes on along the minus strand of BMAU01010592.1, from coordinate 26,346 downwards.
CTTTTTCCTTGTCAAATTTTGAAGTAAAACGGAAAATAATCTCAATCAACACATATATAGTGAGAATACTTTCCTTTATCAAATTAAAACCATAAAACTATTTCTAATACCATAATAAAGGGTACTTTATAATTTTTTCTTATTCATTAAGTTGTATTTTTCTACTGTTAAATATCATGAACTAAACTTTTCAAAAAAAAAAAAAAAAGAAGAAGGCGATGCTTTCAATAAGCAAGAAAGTCAAAAAATGATATTTATTATGGATTATTTTTATGTCTGGATATTTCAATAGTTTTGATTCTATTCTTTGAAATTAGGCAATGGTTTTGTTTCATTAGTCATTTGTATATATAGCGTAGTTTTTTTTATTCCAAGCTAAAAAAAGATTTTTTAATTTATTTTTTGAAAAATTAGTGAAAGAGTACGAGTTTTCCATTTTCTAATTTTTTTAATCTAAGTATTAAATTAATTTTAAGTTTTAAATTCAGTTTTTTTCCAAAAGGCACATATGTGTTGAAAGGAATAGAATTTTTAATATTCAGTAATGTTCATAATACGAAGAAAAACGAATATATGTTTGTTAAAGTTTACAAAATTTTAAAAAAAATCTAAATTTCTTAGCTTTCCAAAGCAATAAATGTTCGCCAAAATCTACTTTCTTTCCACATTTCTAAGAGTAGAAGTGTTTGCTATGGAGGCTAGTAATTTTAATTAAACAGGTAATCTCTTTTCCAGATCACCGAAACTTGATTGCAACATCTCGTTTACATAGCAATTGAACAAAAACTTTTAAACAACTATGTTGCCTTTCACAAATAATGAAACTGTTGCCCCTCCTAGAAGAAATAAATAATAATAGAATTTTATGGCTAACATTACCATCCGAAGAAAAAATGAAGAATAAAAATACATTTATAGCAATATCCATCTCAACTCGATGACTTTCAAGAATTAATAGTGTCTTGCTAGAATATGATTTTGTGGCACCTGTCCTTTTTTATTTATAAGGGGGGTTGTGTTTTATTTTTTTATTGACTATAGTAACATTTCCTTGTTTGTCTATCACAGTCTAAAATTTGTTTTGACGAATATTTATGTTTGCATTCGTGTTTACAATTTGATATATACGGAAAGAAAAACGGTGACAAAAAATCCTCCATTAATACTAATCTAAGAGCACGTTTGCCATCTGAATTTGACAAGACAGGCCAATTAAAATATGCTTTGCCTCGTACAGTGTGATGAGTTACACATGCTTCGTAAATTGTGCTTATAAATCATATCAAACACTGTACTCCGTTTTTGTGTGTGAAAGACAAGTTGTTTTTCTTTTATCTAAGACTGTAATAAAGGGTGTTTTTTTTAAATTGCAATAAAACAACGATGTATTATTCGATTGACATGCATTTTTTTTATTCGAAAGATAATCTTGTGGCATTACATTTTAAATATGATTTCTGGCATAGGACTGCCACGGCTGGCTCGGATGTAGTCCAATCTGGACGTCCAATTTTCGATGACTTTTTCCAACATTTGTGGCTGTATATCGGCAATAACACGGCGAATGTTGTCTTCCAAATGGTCAAGCATTTGTGGCTTATCCGCATAGACCAATGACTTTACATAGCCCCACAGAAAATAGTCTAGCGGTGTTAAATCACAAGATCTTGGAGGCCAATTCACAGGTCCAAAACGTAAAATTAGGCGGTCACCCAACGTGTCTTTTAATCAATCGATTGTGGCACGAGCTGTGTGACATGTTGCGCCGTCTTGTTGGAACCACAGCTCCTGGACATCGTGATTGTTCAATTCAGGAATGAAAAAGTTAGTAATCATGGCTCTATACCGATCACCATTGACTGTAACGTTGTGGCCTTCATCGTTTTTGAAGAAGGATTCCACCAGCCCATAAAGCGCACCAAACAGTCAGTTTTCTGGATGTAACGGTGTTTCGACATACACTTGTGGATTAGCTTCACTCCAAATGCGGCAGTTTTGTTTTTTGACGTAGCCATTCAACTAGAAGTGCGCTTCATCGCTAAACAAAATTCGCTTATGAAAATCGAGAACAACGGCAATCTCGTTTTGGGCCCATTCGACGAATCTACGCCTTGCTTGATGATCGTTTTGATGAATTGCCAAACCAAACTGAGAATAAATCACTTGACAGCTGTTAAATCGGTCGCCATCTTGGAAAGTAATGCCAACTTAAACTTCTATACCTGGAAGAAAACACTCTTTATATTTGCAAAGCATGATTTAGACGATGTTTATTTTACACTGTTACTATAAAAACCGTTTGAAATATGACGAAGAAATTGTTGGTTTTCAGTTTTTTATCAATGTTTTATTTTTTGGAACAATATTTTTTCTTTTAGTGGACATAAACCCTTAATTCACATGACTTATTTCAGTATTGATAAAACCGTACGGACTTTAATCATATTTGGTAATGTAGAGATTTCAACTTTAGGAGAAAATGACTAATACTTCCAAACTATATTTATAAGGAGAATATATTTGAATCCTTTATAGCAGTGGTGGGCAGACTTTTCCAGGGCACGGACTACTTTCTAATTTTTTCAAGGTGCTGCGGCCCTCACAGTGGCGTAGGTGTAGTGAGCTAAAAGAAAATATACAATACAGTCCGGCCTCCATTTCACGAATTTCTCTTTTTAGCGAACTTTTTCTTCAAACTAAGAACATTTTCCGATTTTTTTCGTAAAATTACCCCCAAATAGCAAAGATCATTTTCTATTAAACGAAATATTCTCTTAAAGATTTGATTTTTTTCCCCGTATTTTTTTTTAAAATACCGTATTTACTCGAATCTAAGCCGCGTTTTTTCTCAATGTTAATACTACTGAAAATCGGGTGCGGCTTAGAATCGAATGGAAAAAAAATTCGTTGGAGAGGGTATTTGGAGCTATTACAGATTCATGCATGTATTTAAAATATTATAATACCGATAAAATAACTAATTATTCACTTCTTATTAGTTTTCCTTTTAAACTCATTTTCATTTCGTAAAATTGGATAAAGACAAGCCAGTTTAGACTATTTTTCAATTTTCACAAAATCTTGTTGAGAATTTGGGGCGGGTTAGATTCGAAAAAATACGATATTTTTGCACTCTTTCGTAAGATGGAATGATTATTAGGTCTTAGTGAAGGCGGTCACCCCAAAAGGTCTTGGCGGTCCGCCGGTCGATTGCGATCGACTTAATGTCCACCCCGGCTTTATAGGGTTATTTTTTTCTAGTAATATTAAAATATTTTTGGTATTTTGATTTATTAAAGGAAATTCATTTAGTATATTATCCAAAATCAATTCGATTTTTAAGACCGTTTTTTTTTTGTTGGGAAGCTTCATTGACGTCTTAAGACTTATTGACTAATAATCGTTTTTGGTTAATTAGGTTGCAGAAAAATAGTTTTGTTTTGAGCCGAGCATCATATGACCTAAATTAAGTTTTTTTTTTTCTTTCTTTTTGCGAAAATTCACTCTAATTTTTTTTAATTCGTTTTTTTCTAATCTCTATACCACGGGTGACGAACCTTTCTGGATCAACGTGCCATATTTTCTAAAGAAATGTTTAATGAGTTATAAAAGTCTCGTCAAATAATTTTGACTTGTAATTGGGAACATAATAAAACTAAAAGCAAACAAAACTCAAAACTCTTTATTTACTACGAAAAATTACATTTTGCGCTGTATAGTAGTAAATGTTTTAGTTATATGTGTGTATAATTTAAATTAAAGCAACATTATATATATAGAGAGAGAGAGAGTGGGACTTCTGTTGTAGCAGATAAGATGAGACGACAAGCAACTTATATTAGGATTGTAAGATGTTACTTTTAGAAGAATGCACATGCTGCATTAGAGTCATCTATCAAACGATTTCTAAGAGAGTCTCTTATGTTTTCTATCTCTGTGGAAATAATGATTCGCAGGCAGATGAAAATATATATGGTTGAAATAGTATGACCCAGCGTCTTCAAAAAGTTAAATGTGTCTGGAATCGATTTCTATGCTTCCAAATTTTTGCTAATTGGCATTTTTACCTATATTGCTCTTGTTAATCTTTCTGTCTCAATCAATGCTAACTTTTCCCTTGATTGAATAAATTTTTGTGAATCCATATTGAACTATACTAGAAATCAATCTCTCAGTTGCATTTCAAATTTTGTCATTTTTCAACCAATAGAATTGGGATAGCAAATGAAGTCTCATCAGGGTACATAATAAACTTGAGCGTTTCGAGAAAATCTGAGCAAATCTCGCTGAAAATTGCGACCGATCGCTTGCTTTTGTTCGTAATACTTCAAAGTTAACTTTGTTATTTTGAAGTAAAATGCTTACCGTTCTGATCAGTGGCGTGCCCAAAATATTGTGTCCCAGGCCATCAATGGCTCGCGTGCCACTGATCGCCATCCCTACTCTATACCGTAAAATATTTTTTCTGTATATGTAGGTTCCGATTAATAATTTTTTCCCTCCATGTAATCGTGATTCAACTCATTATACATATATTCCTGTGATAGTCTACTGCTAATGTAGTTGATATTTTTTTATATGCAAAGAAAACTTACCTGATCCAAAAGTAATTTTGGACCTTTTCTTAGTATATCAACCACTTAAATGCCAAGGTATAAAATTACAGAAGAAAGAAAATTTTAAAGCTTATGATGTCACGATGAAACATGAATTAATCAAAAGATTTGGAAACTTCCTCTTCAGGTTTAGTATTAATTATTATTATACGTTTTTCGTGAGGATGATTTCTAATTGCCAAGCACAGTAAGTCTTTTCATGTATAAAAGCAAACATATATTTTCATACATGCATTTTGGTCTTTGATTCCACACATACAAGGATATGTTTTTTTAAGTCTTACTCTCGTCGTGTACAAGAGATATCTTTAACAAGGCTTTTCTAAGTAAAGGTGTTTCAATAAAACGTAGCATTTTCAGCGGGACGTTTATTTACTTAAATGAGCAGCATTCAGTCCAAAGCTGATTTTTCAAAAAAACCTGAGGTTGGTTAAGTGAAATAGCATTAATTAACTTGATGTTGTTTATGCAAATTATTGTTTAATAATCTACTTATACTGCTTGACGTTAACGCTGTTTGCTCAGGAAAAATACTTCTTTGTACTATATCTTTCAATACTTATCTTGACAGTGCATCTTTTCACCTTTTTCATCTTCTCGTTCATCGACTTCTTGTTTATCTTTAAACGTTTCACATTCTTTAACTTTACATTTGTACTTTTTTTGCTTGAACTTTTCGATAATTAATCTGAAATTTTATTTTTGAGTGTATGTGGTATTTTAATGAATATATATATTCTAGCTTTAAATTTGAAATTAAAGAAAAAAAGCTAACACAGGCTTATTTTCTAGGAGCTATTCAAAGGTAGGACAGCTTATGTTTTGCATTTTATACATATCCCATTACATGATATTCACAAATATAATTTTTAAATGCTTAAAAATCTGCAGAAGAAATTATAAATAAGATATATTTTGCATTAAAAAAATTCAAGAATTTATGCATCAAAATCTCATGCACCTAGGCAGAAGCTAATTCGTTCAACTACCGCCTTCCACTTATATGAGGGTGTAAGGTAAAAAGGCCCATCGAAACTGATGTGACATAATAATGTATTCTTGCTACTTTTACCAGTTGGCATATGGTTTGAATTTACCAGCTTTTCGAAGAATGTTCCCGGGAATAACATGTGATGATTAAAGTTGTTTGGATCATGATCTTATTGAGGCCGAGGTACTAGGACCAGGCCTAGTTGGCCCATGCTTTAAAACGTTCCAGAAGATTAACTCGTAACTCGATTTGTAGAATTCGTTTTATTTCACGGTAAGGAATATATTACCTAATGGCATTTTTTCTTTTGTTATAACTTACCCCCTTTTTTTATTGGCATGAATTCAATGATATGCTATGCTCTATTATCTACTAGGAATGATGCTTGTTAATAAATACGCCTATCCTACAGATATTGCAAACATGTACGACTAAAAAAATAATAACTGTGTGTGGGGAACTCGTAATATGTAATCCATTAAAATTTTTAATTTATTTAGAATTTTTCAAGGATTTTATAAATTATGAATATAAAAGAGGCCCAATGGCCGAGTGGTAGCGTATCGCGCTTCCACGCCACAGGTCCGGGGTTCTATCCTCGGGCTAGGCAAGGTCGATTCAGCCTTTCGATTCAGTGAGTTGATAAATGAGTACCAAGCTTGCTTGTGGACTAAAACATGGGGTTTCGCCTCAGAGTGACCACCTGAACGGTACATCTGCTGATGCACCTCAGAGCCCAATGTTCACGTATACTGGGACGGACAATGTAGGCCTTGACCCTCATGGGCTGTTGCGTCACAGAGTTTGAGTTTTATATGCATATAAAATTGTATAAAAATTCATTCATATTTTAGTATAGTCGAAAGTTCAAAAGCTTTTTTTTATTAACTTTTTAAAGAAGAATAAGAAACAGATGAAAATATTCTTTTCTTTTTCAAAGATATAAATAAACCCTCAAAAAATAATAGACCCAATTATTTTGAAAATGAAACTACCGATTCGTACACGCGTTTTGATTAAATGCTATTAAATATATTCCTTAAAAACTGCCGAAAAGAGTACATAAAGTGTATAAATCCCCAAAGTAAGCCTTATGCCGGTTTCATATGTAGCATCGTTTCTTGTCACTACTCCTCTAGTGTAAGGAGGGGAAATGTCATTTTATATGCGGACACAAAAAAGACTGAAAAGGGAGGACTGGAATCGTCGGTACAATGTGTGATTGAGCCCAAAGGAGCAATAAACAGTTTTCTCCATTTTCAATACACAAGTAACTCCGTATGAAGTGAGTAGCTTCCATAATATCCTTTCAGTTGAGTAAACTTCAGGGGGTTTCGAGATCTTGAAGGAGTCGCAGAATAGGGAGTGCCAGTTCGTCTATGACATAAGTTGACTTGTGTGAAAGGGCCCTAATTCAAAATATTGAACTCATTTCTCTCGTCCTTTGTTTGGTCAACATGCAGATGCTCTACTGTATATCTATCATTGATTATGGGAACTGAAATCAATGAATAGGTTATTTAAACTCTATCAACATATTAATGAATATATATGAATAAGTCTGATTCCCACATGTGACTTGTTAATGTGACATTTTTCAAATGCTTTCAAGCTTCCAAATTCTGTATAAAAAAATGGCATCCTGTCACTTTTTAAAAATAGATTCCCAACTAAAATCATGGCATGTGGCAAAAACAAGAATTCCAAGGAAGTTCGAAATCCCTACTTATATCAAACTGTAGATACATACCCAAAAGATTCCAGTTCTAGTGTTGAAACAGAACAAGTGGCGTAACGTACCCGGGGGTACGTAACGCCACTTGTATCATCGCCAAAATCTGTATTTTCATCCAAAATAATCATGTATATAAAATCTTTAGCTCAATTGAGCGCTTTAAAGTGTATTTTATTAACGATTGAAAATTCCACGAAGATAAATAAATAAATAAATATAGAGAGTGTGAGCTAATAGTAGAGGAATTGAAAAAGAGAAATTTTTATCTATGATATTTTTTTAACTTTCCTTGGGAGTCAATTTGTGTGCAATACCCATGCTTCCTGGATTTCTTAAATGAATTCTTTATGTGCCAATAAACTGCCACCTGATACTGATTTCTGGAATCATTAGAAGTTTAATGTTAAATCCAAACGGGTGTCCTTACTTAAGGTTCGTTATTATTTATGTTGGCATTTATCTACATTTTGCTAGCGACTTTATTTCATTTTGATGATTCTTCTCCGTTAAGCGCATCCATGTTTCTTTCCTGGATATTTTAATGCAAATACGCAAGAAAACTAAAAGCGAATTGACTATCTAGTTTAGTCTGTAACGGCGTTCTTGGATGCTGTCAAGAAGGCATTGATGCTTTGAATTGTTACACTATTTCTAAATAGGAAAAAATATCCACCAATCAAACGCTTAATATGGAATACGTTGGTTAAGATTTAGAATTACTACAAGAATTTCAACTGCACGAATTACCTCAAACTGTGTATTTTTTTGATAGGTCAATGAATTCGATCCTTTATATCAGGGGAGGGCGGGCTTTTCCAGGGTACATGCTACTTCTTATGTTTTTAAGGTGTTACGGTCCACCCAATGGCATTCGGTGCAGCCATTCTGATTTAAAATTGTATGTTTTCTTTTTTTTAAGATTCGCTATCGGAATTGAATCCCTCTTTCAAAATACGACAGATTACTATTCTTACTACAAAAACTCAAGTAACACAAAATTGTCAAGTTGAATACTTGAATAACTATAAACGACTGCTAGACCGTGGATGTATACAATGCAGTGAGCAGAGAAGAACGTGAATTGATGAATCTGAAACCAACGCATGGACTTAATCTGTTCGCTACTGAGTCCGCGGGACGTGACGTCAACCAAGAACCCAATCCCGTGAAAGCGCGGGAAGAGTTGATCATCAACATTTATTCTCTCCTTCAGTCGGCGCGTGGGGAATTTTCCCCCTACAGCGACAATGAACGCGTCATCGTTCGCTTCCAATGAAGGTTCATGTGTCGTCTACACATTTATCGAATCATTTGCTTAAGCGAGCGTTTCTCAAACTGCGGGGCGCGCCCCTCTAGGAGGGGCGTGATAACTCTACAAAGGGGGCACGCGAGCAAAAGATTATTTAAAAAAATCATTAAGTTACTGAAAGTAAATAGAATACACACACATTCTGACATAATAATAATAATATAAATTATCATTTGCACTGATATAATACACTTTACCATTATTGGTCAATGTATTTTATAATTAATTTAACAATACGAAGTTAAAAACAAATTTAATAATTACCAGTGACTCCATGGGCTTGTCACGTATAATATATACAAAAATTAACTCTGATCTTGATAGTTTATACGGTTTATAAATAATCCCATCACTGCCGATCAAAAATTAGGGGATTCTCTCTCCCCAATGCCTCAATTTTCTACGTAGGGGGGATTCCATGTATGGGGGTGGAGAAGAAAAGGAATAAATAAGGAAATCATCAGTTATAAGTAAATCCTTTACAAAAACTGTCAATGGTCTATTATTGCATTTAAAAGACTTCGGAATAATTTTAAGGATAACAATACACAGAAAAGATCGTATTTCGGAAAATATTTATACGTCCGGGGCATTCAACGTACCAGTTGAGTGAGACGTATATATACGTCCAGGTGTTTAACATCCTGGTTGAGCAAGACGGATATATACGACGGTGGCACTTAAGAGGTTAAAGCCGTGTTGTAGTTTTAGGGTCAAAGTATAGTATTATGAAATTCAATGCATTGTTGTTGTATGGAGGGGGGGCGATGAAAATTAGGGTTAAATATTGGGTCGCTAATAATGAAAGTTTAAGAAGCACTGGCTTAAGTAAACACAGTCACATCGATTGTGAAAAGCCGATTCTAAAATCTAGCTGACATTAGTGTTCCATAAGTAGGTTTCTCTTTGTAAGCGCGTGTTTTAGCCCCAGTAAAGCGGTCACTCAAAAATGTCTTCGCTGTCTACCGGTCGATCACGGTCGACTTAATACCCATGCCGGCTTTAGATCGAAGAAAAAACTTTTAGTTCTTACTCTAACTTGTTTAAGTAGAACACGCACTCCAATAGGATGAGATTTCATGATATTTTAATGAGTAAAAGATTATTAATGTTCTGTATTTATGTAAAAATATAGAAAATATATATTTATGCTATAAATGTTTCGGTATATTTATGTACGCTATCCGACGGAGCTCTAAACACTATTGTTCGAGTAAGAGAGAGAGAGAGTTTATTAACGTCGCATTATATATAAAGCAACACAAGGGCTACTATCGACGGACCTCGCAATTTTGAACAAGTGTCAAGTGACGAGGACAATACCTGAGGTGGCACCTCCTCACTCTCCGAACTACCACACCACACGAACAGTTGGACTTTGAGTTCGACAGATTTAAAGTACATCAGTCCCTCGACACGACGGTTCCTTAGAAGCACTAGGCTTGAACTCCTGACATACTGGCCACGAATCCGGAGTCATAACCACTAAGCTACCGAGGCCACCTGTATGCACGAAAACTTCTAAAATTTTTGCAAAAACAATCCTCTTAAAAGCATTTAAAATGGATTTAATTCTTCTCTTTGTATACATAAAACACCAATGAAATATTTTGTCTCTGTGGAAAAGGTGAAAGATAAGTATAAATTTTCTTGAAATGAAAAAAAATAAATTAAACCAATATTTTTTAGATCTATAACACTGTTTAAAAATCATTTAAACTGAAGGTTTTAAAAAATCAATTGTTAAGGTGTAGATAACAATATTTAAGACCAAATAAAATTTCAATTTCAAATTACAATCAGAATTGCAATTAGGCATGTTTCGCCATTCCAATAAATATTCCTAATTGAAACCATCACTCTTTATCCTCCATTGATTAGGTTAACTATTATTATTGATTAAACTTTGACAATTTTTTAAATTAATTTCCTCATTGCTTTCGTAGAAGTCATGTATTCACTTCTTTTCTTCCGTAAAAGACAACTCACGTGCCGAGGTTTCTTAATCGCCGTATGTGTTTTTTCAATTCGCGTGATTTAAAGCGTGCTTTGTCAGCGCTACCGGTTTTATCGCTATGCGATAATCATTTATTTTTTCGAGGAGAAATGTGTTTTGTCACGTGATTAATTTGGATTAACTCAAATTCAACACTCTCAAATGGCATGAAGAATGAAAGAGATAAAAGAGGTTTCATTTGATATTAAAAACAACCAAATAAATAATTAATTCTCTATTTTAAAAGAGAAGATATAGTTCAATAATCATATTTTTTCCTTTTTGTGAAATCGCGTATGACTATTTAAAAATATGTCATTCGTAAAGAAATGGGATAAGAAAGGGAGTATTATGAACATAGCTCAAATAATATGACATTAAATTTACACAGGGTGTTTTTTTTTTAAATTGACACTATTCTAAATAAGATCCCGTAAAAAAAAGAAATCAGTTAAATAAATCGCCCATAAGTGCACTTACGGCAGTGCTCCTCAACCTTTTTATCGCTGCGGGCCGGTCAACGTTTGATAATTTTACAACGGCCAGCTGAGGGTGGGACACGTTGTTTTCATTTAACAATTTTAATTTAGTTATATTTAAATTTTCCTTCTGAATAAAATATTGCTCCACCTAAAATGAATAAAAGTGATTTAACATGAAATTTTAAGTGATTTCTTTGGAAAGTTGCTCAAATCCGAGAAAAATGCACCACTTTAAATAAAATGGCAATAGTTTGGTGTTCTTTAGGCGGACAGGCACCATTTGATCCACGGACCGGGGGTTGAGTGGCGAACCTTTATGAATCAACGTGCTATTTTTTTTCTAAAGAAGTGTTTAATGAGGAGGTATAGACGTGCCGTCAAATAATTTTGACTTGTAATTTTTGGGAAAACAATAAAACTAAATACCAATAACACAAAACTATATTTACTACGAAAAAATACCTTTTGCACTATATAGTTATAAATGTTTTAGTTTTTTTATTCGTGTAATTCAAATTAAAGTTACATTAGTGTGACTTCTGTTATTGCAAATTGCATGACAGATAACTTAAATTAGGATTGTAAGATGTTATTTTTGTAGAAGATATGCTGCATTGTGGAATCACCTGCAAAACGGTTTCTGAGCAATTAATTATTTTTGCTGTGGTTCACTTTTTTTGACGAGAGGGTTTGCGATTTTTGTTTCAAAATACCGTTTTATAGACGATGTTCTGCATACCACTATTCCAGAACATAAAACACACACCGCTTAGTCGCTTTTACTAACAATGCCATGTTCCTCGTCCTCCGCCAAATTTGAAATTCTGTTACACTTACTATCTTAAACTTTTGGTTCTTTTGCTAAACTGTCCATGCTAAATAACAGTTAAAAATCGCAAATATAACAAAGATAAACTTTGAAATACAGTTGTGTCAACGAAATTGACTATGCTATGCGCATACAAACTTAACATCATAAGCAATTATAGTGTACGACGTAACTAAGGCAAGACAATAACAAACGAGTGTGCTCCCCGCCTCGCCCCGCGACCGATAACTTCCATTTGTTCGTAATACTTCATAGTGAATTTTGAAATAAAAGGCAAACTATTTTGATCACTGGTGGGTCAAAAATACTGCGTCGCGTGCCATCAATGGCATGCGCGCCACTGGTTCGCCACCCCTGATATTAGACAACCTCGCCAGCAGGAACGTCTTAAAACTTTTTGCAGCCCTTGGCTCCTACAGAAATGTAGGCCCCGCCTATAACTCTTAAAAGTAGACAGTACATAGCATACGTTGTCAAATACTCGTACAAACAATAATCCAATATAAATAAATGTGCTTGACTTACAATGGCACTAACCGGCTCGACCAAATTCCGCCTTTTGATTGAAGGAGTAATGGCGGTGTATGAACGTAGGCCTCGGCCTCTACAAGGATAACAATCACCACTTGTAGTCAGTTGACATATTGTCCGAAATACCCCGTTTTTTTGGAGAATACAACCGGAAAAAACATTTGACCGTTGAAATTTTTCGAATTATGATCTTATTAAGGTTGAGTCGAGAAGGAGACAAGACCTCTTTTGAGACCGAGGTCCTGAGCTAGGGATGGCGATTCTTTCCGAAAAAGAGCGATTTTTAAATCAATTCGAATCGTAACCTGATGAATCGATTCACAAAAAAATCGAAGTGTAAAAGATCGATTTTTTTATCAAGTCTGCATTTACAATGTAAATATGAATCCATTTTATGAAAAACAAGAAAGATGATACCATAATAAACGATCTCTTATCAGTAAAATTAGGGATTTTTTTTAGTTCAAGAAATTCTACAATTACAATTATTTGTATTACCGTATCAAAGAGTATCAGGTATAAAAGAAGACATTTATTTTCTAAATGTATTTGCAACATAAAAAAGTTTAATAAATAGATAATATAGTTTATAGTTCCCAATGATAAAAATAAGTAGTTTTTAAAGATAGCACATTCGACTAATTGTAAATAATATTATATTTTATGGTTTTTACTAAAACAGAAAAAAATCGAGTGCCGATTTTCTAGGATGAAATATCAATTCACTGAATCGATTCAGTGCTACATATGGATTTAAAAAATCGATTTTTTTTGGTCCGAGAAATTGATTTTTCGATAAATCGATCTCAGATCGCCATCCCTACCCTAAACCAGAGTGCAGTTGGCCCATGCCCTGCACGCCAGTAATTTGGGTAATAAAATCTATTAGACAGTTTCGAAAAATAGCATTCTCAGTTGTTGTGAGCCAGCTCAAGTGAATATGCGACTCGCATCACCAGAACGCGTTTTATTGGTAAAGCTGCATCATCTTTATCATCCACAGTTCCTCGTGAGATTATAACCCGATAGAAGCTACGTAAGTGGGCTTTATTGCTTATTGCTTTAAAGGAACGATTAAGAAGTTTGAAGAAACAGAATTACGGATATTTCGCCCAGACAGAGAAAGTAAACCTGTGTCAGAAGAGGTGATAACAAGTACTACAACTGTAATCATCGACAGATCATAAGGAGCCATTTTTGGTAGGCATATCACAGATAGTGTGGAATGTGACATGTTGTGCACAGCCGGAAGAAATGCTGTGCAGAGCAGAGATCGCCAAAGTGGTGGTCCGCAGACCATTAGTAGTCCACGAGAAAATTTCGCTGGTCCCCAGAAAAATATGAAATATAATTTTTCATCAGGTAAGTTGTTTTAAGATGCATTGAAACATAATTCAATTCATAACAAAAAGTGAAAAGTTATAAAAAACACTACATAGAATCTATCACAGCCATTAAAACATGATAACGATCTCAGCTTAAAATAAATGCAGTTCTCCGTCTTGCAGTAACAACAGGATCTAAATATCTCCATAATTTTATTTCAATTAAATAGGAACATCCATCACACAAGGAATGTGTAATGCTAAAAGTCTGATAAATTCTAACCATTTTGTAATTGTTTTGTTTTTACAGATTTTGTTTATATTATTATGGTTTATTAATAAAGCACATTCATTATTTGGTCACAATTAATATGTTCATTTTTTTAATTAGGTACATTTTATACATTCTTTGATCACAATTTTTTTTTATAAAAACACTGCTGGCCACCGTAAATGCAACACCAAGAAAGACAAGAGATAGCACAACAAATTTTATTTTGTAGATAACATGTTGACCAAGTATCAAAGGATTAAATTTATAGACTTCTGTGAAGTGTGGTTCCTGCCAGAATCAGTAGCCATAGTAGCCCCCTTTGTTGGAGATCACCGCTGCCACACGCCTCGACATTGATTCAAAGAGACTTTAGATGGATGTGTTCTAGGGGTACAGCAGATCAAGCAGCTTCCACACGTTGCCAAAGTTGATCTGGTGCGGCAGCTGGGGGTGTAATCTGGGTCAATCGCTGAGCAACCATTTGCCACATGTTTTCTATGGGCGAAAGATCCGGAAAGCGAGCCGGCCAGGGAAATAATTCAATCTGGTGATTGACGAAGAACTTTTGGACAATTCGTGCCACGTGTGGACGCGCATTACCCTGTTGAAATATGGCTGTGGCCAAAACCTGAAGGTAAGGAAGGACAACTGGCTCCAACACCTCGGAGATGTAGCGCTGGCTGTTTAAAGTACCGGCAATACGTCCTAGAGGAGTGCGAGAGTGATATCCAATACCACCCCATACCATAATACCCGGTGCATGACCACTGTGGCGGTGCATAACGCAGCTGTTCAGCATCCTCTCTCCACGGTGTCTCCAGACTCGAATCCGACCATCGCGGCATTGCACAAAGATGCGTGACTCGTCAGTAAAGACAACTTCATTCCATTCTATCGCCCACATCCTTCTTTCATAGCACCATTGGCGGCGGAGACGTCTGTGGTTCTGCGTCAAGGGTAGACCAAGCAATGTACGTCTGGCGGACAGACCACTCTGCTGTAAACGGCTCGGATGGTACGCTCAGACACTGAATGATGCGTTACAGACTCAATGTGCTGTGCTACGGTTCGTGATGTGACTGAGTGATCCGTCACTGCCATGCGCACAATTTGCTTGTCTTCACATGAAGTGGGGCACTGAGGTGGATGCGATCGACCACGTCGGTCCGTTGTACCCTCCTGAATCCAATGGTCACATATCCGCATTACACTTGTTTGGTTTCGTCCAACACGACTACCAATTTCTCTGAAAGATAATCCACAATTTTTGTAGGCCACTATCCTTCCTCTGTCGAACTCGGATACTTGATCAAAAGCTGATCGCTGTTTTCTACGAGACATAACTGATCGTTTTTTTTTTATAAAACCACAATTGCCAAACTTGAATTCGTCGAAATCTCCAAACCTTAAATAGCGCTTTGAGGTGGCGCCACAGGCGCGCGTGATGTGTTTCTGCGCTGAAATTCTGATCATTTGCATATCTCACCTCCGCTAATGCATGCTGTAAATTTCATATTATTTGCATGCTTCCTTCAGGGTGTTGCATTTACGATGGCCAGCAGTGTATATTTAACACTTAAGAAATCCTATCAGCGATACACGGGATTTAAATTATGAATTTTCTGGTCCTTGAGTTCAAACAGTTTGGCGACCGCTGGTGTAGAGAATGCACGTTGTCTAAGTCTTCGAGAACGGTTGTCATACTGAATATGGTCGAATACCTCGCCAGGGAACCAAATTCAACATTTCTCCATTATTCCATTATTGTTATTTTTTTTTTTTTTTTGTTTTGCACTATACAGCGCAATAATTGCCCCTATCGATGATTTTTGGAGCGTCTTTTTTACGAGAAATCTTACGTCCTATGTCATTAATCGTGTTCATACGCCATTTTTCTTTGTTGGATCGAACTACAGGTGGCTCTGGATTAGCATCTTTTTAATTCTATAGGTATAATGTCTTTAAAGGTTTTAGATTTAAATGCGAAAAAAGGCAAAAGAAAAGAAGTTGCAATATTTGGAGGCTTTAAAAAATTAATAGGGTATCAAAAAAAATTTTCTAAAAAATTAACATGGAAAAAAGTGTTTTTAAAGAAATCTTAGTATATAATTATAAAGGCTTAAAAAAATTGGAAGTAAAAAACTTTTTATACTCTTTAACTATAATTTTATCAGTGGTGTAACGTACACCCTCGCATCGTGGGGAGAAGGGTTCTAGAGGGCCCCCAAAGCCTGACTGCCGCAAAGTGCCTAACCTTTGTCAAATCCAACTTGGGGGCCCAAATGTTCT
Source organism: Trichonephila clavipes (assembly GCA_019973935.1). Taxonomy (NCBI): domain Eukaryota; kingdom Metazoa; phylum Arthropoda; class Arachnida; order Araneae; family Nephilidae; genus Trichonephila; species Trichonephila clavipes. The sequence continues at coordinate 9,969 of BMAU01010592.1, read as the reverse complement.
CCGTTAAGCCACTGAATCTTATCTTAATATTATTAGCGTATTATTCTCATGCATATTATGAAATGTTCTTGTAAAATAGTACAAAATAATAGTATATTAAGGATTGAGAAGTTTCTCAAAAAGTACAACATTAATTAAAATTTTTTAATTTTTTTTTCAATTCGATCTTTTATATAAAAAATAAACCAACAATTTTTTAAACTTTTATTTGTCTTCTAAATTTTTTTAAATAAAGTTTTTTTTATTCCAATATATATATACCTTTTAGAAAAGCATTCAAAACCTTTGTCTCTCTCTCTCTCATTTTTTTAAAACTAAAACCTTCAAAACCATAGACCTATGGAATTTTTAAAAATGATTTTAAAAGTACCGAAATAAATCGGTGATGAAAAAGCAGTTTTATTTTTATTACATTTTCAACACTTCAAAAATTTTATTAAACTTAAAAAAATTTACCTGATTTGTGATGACAAGAGAAAACTTTAAGTTTTAAATTGACAGAATAAAAATATTTTGAATAGGAGAATATGGATTATCCTATAACACTGCATTTAAAAGCCTTCGAATCTCTTCAATAAATTCATTCAAATAAGTTAATAAATAGAATAAAATGCATGAAAAGAAACAATTCTATGCGCAATTTTATTTTTCATCAACTTTCTAAATTTAAAGCAAGCACATTCAATTTTGATCATTAGGAATCGTTTAACAAAAGAAAAAAAGTCAGAAAAATGTGTAGTTTCATCTAAATATACAATGGAATTATAATTAAAAATATATTACTTTTTATCAGTGAATACTTGTTAATTCATTACTTATGTAAAATATATGTGTGCGCGCGTATTGCGTATTATTACACAAGATTAGAGAAACGGGACGTTTTTGGTGGTGTAGATGGTTAATCTTTATATATAAAAATCTTCTGTGCGTGTGTATGTCACTAAACTCCTCCTAAACGGCTGGACCTATTTCAATGAAATTTTTTGTGGGGGTTCAAATAAATTCGAGAATGGTTTAGATTCACAATTCGGTCCGATTCAGCAATTAGTTAAAAAGATATTAATTAAAAACATTCAAAAAATACAACTCAACATTCACCTGCATTGTTGTAAGAACGCTATTGTTATAAACAAGTAATAAAAATTTTTTTTAAATCAAATCCTACTTAGATCAACCAAGAAAAAATTTTAGCTACTTTTTATTAAATAGTTGCAATTAATATAAATATGTATATACATATGACAGAATCACAACATTAAGGGGTAAGTAATTTTTATTAATTATCATTAAAGTATCGTATTGTCATCCAAAACAATCGTGTATATAAAATTTCCTTTCAACTGAATGATTTAACACGTGAGAAAAAAACCTTTTCAAATTTTGACATAAGTCGCCAACATAGCTGTATTTATAATTTTTTAAATAATTAGTTTTAACCAATTATTTTTTATTAATTATAATTAAATTATTGTATTATCCAAAATAGTCATGCACACTACATTTCAGTTCAATTGAGCGCTTTAAAATGTATTTTATTAACGATTGAAAATTCCACCAAGATAAATAAATAAATAAATAAACAAATAAAATATGTATAGAGATCGTGAGCTCATAGTAGGAATTGAAAAAGACGTAAGTTGGCGTCGAAAATTGATTTTCAGCCAAACTGGCCAAACCCGGTCTTTATTGTTACGAAAATGCAGACTATTCCCGCTTTTTAGCGTTTTTAATTAAAATATCTTTTCAAATAATCTTTATATATGTAATTCTTCTGTGCGTGTGTATGTAACTGAACTCCTCCTAAACGGCTGGACCGATTTTGATGAAAGTTTTTGTCTGTTCTAGTGGACTCGAGAATGGTTTAGATTTATAATTCGGCTTAGAAATTTTTTAAATTAATTTTTTATTTATAAATTGTTGATCTTGGAATGTTTTACATTGAATCCGGCAGACTGCGCTACGATTGCAGTACCGAAAATTCAAAAATCTTTTATTATAATTCAAGTTGGTCCCGACAGTTGGCGCTGTGATCATTTCAGGAAAATATTTTGTCACTTCGTGTTATTATTTCGTTGAAATAAATCGTGTGTTAATTAAATTATTACATTCAGATGTAATTAGTGTTTGAAGAGCCTTTACATTTAACTTCGCTCATAGTATACACATACTCACAAGCTATCGATTGATTGAATTGTGATAACCGTACATGTAATGACGTTAGACATTGTAATAACTTTTTAATACAAATTTTACTCAACACGGTCCAGATTGTTAAAGCTTATTCATAAAAATTTGAAAATTTTTAATTTAAGATGTGTGTACAGGACAACGTCTGTCCGGGTCCTCTAGTTTAAATATATTTTCTATTATATCGATGATATTTTAGTTAATCTATGGTGACTGATTGCATTCTGAACCGTTATTTTGAAGAATTATATAAATGGATGATTTTTTTTATATTTAGTGTCAGTTGAATTAGAATGTACATATAAATTTGGCTTAAGAGTATTCTTACAGTAAAAAAATTATTTGAATGTAATTTTTCAGCAAAAAAGGAAGAAAGAATGACACATCTTCAAAGCATTCTCTTGGTGTGGAAAATGCTTCTCTGATAATAATTTTTGTTGTACATAACTAGGACTTCTATACTGGGGTTGAACTAAAATTTTTGAAACACGTGATTTAGAAGTGGATTTATTCATTTTTTTACATCAGAGCACAGAAATTTTAACAAAAAAATATTCGTTATTATTTCAATCGATCGTAACTCTGAAAATATTTCGAATTTTAAAAAAATTTTTTAGCGCAACCCCGATATAGAAGTTTTATTTATACATAGGTAAAACATTATTATATAGAATCACTTTTCATGAAAGGAGAATGTTTTGAAAACATGTCATACTTTCTTCATTTTTTACCAAAAAAATTGCATTTAAATAATTTTTTATTGTAATAATGTTTTTAAAATAATTTTATGTGTATATTCCAACTTAATTTTGACACTGATTATCAAAAAATTATTCATTTATACGTTTTCTCAAAATCACGGTTCCAAACGCAGTCAGTAACTTTAAATTAAGTATCGAAAACATTTGTGATAATCTCTTTTAATCTTTAGACATATTTCATGCAATAAATTTAATTCCACATATTATATTTGAGACATGTATAATATTTCCCTTTCGTATTCAATTTCTTTATGAATGATATTTTTTAAAAATATTTATTCGAACTCGCTTTTTTTAAATCTTGTAGTAGTTATTTCACAAAAGAAAAAAATATAATTGATGATTATCCTCTTTTAATTTGAAGCTTCAGGAAAGTAAATTGTTAACTAATTGGGCGTTATTGATATCTATCATATGACAACTTCAATAATTCGTTTTCTTTCTCATGCCACTTGAGGGTATTGAATTTGAGTCAATTCCAAATTAATCACGTAACAAAACACATTTCTCATCCAAAAGAGTAGCAGTTGCTTCCCAGGAAAAAAACCGGTAGCGCTGAGAAAGCATGCCTCAGGCCACACGAATCACGAAAACACAAACACCGATTAAGAAAGCTCGGCGCGTGTGTTATCTTTGACAAAAGAAAAGAAGTGAATGTATAAAAAGGAAATCAATTTAAAAGGACTGACAAAGTTTGAACAGTAATGATAGCTTACGTAACCACTTAGTGTTAACGAAGTGTGATGATAAAAATTTTGCACATTAATTGCAATGAAGTATGAAATATTACTATAGATTATAACTGTGATTTGAATTTAAAATCGTATCAATCTTAAACATTGTTTTTAATACTTCAACAATGGATTTATTAAAACCTTACGTTTCAATGATTCTTAAGAAATTTTAGAAATTTAAAAAAATCGGTGTAATTTTTTTAAATTTTATTGCAAGCAAGTAAATTTATAATAACTTTCTCCCTCTTTTTCTTAGTGAGGGAATATTTTCATAATTGCATCTGATATGCAATGAGAAAAAATAAACCAATCTTTACTGTTTTTTGAAGAGATAATTTGTTGATGACTTAGGTCTTCGCGCGAACGATACATTTCAATGAATAACATCAACAATTAGAGCTGAAGTCAGGTATCATATGTAAAATATGCTAGAAGAATGCTGTGTACCTAGAAAAAAAGATTTGCTATTGATCTTTTCTTGCCTATAGATTATCAAACATGATATTGGGTTATAGTTCCAAGGGGTTCTTATGAAGTCAGACCTCACACAAAAGTTAAAATAAGAACCAAAACAGTTAGTTTATGATTGTACGAAATATTGACTTGAGAGTCTAATTATAAAAATTCCCAACTTGATGTAAACAGAAAAAAAAATGCTCAATTTTTGCAACTGAAATTCACGAAGTTAGATATTATTTTAAATTTAAATCAACTTATTTCGTACATTAAGCTACAGTGGTAGTTGGAAACTAGAAATTCAAAACACTCCTAGACTGCTTCAATTTATACTAAAATAGAAACTGCAGTTCAGTTCAGTTTTTTGAGGTTTTGCATAAAAAAATTCGATCTTTATTTAGAAATCAACTTTATAGCGTATGACGCACCTTAGTCGTGGAAGGTTTTCCTTTTTTGATAGTCAAGGCGTAATAATACACAGTATTTAATTCATACGCAATTTAGTACACACAATACGCATAATCGTTTTTATAAAAATAAGATATAATGAATAAATTTTGTGAAAATGCTCTTTTATTGCTACGATTAGTTTTTTTATTGCATACGCATATCCTATATTGTTACAAAAATTCTAATAAAACTGATAAAATCAGAAATAAAATGAATTAATATTTTATAAGCCAGAAAACCGAACTATAAAAGAAAGTGCGCATTTATATATATATATATATATAAAGAGTTTAATATATATATATATATATATATATATATATATATATATATATATATATATTTTAATATATATAAAGAATAAGAAGGAAGGGAAGCAGCAATATATATATATATATATATATATATATATATATATTTAATATATATATATATATATATATATATATATATATATATATATATATATATATATATATATATATATATATATATATATATATATAAGCGAAGTATTTTACTAATAATATACTAAGTCTTTTGAAAAACAGCAACAAGAGAAAGAAGTACAACTTATATATAATTTTAGTGTCATTAGATTTTTAAGTAGAAATAAGTGATAATTATGTGAAAAGAATAAAACTTTTTTTTTACGAATCGAACACTATTATAGAAAAGGGCGCGAAATATATACGGAATACTTTTTAGTGTGTATGTGCTTAGTCTTTTTTAAATAGAATGTAATGAAGTGAATTAGTTGTGCAAAAGAAGCAAGCTTCGAATAGTATTTGAAACAAAAATTGTATTGGCTTAACCAAAGTAATAAAATAAAGAAACAAACATATAGTAAAGGTAAAAAATAAGCGTGTTGAGAAAATGAAACACGCAAAACTCATTTACAGTTTAAAATTTAAAAAGAAACAATAACGATAATGAATTCCTTTTCAATATAGTTATTTCTCACTATGCCCCACACATTTTTAAAAAGGTCATTCTATTCTAAAATAAGCAATTAAGAGTACATAAAATTAAAAAAAAATATGAACTTTCAATACATTTTCATGAATATTTATCGCACAAGTATTTTCAATACATATACAACACATTCTCAATAAGAAAACCAATCTAAAAAATAAGTAATTTATAGTAATAAATTTTCTTTAGGAAAAAACTCCCAAGTTTCATTTTAAATTCCAAATAAAGGTTTAATTTCAACCCAATCCATTTACTTAAATTCAAAGACAACACTCTAAACTAAACAAGTTTCTAAAAGTGTTTCTTAAATTATCCTTTTTCCAAGCGTCGTATTGAATTTTCATTAGATTGATTCCATGAGAGTTCCAAAAAAAAGAGGAAAAAAAAATAATAAGCCATAAAAACACAATTACCTTCTTAAAAATTGCTGCATCACTTCTGGAGTGTACGTGAATTTTTGCACCGTCACGATAACCAGTAGCTGACACCACAAATGAAAAAAAAAAAAAAAAGTAAAATCCCTCGACTCAGCGCTGGTGACGGAAAACTTCACGGTCCGACTGGTCACTCTCCCGAAACAAGACTGAACTAAAAGAGTAGAACAGCGAGTTTCTTTTGTGCGATTCACATTTTTCCTTATCGATGATAAGTGACCTTAGGTTTGGTCGCGTAAGGGGGGGGGGAAATGACGAAACATTTTTTGGGAATATTCAGTGCTTTCCGCCTTCTATTTATTTTAGAATAATGCATTGTTGAAACGGCTAACGATAGAGACTGTCGCGAAATCTCTTACGAAATAGTAGAAGCTTAGGAAAGGGTCCGAAAATGTGTTCCTTTTTGCTTACTATAATGATTTGCTTAATTGACAGAGTTTGTAAAGAACATTTTAGGAAGTTTTGGAGAAACAGTACACGTCTTTTTAACCAGCATCGGGTTCAATCTTCTATCTCAGTGCTACTCAACCTTTTTATCGCCGAGGACGGACCGGTCAACGTTTGATAATTTTACTACGGCCTGTTGAGGGGGAGGGGTCATTCATGGTTTATATTTTCTCGATTGCATTAATTTTTAAAAAAATAATTCAATTGTATTTAAATATGCCTTCAGAATGAATTACAGTTACACCAAAAAATTAATATAAAGTGATTTAACATGGAATATAAAATGATTTTTTATGAAAAGTCGCACAATACAGAGAAATACACCACAGTTAATAAAATAGGAGTAATTTAATGTTCCTTGGCCAGCCCGCTCATTTGATCCCCGGACCGGTACAGATCCACAGACCTAAGGTTGGGGACCACTGCTCTATATCGGCTTCATTGACCGATGGAAGATTGAACGAACTCAGCATAAAGTTTAATTCTTATGGAGCCTGTATTGCTGCATTTGTTTTTCATTCTTTGAATCAAGCTATTGCATTGAGATGCCTTAGTCGGGTCATGTGTTCGAGTCCTATTCCCACGCTTTAAGCACACGCTGTGTAGAGGAGCTAAGTAAAAGCTCTGTCCCTGTGGCCGGAATTGACAATGAGTCTTGGGAAAGACCCCGGAGATGTCTTTGTTCAGTCAAGCCTTCTAGGTCTGTTCAATTAAACACCCATTCTCTAAAACGTTATATCTGTCGGGGCTTAAAGTTTTCACGTTGGGTGCATTCGGTGAGCAGAAGATGCCAACTCAGAAGTCGAACTCGTCATCTAATCGTGGTGTGAGGTAGATCGAGGATCTGAAAGTGCAACTCAGGCTATAGTGGGGGAACAGGAGTCCTCTGGATATAATAATAAAGGGCTTGATTCTGTTATGAGTAAAAAAACTTGGGGGAAGGGGTGTAGAAATTATTCTTCGGTGTCTTATATTAATTAACTAATTCGGAGCCTAATTAGTTATTCTTATAGTAGTCTTCGGACCCGAATGTGGACATTTCAACTCGGCCCTTAAGCAGCAGCCAAGTTCACCATGGAGAGACCCATCAACAGCAACTTGTGACGAATCTATACGACACTTTATCACTAATACTCTTGGGCGTCTTTGGGGATTGTAAATTCGCATATATTTCCTTTCCAACCAGCTCTAAAAAAAGGAAACAGGGTATGCAAATGAATCAAAGTATATAAGGAGAGTGTTGTAGGTTAGCGGAGAAGGCTATTGAGCCAAGAGATACATAGAAGGAGCGCAAAGAAGATTCAAGTTGATTGTGTGATTAGTTTCTGGCTGATTGTCAGGCAGCGATCTACATTCGGAAAGTTTAAGCCGGCTGGAAAGGAGTGAAGTAGTAAAAGTCAGGTGATATTTAAAATTCAATAATGAATAATAAGATTAAATAAATATTAGAGTTAGTGTAAAGTTAATGATTGCTAGTAATTCAAATTGTGTATATCCCTCAGTCCTCTTATTCCGGTAAACCCGTTCGATATTGAAGTTAATAGTTTATTAGTATCATATTTTCGTAATTTAATTTAATAGTAAAGTTCAATCCCATTGACGTAGACATATTGATTCTTATTTGTATTTAGAAAGCTGATAATTGATTCAAGTGAGTAAAAATTATTTGTTATTGTAAAAATGTCGTCTGGTAATTCTTTGCCTCAATTCAATCTTGGTGTCCAGGGTGGAACCCGGGGAGGGGGTCCCACAAACTTACGCCAAAATTTTGATTCAGATTAAAGATAATCATTTACAGATTAATTGCCTGCTTCTGATGATGCATCGGAATTCAATTTTATTTTTTGTAATTGATTATCCTTGTAGTAACCGGTTTGCGATGTGCGTATAAGTATTAATTAACTTTATTTCCTCACGCGGAGATTCCTCTAAACCTCCTTCTTTTAAATAATTCTTAATTATCTTGCTGTATTCATTTGTTACACATTTATTTGTATTTAATTTTATAGTCAAGCTAAAAAATCGCTCTAAAATCTTTTCTATCTTCATTCCTCCACGTCATATTTATTTCGTATCTAAAGTCGTTGAAAGAGATATGGTTTTCAGGAATTTCAAATGCTCGGTTTTAATTTGTATGAAATTCATTCCTATCCAATTTTTTTTAATCTGTTTTATACGATGACATCAGATTTGGAGAGGGGGGGGGGTCTTTTATAATTTAACTATCCTTCCTTAGCTACGAAAACACATATGTTGACAATGCATACATATATTATGACTTAAACGTCTCTTTTATGATGGTTTCTACGTTATCTAAAATATATATAAAAATGTATCAAGTGTTTTCCACCCTTTTCTGCACTAGCATGGCAGCAACAAATGAGTTTGGTCTAATGAATTTAGGCTTATACTCATATTAAATATAATATAAGCCTGCTAAGTATTTATTCTAGTGGGAATCTTTATAAATGTAATGTTGAATCTTGTATTACACAGACAAATAAATAGTGGAATATGACTGGAAAAAAACGACCTGATAAAAATTCACTGATTCATCTAAGTGGAAAAGCATTTTATAGACTTTAAAAACTGGTAGGATGCAAAGATAAATTGTGCTTAAAATAAATTTTTTTTTTGAAACTAATCAAAACATTCAGGAGTTTAGAAAGATATTACGCGGAAACGTGGTTGTGATGATAAATATTGAATTACTGGGGTTTTTTTTGTTTTCAAAAATGAATTTTGATGATTAGTTCCTATTTCTAAGAAATTACTCGTGCGGGGAAAAAACATCTTCAAATGCAAGTTGATTTTTATACAAAATTTTAATATAAAACAAAATTGTAAAAAATTAATACTTTTTGAAAAAAATTGGTGAGTGATGTTATGTTGTTGTTACCAATGCCACCTGATCGGCAAAGGCCAGATCAAGGCCCACGAAATTCATCATGGTAAAGGGCTAAGTGACGCCTGTCGTTAGCCGTAGCTTTGAGCACCGTACAGGTGACAGAACGATTTAGCTCGGCTTCACCTCAATTTAGAGGGACCTTGGTGGAAATGGGTCAGGGCCACCCCTTCTTTCCCCCTTACCACCAACCTCACGAGAGAGGACTCGCGGCCTCGACGGTTATTTAAAAGTATCCCCCATGTCGCGAAGGCACCATACATTTGCATAACATACATGTCTTCTCCGGGATTCGAATCCAGTTCCAATGGCACAGAAGTCAGCATTAAGCTAACCACTATACCGGATGGGCGTGACTCAGTGAGAGACAAATGGAAAATGGCACTGATAAACTAAAAACTGAGCACTTAAAACGAATAAAAAAGCAATAAAGCGATAACCAAGAATGAATAATAACTGAAAAATAATAATTAAAAAGGAACGATGAATTATAAAATGAAAAACAGTCCCAAAACGAATAAAAAATTTGAATCTTATTAAACATGCATACAATTATTTTCGTTTTAAAATAAAAACCAAATTCAACACAATCAGTTAGAAGTATTTCTTCCAAGCAGATA